>CM060561.1:29593784-29916284 GCA_030625065.1 Alectoris magna
CAGCCATGCTCTTCACCTGGAGTGGAGCATTCCAGCCCCAGAGGTCTGCCTCACCTCTGCTGCACTGCACAGTGCTGCAGATTCCTGAGCAGGGAGCCAGCTGGAGGACTGAAATGCTGCTATCTTCACTGGTACAATTATATATTTTACTAGCTGCACATCCCTGCCTCTGCCTACCCATACATCCTTTATTACTGACAGGGTTTATGAGTGTAATATGATGGAGTAAGAAACAGTAGATTTTTGCCCAGTAGCTGAGCACAGCTCTTTGTCCGCAGAGAATGTGGGAGGGCAGTATAAAATGGTAAGCATTGTAATCTGCAGATGTCATAAACAGGGCTATCTTTTCATCTTAAGGTGCACAGCCACCGAGAAAGTTCATGCTATACTTAACCTTTGGCCCTCTGCTGATCTTTTGTTGCTCTGCATTAGTGTGCTGAAACCTGAAAACATAATCCTTACAATACCTACCACCTTTCAGCAGTATGGTTTTCCTTCATAATTTGCATTGGCTGCTGCTAGTAGCCTGAACCGTCCAGCTTCCTTCACCAGATTTTAGACTTACTGCACTGGGGAAGGAAGAAAAAAAAAAAGAAAAAAAAAAAAAGACAAACAAAACAACCTCAAACCAAAATTCCCAGACAGTATTGAAATATTTCATAACAGTTGACAGCAACATTTTGTGTTTCCTGTTAGAAAGTTATAGGCTTAATCAGTCGTCTTGTTTACTCAGAGTAAGCAGTATTTCAGCACTAAATGTTTTAAGCTAATTGGTCCAATACTAAAGTACCACATTGTGCACTTTCGTGACTAAAATAAATTGGCTGCATTTCCTGGGATTCTTCCTAGAGTATATACATTTCTCTCCCCCTGCCCCATCAGGACAACAGCTTTTCTGTCATTAATTCAACATCAAATTATTTCCTTGGTTACTCAGTCCTGAGGCTAATGAGCTGCCTGTGCTTGCATTTTGCTCCATTGTTTTTATCAGGGTTTGGGATGCAGGCGTATCACTTTAAGGCTGGGTGGCAGGAGTGGGATCATTCCCCAGACAGGGCTCACTCAGCCTTGATACGAACTGAAAGGATAAAATGAGCGCTCTTCTATTATTTAGGCACCTGTCCAGGGGTTGGAAGAAATCCTACTTGTGCAGATTTAGCTAAAGAAAGCAGAGATAACCACCTTGCCTTCTGTGTCTAATAAGAAGTGAAAGGGGAGAAATAATGAGTATTACGCCATATTCCTCATGTAAAAGGCTGAGAAACAATACTCGCCGAACACTGGCAGTGATTCCAGTCATTTTCAAATGAAAAGGACTATTTGTTTCCAAATTACACCAGCCACTGGAATGCGTGCATAGATGGGTCCCAAATCCTCATTTTGTGAAGCAAAATTACCTTTCAGTAATTTAGTCACTGCGGGCTTTCCTCGTCGCCTGGGCAGAGCTATCAGATAGCTTGCAGCTGCAGGCTGAAGCGGGACCATTTTTTTCTAGGACAGGCAGTTAGTTAGTAGAGCCATCAGTGTGGCATCTGTCATCCCGCTAGGCCCAAATTGTTTTCTATGATGGATGTCACAGTCTGTATGATCAAAATAGGAGCCCTGCTGCTTTTAATTGCAAAATCGGAGTACTTGCACATTTGTTATTATGCTGAGGTTATTACCTCACACAAAATGAATTAACAGGTGAAAATAATTGATGAGAGGAGTCTTGGGATTTTTAGCCTCTTCAAAGAGACTTTGTAATTATGGCATAATGAATGTTCTGAGACATATCTGTGGGGGGCAGCATGAGACCACCAAAGATCTATTTAGATTGATGATAAATTCACCGAAATCTACTGTAATACTGCTTAAATTTACTTAGCAATTAGTTTAATAGGCCTACATGATTCATGATAACGTAGTGAGAATTTTTAAATAAGTTTGTTCCATCCATCTATAAATTAAGCCACTTACCTCAGCTTTCTTCCCAAGGTGATGGAATATGTTAACTAATCAGAGTTTCTGAAACAAAGATGATATTGGGCAGGGATTTTGGTTACTGAAACACATTTCTATTCAAACACTTCGCTGCTTTCATCTCATACAATGCGAATCCCTCTGCCCCTCCACCCCCATTCTCAGTTCCTCTCATCAAATTTTGTCCAAATATAGTATTGATAGTCCTTCAGCACAAGGAGACTGTGTAGTTGTCCTGTGAAGTAAATCACTCAAGCATTTTGTAATCTGAAGTAATTGTTCCTGGCTTTCTGACCACTATTCCATTCAGGCTTGGTCGTGTTTCAAATTCATTCAGCCCTTGAGCACAGGCAGACTGATGCACTCCAGCCCATCTCCCTTTCCCTCTTACACTCCTTCATGGCACAAGGTGTCTGCAGCGTGGCGCTTTCTTGCCGGGCTGTCCTGCTGATGCTGAGGGGAAAATGTGCTTTTATTTCATTTTTCAGCTCCTGTATTAAACAAGCAAGAGCGGCTCACTGAGGAGAAGGTCTGTACGTGATGTCCATTCAATTAGGTGCATAAGCTGATTTTAACTATCAGATTTTAAAAGTGACAAAAAGTAAAAATGGTCTGATTAATTCAATAACCAGTAAATAATTCACCATACAAAACTCACAGGGGAAAGCCTCCACATGGTGTATGAGCAAAGTTCACCCTTTTTCTGTTGCACATTACATTATTGACATACCGGATACATTCAAACACCTCAAGGTTACTCATTAATTTGCGAGAGTTGAAATCTAATTTAATTCCAGCTACTACTGACATCCTGAAGATTCTACAATAGAGTTTGTAACAGATCTGCCTTCGGTTCAGACTGTGGGCTGAGGAAAACACATGACAGAGGAAAGGAGAAGTTGTTGCTAATTAGAAAATAACCGAAAGAAACCTATCTTGGGAACCTGGCTGATAGGTCACATGGGGTTGTCAGTGGTTTACCCGACTTCCATAACCTCTCCCCGCACTTGAAATACATTATTTATTATCGTCCCAGGAATAAGGCACAAAAGATTAGGTAAGATTAGATATATACCTCTATGCACACAATTTGCTTTCCTCACAAGACAATGACACTTTGTTTTGTGAGAATTCCATTTATTCTTGGGAGAATTTCTGACTGTGGCTTTGAATGGTTTTCTAAATAATATGTACATCACCCTGGTGAGCTAAGAGGACATCGTAACTTTGGGACATGCAGGTGTATTTCTGTTAATTCCTTTTAAATTCCGATTCCCTTTCCTCATGCACACACCATTAAAAAAATAAAATCTTTGTGGCTTCTTCTTTATTTTATTGTAGCTACATTTTACATCAGTGGTTTTGTCCCTTTATCCACATCATGCATTCTTTTCAGATTTACTGTAGATGTTTGGTATTTAAAAGTATATAGTATCAAAGGGTCTCAAAAAAAGAAAAACGCCTAGCAAGAAAATATAATAAATGCAAGGCAAGTAGTGGATTGCCCCACATGTGAAGCGGACTGTGGTAACTCATATCAGGCTTCCTGTCACTTGCTGAGACATTTTTCATAAACCCTCACACGCCTGCATTTATCTTCAGTATAAACCCCAAGATGAATTCTCCAAAGACATTAACAATAGATAAATGCTTATTAAACAAAACAGACTATTCAAAAATAAGTATAGCGTAAGTATGAGACACAGTAAGATGTTTATAAAATAGAATATATGCTGTCTTTTTGCCTTAATGCCATATGCTGCTCTCTGATAATTTTTTCAACATTTGGTTATAATTTTAATAAACATGAAATGAAAGAATACCAAAAGCTCTAGTTTAAATCATATCACCTCTGGGGCCAGTTTGATTCGTAATATATAGGTGAATTCTCTGGATAGCTTATAATAGCAGCATGAAAATTAGGGAGAAACAGGACCAAAGGAAGATGACTTTCGATGTATTTCATGTCAGTGAACACTACAATATTGCTATGAAAGTCCTTTTGTTAAAAGCATTTCAGGATGCAACTCAGAACCTAACTTAAAGAGCAGGAGAATTTAGCATTTAAATCCCTGAGGAATTCTAAAAAATCCCATACCTCCTACCAAAAAGGAAAAGGAAAAAATATATTGAACTAATTCAAAACAACAACAAAAACATATCAATACACTCACAAAAAAAACAAAAACAAAAACAAAAACAAACCATCAACAGCAAAACAACAAAATGGAGGGGGGATATCAAAATTGTACATGGCTTATGATCACTTTGCAACAAATCATACATGAAAATGTGCTGTATAATTGACTGCAAAAGCAAATACCAGTTGTCTCTTGCTTTTGAATGCACTGTGCGTGTACGAATGTCTATATGGTGCCCAGTGACTACAAACAAAGAGTTTCAAACAGAATATGTTTTTTTCTAAATCTGGTTCTATAGCTGCACATTTGATGTGTTGTTTAACTATCCTGGAATGTACAATTGACAGAATAAAAATAAGATAGCTGCATTATTCATGTATCACTATAAAATATTGGGGAGGTTATGGTTTGTGAATTACTCACGTCAGCAGACAAATCCAAATCCCACAATTACTATCTAAAATTGCAAGGTTAATATGTAATGAGGTTGCAAATTAATCTCATGGATGATGTAAGAATGTTAGCATTACATGTAACCTCAGTCCTGATAGCCTTTCATTCAGTAATTAAACTGAATTTGACTCTGCTCTGTTTTCTTTAGATGGCCCCTGTTCCTGTGTAATACCCCATAGGATCTCCACACCGCTGATGTATTACATTAATATATCATCAGAAGCAGTTGTCATTCCAATGATGTATTAGTGTAATACATGAGAATGAGACTCACTGATGATGTATTTAGTCCTTACAATATGGCATTGTCCAGGGAAGCAAGAGTCCAATAAGAGATTCATTACAATTACAGTATGAAGTCAGCTAATGCACTGCAGGTTGAGATACACATTTCTGCTACCAAGCAGGTAATTTTGATGCTAAATCCAGTGTCTTGTGATGGTTTCTGGTGCTATAGACTACAAAATTTGTGATTGCAGTGGAAAATAATTCCAAAAATGGGCAAGCCTTCACATACCTCTATTTACATCTCTGTTTTTCTGCTGTGCCACTCCTAGTGAGCTGTGTATAAATTGTAAGCTGTTGTATCCTTTCTCTTCCTCCTGGTGTATTTCACTGTTTTAAAACTATAGGCATCTTAGATCTGGCATTTGGTTTTCATTGCTGACTAAAAAGCATTTGTCACTTCCTGGAATATCCCATAAACAAATATTAATTGAGAATAATGGTAAGATCTGCATTCTGTTTTGGGCATAAAATAGACTGCTGACTTGATAGCTTGTCATTGGAACATTCATAGCTGCTGAAGCTGTCCCCCAGTAAAAAAAGAAAATTTCTGGGATCACTGTGAGTCAGTGATACTGATGAAATAAGAAATCTTTTTTTCTGGCTTTTTGTTTTAGTGAAGTCTGTAGGTGGATGCTTATTTACTCTTCTATAAGAAGTGGCCATTGTTGCTGGAGATACCAAACAACGGAGATTTGAAATAAAGTACTTTGTTAAAGGATTTCTAGCGGGTTTTCAACTAATAGACTTGGAAAAACATACTGTAAATGCAGATGAATAAGAAAACAGCATTCAATGCACTCTAACCAACCCCTGCTGCTCTTTCTGAGAGGACAAAAAATGAAGAAGAGAAAAAAATTGAGACTTTCAAATCTTTATAATATAGGGCTAAAAAAAGAGGGGGGTTTATATGCAATAGAAAAGCAGTTACTGCTCACTCCTACAGCCTTTGATTGCATCATAAATAAAACAGTAGTGTGAGTCATCTTGGACATACAGTGTATTGAGATACTGACTAGAAGGCCAGTTGAGAAGTTAAAATTATGATGGCAGCCCCTTAGGCTGGTGATGACTGGACACAAAGTGAAGTGATATGCTCATTTATTGAAGAGGAAAGAAAAACGTGCAGTAGTTTTATAGTATCTTCTGGACAAAATATCTTGATGAAACCATTCACGTTTTAAAGAAGCTTCTTGTCCTTATTGCCCTATGATGATTAGATCAGAAATTTATTTTTTTTATTAGAAATAAAAAAAAAAAAAAAAAAAAAAAAAAAAAAAAAAAAGAAAAAAAAAGGAAAAAAGACAGGAAGCTATTGAAATACAAAGGCAGTCTGACAAACTTCTCTTAGCAACAGCCTCTGGGCCAGGAAACCTGACTCCACCTCAGCAAAAGGAAAGGTAAAGGAACAAGGCAAAATTGGTGGGTAACAGAAATGACACATGACAACGAGGTGGAGAGGGGTGCAGGTATCATCAGTGGGTCTGCAGTGATTAATATATCTGTAAATAATTTCATGTGTCTTTCAGATGTGAGTCTGAGCATGATTGCTGTCACTTTGTAGTGTGATGGTAGCTGTAGCTTCAACAAGGACTACCAGCCCATGTCCCTTCAATGTTAACCGCTTTCCTGTCACATACTACAACACACTGGTGTTGGTCAGATGAAAAGCAGTAACAGTAGGCCTCTAGAAGCCTTACTGCAGTGACCCCAATCACTTGAGTGGTGGTTTATCCACTGCCAGATGATTCCCACCTAGTTGCTCATGTAGTGTTTCCTGGAATGGAGTTGGGTTTGATATCTGCACCTGGATTTGGCCTTTGGCATGATAAATTCCACATCTATACTGCAATTCTAGCATTTCTCAGACAACTATTTTGAAAGTACTGGAAAAACGGAAGTGTCAAGCATATATGGCATTGTAAAAGGGGGAAGATGGAAGAGGAGCATTTGGCATCTTTTGTGCTAGTGGCAGGTACAACTGCAGTTTGAGATGTCACTCCCCCGAGCTGCTGAGAGGTGGTAGATGTCTGCCTAATGTCACTTCCACAGGGTGAGTAGATACCTAAAACAGCTAATATGAAACAGTGATAACTTCAGAACAGATTACATTTTTATGTGCGTGGTCTGCATGGACTTTGCAAAACACTGGGTCCATCTGCGGGCATGCTGTTCATGACTGGCAGTTCTCTTATGCTGCCAAATGCAATAATAGATCTTGAACACACTCAGCACATCTCTAGCTCTTCTTCAATGTGGTTGAATGGAAAAATGAAGACATGTAGCTAGAAAGTGGTTTGCCCAAGATCACAAGCTAAATTTCTAGTAAAACAAGTTGCTACTCTTCTCTTTCTTTCTGCATCTGTTACTTTAGATAATTCCACACTACCTCTCCTCCACTATTGGATACTGCATGTTTGTTTCACTTTTTTTTTTTTTTTTTTCAGATTTCTTTTTCTTTAGGTCATTTCAATAAATTATTTTCTGAGAATACTTCAGCACTGTCTCCTTTTATTTCTAATTATCCCACAACCTAAAAGAAATAACACATTAAATCTATTTTAATTTGTCTTAGAACATCTTTCTTTTTAAAAAATCTGAGGTTCCTTATATCTCCCACATTTATTAAGATTGATCATGATTGCATATAAATGTCCGATTTAGCAAGATATTATACACAATGTCCTTGAGTTATACAAAATATCCTCATTTCAAGCAGCATTTCTCCTAGGCCTTCTGTTACGTAGTCTCTCTCTTATCTACTTATGCCGTCAATAGAAATATGGAGCATTAGACTCAACTTCACTATATTTTGGCTGAATAAAGCTTTTACCTAGATGCATGGTGCATAAGGAAAGCTAGTAAGAAAAAGAAAAGAAGAAAAAGAAAATGCATATTTCAAAATCATCATAAAACAACAGAAAAATGGCAAATCATAATTAGTATTTAATGTTCCCGTCTAGTGGACCAATTAGACTTTGAGTATTATATTAAATGTGCCTTTCAAGCTAGACGAAAATGAGGGTTTTTTTCATGCATAGCTATTACACAAACTTCTTGCTTTTCTCTCAAAAGTATCCCCATACAAACAGATTTAATTAATTGTCTAGAGAATTAAATAGTCTTTATATAGCAAGTGTATGGTGCCAACGAAGTGCAACTTTGATTACATATTTCTCAATTATTTGGGTGTTTATATTAAATTAATCAACAATATCAACACAACCTAAGGTAAAGTTTCCTACTAAGGATTCTTCTGTCTTTGTTAAGCACTTAGTGTGCATGGGTAGAGCTGAATGCTGACCAAACCTAAATGGTCTTTCATCAATAAAGAATAAGAAAAGAAGGCTAAACGAGCACTAGTGGGTGGGGGAGAAGAGTAAGAAGGTACAGTGTCACCTCCACATCATGACAGCCATGAATCAATTATTCAGGTAGCAATGGATAATATTTCTGAAATGCTGCAGATTAGCAGGAAGATGTAAAAAGCCTCAAGAGTTCATGATATTTTTAAACTATAAACAAAAACAGAATGTCTATCAGTATATGTGTGTGGTAATATCCTGCACATATCAACAGCAGAAGGATATATTATTATGGAAAATACATTCAGAAGGCTGGCAACAGGAAAAAAGAATATAGTGGAGGAAAGGGTTACAGTGCAGAGCTTTGCTAGTTATGGTGAAATTAATGTGATTTTTTATTTTCTTTTTTAAAGAACAACAACAACACAACCACATTACAATATCTAACATTACCAGCACGTATTGATTTTAAATTTATTTCCTGTTCCAATACCAGTAGCATAACACACAAGGAAACAGAAGGGAGAGAGGGGGATATCTGCAGAAATGCTTAACAACGTAATAAATGGAAGGAGAGTGACTGCCACAAAAGGAAAATGAATTCTGACCATCACTTGAATTTTGTGCTCTCTACATTAGACATCGCATTAGGTAGGATTTCAGATTAGCACAGGCCTTATACAAAACTGTATTTTCTTGAGAGAAACAAGAAAGTCAAATGTAGTACACTCTCAGTAACTATATATTTCAGAGCAAAATGCATTAAATTCTGCCCTTAAAACAGCATTTCTGCTTCTAAAGGTAGATATTAGGCTGAGAGAAGCAAAAATATTCCAAGCAATGCACATTTTCTCTAATCAGTGCAAAATCTCCTTCCTTGTTCAAGTATTTAATATCTTATTCAATTAGAAAATAACAAACTAAAGGCTGGGAATCAGAATAAGAAGGAAAAAATGCCATATGGTATGTTTTTCTCCACCTAATTTTCAGACAAGTGACTGTAGAATGAATGGACAAATCACAGAAATGCAATCAAAATTTCAGCCAGAGCAGTCAGTATCTTCACTACAATAGAAGGGGTTCAGTCTTTCTTTCATAGGATTATATATGGTTTGTATGGACTGTAATGAGACATCCTTCCAGGGAAGAGTGGAGCCCCAAACTTTTTATTTTTAACTACTTAACCACCTGACTTTTTACTCTCTAATTTTCTGTACTCCTTCAGATCTGTGTGCGACTCCTGGCTTTGTCATGCATTCCAAGCCACAGGATATGTCAGCGCGGTGATGTTCATTAGCTGGTCTGTGCACCTCCCAGCTCTTCCAGCCTCTGTCTTCTAAGCTCTGATTTCCCCCTCAGAGGAAATATCCCCTTTTCACCACTTTTTTTTTTTTTTTTTTCTCTCCTTCTCTTTTCTGATTGTCCAGCCTCTTCCCTGAAAGTGACTGTTGCTTTTACTTTTGCACATTTGGGCTTGTTTCCTCATATCCTTTACTCCCCATTAGAAGCCTTCACTTTCACACATACAAAACCCAAATTGCACACTGTGGCACAAATGAAATCTCCAAATTATCAAGTGCAAAATTAGCATTAAAAATCATATGACAACAAACAATAGGCCTTTTTATCTGGTTTTCGTAATTGCGTGAAACTAGTTACTTTGGCAATTATTGTTTGTGCCTCATTAGCATGCAAAATGGTTTTTTAGACTAACCCACACACAAAAGAAACCATTTGTGATGAGAATTGTGCTTTGTTTAATGTTAGACACCATTGTATTTGCTTTCCTAATATAACAGTTCTAATTAGTACCTAGCACTCATCCTGAGTTTTTCAGCTTGAAAACGCCGAAGGTGACAATTGAGTCACAATTCCATGGCACTCTTTGTCAGTACCTGTCAAAATATAGCTAAGGCTTTAGGAGTTGTGATCTAAATACTAAAAAAGTTAATAGTCCAGAAAGAATCTCTCTCTAGGTAATATGAAAAATATGATATAAAATTGCAGATTAACCTCTGATTAAAAGCACAACATTATTAATAATGCCAAGGTCTTCACAAGACTGTCATTTGTCCGAATGCTGACCTTGCATTGTTTTTGTCATTTGACCTTTATCTGTTCACCTGATTCTTTAATTTTTAGTGATTCATTAGAACAGACTGGATGGATTAGTGACAAAATGTGAAATCAGCTCATCAGTATATGCAAACTTTTCAGACGTGATTGCTCACTTGTCTTTGAAGAGTGAGAATATTTTTTAAAATTATATCACTCCAGAAATAGAATGATCATGACTCCAGTGCACTTATATTTTTCACTTTAAGTTAAATCCTTCACAGAGCAGTTAGATGTAGTTGCAGGGGAAATGTGAAGACTCCTGCTGAGAGGTTGTCTCCAGCTTCATGTTTGTGTACGAATAAGTCAAGAAAGAGCAGTCCAGTGGCACTTTACCAGTGTTTCTTTGTAATTATCACGGTATGAAGCAATAATGTTGTGTGTTTTCAGTAATAGATATTTATAAAGAACTTTGCTATTCTCAGGACTGGCCTGTGTTTTGGCTCAAGAACCCTGGACTTCCATATTTTCTAATTTGCTTAGACCCACTGAGAAGCTAACTGTTGAAAGTGAAATTGCCTACTCAGCCCTCATAATTCAAAATTTCACTCTCAACTGGCCTCTTTCTAGCTCATTAACTTCCAAGAAAGTACATTTCTAGTGTGTTTGATTCCATACTGGATTCAGTGGATTGAGTGCAAAAAGTCTCTGACTCTTTATTTTCTGGCACCAGAACTACTGGTAATATTGTGTGGAAATCAGTGGGTATTTCTAATGACTTCAGCAAATACAAAACAGAGATTTCAGTTAATCTGTGCCCCCGTCTCCCACTGTGAACTGCACTGGCTGAACTGGGAAGAGCACTGACTTTAGAGTTGACATAGCTAGTGCACACACATACTCTCATACTCTGTTAATTTATCTTGCCCTCACATCTCACTGTGGTCTTCAGTTAGAAATTCAAGTTGCTAGTACCACCAAGACTTGTCCAGTAGAAGCCTTAATTTCACCATTAAAACAAAGCAAAACAAAACAAAACAAACAGCAACAACAACAAAAACAAACAAACAAAAACAAACAAACAAAAAAAAACACCAACCAACCAACCAAACAAAAATCCTGAAGAGAAAGCAGGAGGTGGAGGGAAATCCAGATTCAATCACTGGTCACAGGTTCTATAGCATTCCCTTCCACTTCCTTCTTTTGGCTCCATTCCAGAGAGAGATTATCCATTCTCATAGTGTTACATTTTACAGCACCTGCCTGATATGGTGCTGGCATCTCAAGCTTTGCAGGTAGGCTTACTCTTTGTAGATGAGTGGATGTGCACAAAAAACATTATAATTTTGAAGTAAATTCTCATTCTCTACCTATGAAATGACTGTGCCACTCAGTAGGTGATAGCATGTCTTTATATCTATTATCACTTTTGTTTTATATATGGACATACCAGGTAATTGTACCACAGATTAATAAAAGCAAACAAGAATTTATGAGCAAGTCAGAACATAGCTGAGAATTAGGAAGAAACAAATAAGATTACAAAGAAACAGAAACTAAATCAAACCACTGGATTCCTATCCAGACGTGGCTGTAATTAATATTGGTCAGGTTATGAGGTCTTCAAGCGTCTGTCTACTCAGGTTCTCAGATGTTTCAAAGTTTCCACTAGCTGGTTAGTTTAGGACAAAGACAAAGAGGCTCCATAACAATATATTTTGTTTTTGAACATCTTCCACAACTAATACTCAATTCTGTCCATGCTTATGCAAAACACAGCCTGCCCAAAAAGCCATGGGGTCATGTACATTAGGGCTCACAGCTATGGCATGTGAAACCGAATCCATATTTTTCACTTTCTGGCACATGCAGAGATCTCATTTGAAAATACATCTCAATCACACATTCTGAGGTCTAATTTTATTTAATATCTTCCATAAATTTGCTCTTTTGAACTTCTGTAATACACAAACATATTTTTACAATATTATACTTATATAATTAAATGGTTTATTTATAAAACAATACAAAAAGTATTTAATCTATGGAATAATGCGATAACAAAATGAATGGATTTTAAGCAAGCTTTTATGATACGATGAAGCATGTGTAGGGCCAAATACATGGTTCGAACTCCACATGATGCAAGGGACTAGGGTGAATCCCAATGTAGATGTGACTATGTTAATGTTGAAATGTGACTTGAAGTGAGTTCAGCTACTAAGCTACTTAGTTTAGACCCCAGGGGAACAGTGGTCTATTTCCAAAGGCATCTGATTGCTTGAGAACAAAATCCAAACACTAGAAAATATTTTTGGAAAGCAGTACCAGGGTAAACCTCCTGAGATCTTCCCAGCAGCCATCACCACTTGTCCTTTCTTTATCTTCCTTATTTTCACCTCTCTCCTTTGTCTGACAGTATCAAAAATTACTTAAAAGCCCTGAGCAAACAACTTCTTGTTTCAGTTCCTGTCTCTCTCTTCCATTTTTGGTGACATAATCAGTTCTTATTGGAATGATAAAATACAATGTCTCTCAAGGCACTGAGAAACTACAGCTGACAGTGTTGGGTGCCACACCACATTTCCACTACACCATTCTAGCAAGCATACTGGTATTTTTATTGCATGGACAATCATGTCCCAGTGCTTTAGACCACAGAGTTACTGTAGGCTAGGAATCTCAGTCTATCCCTGTGGAGAATGGGCTTAGTAACCCAGTATTGCGTGCATTGCAGCCTGGTTGTGAAGTTTAACTGATATTTATAAGATATGCCAAATCCTTGCATACAAAATGCTACATGAGTAAGAAGCATTAATAAACGTGATTATATTATACCAGTTCTGTTTTCAGTCATGTTTTATAAGACCACAGTTATAGCAGTAAGAGAGCTTTCATACTAAAGATCAAACATTTTGCCTTCTATTGTAAGCCATTCTTTGCAAACGTTTCCAATAAAAACGGCAGAATCTCTCATACATATTGAAATCTGACGGCATTCTTAAAGACTTGAGTGTTCATTTGCAAATAGAAAGCAATAATACTGAATTTCTCTTTACTGTACAGTTTTTAACATGTCTTTCAAGCTTAATGTTACCGATAAGTAACAAATTAGAAAGCTTAAAATTTAAATGAGAACTAATGTAATTTGTATTTTGTACAAGCATATATCAGATAGAATAATAGAATCACAGAATCATCAAGGCAGAAAAAGACCTCCAAGATCATCTAGTGCAACAGTTTACCTGTCACCAATTATTCCCCACTAAACCATGTCACTTAGTATGACATTTAAATATTTCTTTAACACCTCCAGGGACGGTGACTTCACCACCTTCCCGGGCAACCCATTCCAGCACCTGACTTCTCTTTCAGAGAAGAAAATCTTTCTAATATCCTACTTGAACCTTCCCTGGCACAACTTGAGGCCATTTTGTCCTATCGCTGTTGCCTGGGAGAAGAGGCTGATCTGCACCTCACCACAACCTCCTTTCAACCTATTGTAGAAAGTGATAAGGTCTTCCCTGAGCCTCATCTTTCCAGACTAACCAGCCGCAGTTCCCTCAGCTGCTCCTCATATGACTTTCACTCTGGACCCCTCATCAGCTTTCTTGCCCTTCTCTGGCTAGGCAACAGGGACTCAGTGCCTTTCTTGTAGTGAGGGGCCCAAAACTGAACACAGTACTCAAGCTATGGACTCACCAGGGCTGAGTGCAGGGGGATGATCATCTCCATGCTCCTGCTGGCAATACTATTTCTGATACAAGCCAGGATGCCATTGACCTTCCTGGCTACTTGGGCACATTACTCATGCTCAGCTGAGCATCAACCAACAATCCCAGGTACATTTATTCCACACAGTCTTCTAGTCTCTGTCACAAGCCTGTAACGTTGTCTGGTGTTGTTATGGTGTAGGACCTGGCACTTGGGACAATTTAGCTGTAATGTAAGCACGGTTTCTTGATTTATTCAATTCTTTTGAATTTTGAAGTCTGTTATGTCCTCACGCCTAAGAAGTTCTTTGCTCTTAAAAATATTATCTTTTTACAAATTATAATCTGCAAGAAGAGAGACATCACTATTTAAGTGGAAGGTGGTTCTAAATCTCTGCAGCAGACCTTTTAGTTTCTAGTCCTTTTACTAAGGGGAAAAAACAGACACTTTCAGGGGTGGGTTACCAGCACAGACACTGACACAAAGGTTAGCCTCTTTTGGTTCCAATCTAAACTTAAAAGTCTTACTGACATAACTCTGACAGAGTGTGAAAAAAATAATTTGCCTGACACAGCCATGATATTTTCCTTGCAATATTATCTCTTATTCTTTTTGGAAACTGGTATAGAAGTAAGGAGTCTTTTGATTATGTAAGGTACCTCTCAATTCAAAGAATGTTCCAGTATAATTCACATAACTACATCTTTTTAGTGTCGACCAGGCCTGGGGCTTTGGTTTTGTGTTACGGATAAATCTTCAGAGGTAATATGCAGGACTTTAGCTCCAGTAGAGAAGTTGGAGCTTACAGTGTGTAAAGCTGGTTTTCCAACTCATCTTCAATTCACTTCAAAACTCCCTCCCAAAATGACCAGTGTTTCATTGCTGCCTCCTCCTCTTTCTCTCAAAACACAGGGAAAAGCCTCATGACCCTGTACTGAATATGAGAATTTGTGTGAGGCAGTCCTTGAAGAGCTGGTCATAGCTGCAACGGCAAAGGAAATCAAATGTATTTGCTAAGAAGGGGATAGAAGGCTTTGTTTTATAATTATGGTTTCGTATTTGAGCAGAACAACTCTGGCAGAGAAAGACTGTGGAGCTCATATATAAGAGTCTTATGACTATTCATTTCATGCTATTACTCATACAGGAACAAATCCTCAACACTGTGCTCATGCTGATGGGTCCTTTTCAAATCACTCTGTTAAGATCATGCCTGACCAATTTCCCTGACTTTCTGACTTTTTTTCCATTTCCTGTATGCTTTTGAACCTTCAGAACTCTGAGGGGTTCCCAGACTAGCCACACAGCCTGCTTGGTTTCTTGCTTTCTTCTTCTCTGTGCATCTGCAGACTGCTGAACTCAGCAACAGGGATTTTCACCCTTCCTCTACACCTTTTCATACATCCCAATGCAGCTTTTTTATTTCCTTCTACCCCAGCCTTGGTCTTTTCCTCCTCCGCCCCCACCTCCCCCCAAACCTCAGCATTTTCTGCAGGGGAAGAGGGTTGTTTTTGACAATTTCTCTTTTTTATTCATTATTTTTTCCTCAAAAACACTAAAACTACAATTGTGTTAATTTTTGTCAAAGAAAACTGAGTAAAGACAGTTGCATCACTTCTATGCACTCCGGGAAAGGAATCCTGAATACATATAAGGATTCAGAGTTTAGTTTGCTGAGTATCTTCATAACTAAAATAAACTCAGCTTCTGAAGAAAACACTTCCAAGCAGCTTTGCAGAATACAAAGCCATGATGTCTTATTGGTGTCTCATTGCCATGCTTGATTTCTGTTGTGTTTACTTAGATAAAGTGGAACTATTCCTACTATCCCTGTGGAAATACTTATATAGCAGGTATCAGAGACAAGTGGCAATTGAGCAGTGAGTTAGCACAGGGCTTACTGGTGCCTGTTTAAGTTGCGCTTTGAGGTACAGGGCCAAGGGTCAAGTGTCTTCAATCACCCAAGAAGTGTGTCAGTAGCCAAGTAAACACATTTCAGTGTGTCTTATTGCTGGTGGAGTAGGTTTCAGTCACTGAAAGTTTAATTATTTGAACCTGTTGAGGTCCTGTGTTCAACTCAGAAGCCTTTCTGCAGTTGGTTATACCTGTAATACGGCATTTAGTTTTGAAGAACACATCTAATTAATTAATAAAAACAAACAAACAAAAAACCCCGCCCACACACACACACACAACAAACAAACAAACAAACAAACAAACAAATAAATAAAACCACAAAAAAAAAAAAAACCCTAGTAAATCCAGAAGGAAAAGAAAAGAGTTGGCAGAGTGTTCTTGTCTACTGAACATAACAGTTTCATGCTCCTTTGCAATTGTGTGCAGAACTGGCTAATAACTAACACTACCCCTCAGTGCCTTTCTCATCCTCTCTGTGTACTCCAAATAGCTTTTTAACGTGTTCATAGATGGACAGACTGAATGGTGTTGCAACCAGGAAACAGCGGTAGTTGGTAAAGAAGGTCTCTTGCATGGTTTTTCTCAGGGAAGACAGCTGAATGAGGAAAGTCCTTCTCAAGGGAAATCTGTGTATATTAAAATTGTAACAAAGCTTTAGGTGTGGAACTAGAGATTGGGAGGATGAGAAAGCTGGATGTGGGTGTTTAGCTGGGATCAAGAACCTGTAAAAGAAATGCGTGATGTGGGATAGAGAAAGACATGGGAGGCAGGGAAGAAAGTCCCTCCCTTTTTTATTTTTATTACGAGCCACTGAAATGAGTCAGTGAAGATGCATAGTAATGAGTGAAGGATGAGTGTGGGGCTGATAGGGGTAAATTGGTTTTGAGTTGCACAGGACTGTGGAGATTGCTCAGATGCTAGAGAAAAGCAGGAGGAAACGTCAGCATTCAAGGGTTCAGTGGAAGAGAATGAACTGCCTAGTGACTCGCATTAGATTTACAATAAATAAACTTCTACAGAGTTGCAAATATTGTTTAAAATAATCATTATGGAATGTTTTTATTAATAATTTTTTTCACACTGGGACAGACAGAATGGATTTTTAAAGTTAATACACTCTATATACAGCTCACTACACTATATACAATATGTTCAAGCTCACTTGGTGAGACACTGGAACAGACTGCCTGGCAAGGCTGTAGATGTCCCCTCCCTGGAAGCATTCAAAGCTAGGCTGGATGGGGCTCTGAGCAAGCTGGTCTAGTAGGAATTGTCACTGTCTATAGAAGGGGGGTGGAACTAGGCGTTCTTAAACGTCCCTTCCAACTCAAACCATTCTATGATTCTATGATTTCTAAATAAGTTTCTAAATACTCTCTTTTTGAGAATAATTTCAGAGACTTACAGCTTTCCTTAGGTTTCAGAGGCATTAAAGTTCAGATGTCCTATCAACATGAGTTTGGAAACTAAGGAGATTTCTATGCAGCGCACATAGAAGAGATATTCATGTTCAACAGAGAAGAGATATCCAGGTTCATCTGTGGTTGATCTTGTGGCACATAACATCACCCTGGGAGCCTGGATTTCACATAAAGGAAAGCTGTGTTCTCCCTGCCCTCTCTGCCAGATGTAAGTCACAATCTTCAACAGAAGACTGCCCCAGATCACCAGAAGTAGAGGAATGCCAGATGTGATGCAGCTGTGTCAGAAGCTTATTTCAGATATTTTCTGAAGCTATTTTTTCCATATAAGTCTAGAGTTGAAAGATCATATTGTGTCAAAAGTTGTAGTGTTTTATATGAAGAGAACTGGAGAAGTAATGATATCATTTTCCCCTTTCAGCCCTTACTGCATCTTAAGACAACACTGTCTTGACATCGCTTTCATGCTTCTTTCTCCTGTTCAAAGCGTGCAGAAAGACTCTTTGCCCTTCCACTTTCCTCTTCGTTGTTGACCTGTCCAAGCTAACCAAAGCCTTGAAGGGATTTTGCAGCTGACCATGTCTTCCTGTTAACTCATTTTCTCAGTGCTGAGGAGAAACATGTTTTTTTTTTTTCATTTTTTTTCTCATTTGTTTTTGTTTATTTGTTTACTTTTCTGTACCACTCTCTGCTATGTAGCGGGTTCCAACTCCTTACTGTGCCAGACATGCTGTCTCTGTCAGTGCCTAAAGTCACAATGATAGGAAATCTTTGACAAGTATGCAGAACTCAAGTCCCCAGGAAGTTGATGAAGGAGCCTAGTGGGATGAGAAAGGGTTAATTCATTGCAGAATAAAAACACTCACTGGAAAATTCATCCTACAGTAGCTGCATCTATACAACACATTTTCTGGCTTCCTCCATTTTTCTGTGTGTACAGACTTGTTACATTTTTGTACACTCATATGGCGGCCAAAATATAATTCCAGGGAAGATAACACACCACGGGAGTAAAGTAACTGAATTTTCTGTGGGAAAAAGGAGTTTGTAAGATTGGCTTTAAAGAAAATGCACTTGTTTTGTTGTTTGTATTTTTTCCCTTCTAGGTGGAATCCTTTATGGTCTTATTTTCCTTTAAACCCAAAAGTATTTCTGCCCTAGGGATAATTTTAAGAAAAGCACTAAGAAAACATAATTAAATATACAACACACTAAAAAACCTAACAACCAAACAGAACAAAACAAAATGTCCCACAGCTATACTTGCAAATTTAACTTTGCCTATTATCTGAAGACAGGTGTAAGTATTTTTATTACTTACAGACATTGTTTATCTGACTGATGTAAAATCTTGTCTTAATTTCCCGACAAGCTCAGTGCTGTACTAGCCAAAAACATAGGATGAGTCAGTCTTTACTGTGACATTCAGCAGCTGTTTTCATCCTCCAGTGGCGTCACAGTTCACTGAGACCATCTTCAGAAGATATTCACTAATGATTGCATATGAAGTGCCAATAAAAGACACACATTCTTTTAGATTAAGCATATCTGCTCCAGTTCTTGTTTGGGTACTTTTGATTCAGCCAGGTAATGGTGTTTACAATGCATAATGCCTTTCCTCTTTCAACTGCAAGAAAAAAAATCAAATAAAGTAATTTCTGTCAAAAAGTAAGAAACACTCACCAAATACATCATTATCCTCCTAACTGCATGCTATTGAAGACATTAAAGCAATTTAGTAGTGTCAAGTTTAAAATTTAATGGCCTTGATGGATTTTTGTTTTAAGCTTTTGCTTAGAAATTATTATTATTATATTTTTATAATCTTTTTTTTTTTTTTTTGTACACTTTAAGCATTTAAGACTCAAAATACTCAAACATTGCATGCCAGATTGTCAGTTATCTTCAGCTAAATGTTGTAGCACTTGCTGAAATTTATTTTGATCAGCGTAAATATGAGGAGATCTTCACCTCAGCCCAGGCCATACTGTCTACCATTAATTTGACACTTCTCCTGAAATCCCTAGGAATCAGTCAGACAGAAACAGTCCCAGCTATAGTTAAAATTTAACTAATAAGGTAAGAAATATTTATTGCTTCCCTAATCAAATATAGCTATTTAATGAGGAAATCTGATTTATTTTTTAAACAAGATGTTAGATGCAGGTATTTGTTTATGTACAGTATGAAGACTTCGGTGCAGCTTAGCCATTCCCTTGCTTGAGTCTCAGGGCTGTGAAAGTAGAAAGGGCCCTCCTGCTGAGGCCACTTTGCTGCTGCTTTCTGGTGCACAAGTACAGCAAGTGATAGAAGGGTTCTCGCTGAAGTCTCTGCTGCACTGACATGCCACTGAGAATTTGTCTCCTGAGAGCAGCTATTTCAGTAGCAGTTTCAAACCAACATGTATATATATATATCGTGTGAGTGTAGATCATCATCATTTTTATGAAGAATAAAAGTGTGCTGGGTGAACAGCTGTAAAAACTGAATGCAAACTTGTCTAATTCATGATTCTATGCATCTTTTCTTATGTTTTTACAGTTTTTAATTTGCAGAACAGTGGGATATTCATACTGGTCTGAAATAGTTACTCTATCATTTATGTTCTCTGCTTGTTAATTTTCATGTCCTTAATGTCTTTCTGTTCACCATCACTATCTGGATTGAAGATACTCTTGAAAACACTTTTTTTTTTCTTTTTTTTTTTTCCCCTTCTTAACTAGTTATTTGACAAGTAGTGATTGGAAGAATGGTTTCTAATGAAGAAAGCAATTTTATTTTTTTTTCCCAGCTGAACCAAGCCCTTGTACACACTTTGGCAAATTGTATTTTTAAAATGTCTGATGATAGGAAAAGAAGTTTTTCGATGACTTAGGAGTCATCCTGTTATGAGATTATAGTTCATACCGAGGCTAAACTGTCTAAGCAGAAACTCGGTATTATGATCAAATTACCAAGTTATCAGCTAACCCTCAATATTTTTCCACACCTGCATTCTTACCAGGTACAATTATAAGATAATGAAATTAAACTTAAAAACTATAGCTAAAGGCTGAACTGGTAACATACGATGGATGAACACACATGTAATTATCATGTAATAGCTAAAATATTGCAACTTTTTAAGCCTCAGAAACTTGATCTACACCATAAATCACATACGCTGTGTGTAATCTTTGTCAGTTCCAGGCAACGGACACCTATGTATGTCCTTGTTTTAATGGTTAATTTCCCAGAAGTCTTTGAAGGACCAAGAGTCACAGGAGCATGGGGAGTTAACTCTCACTCTGGTGTACGGTGATGGTATTATAAGAATGCCCATGCTATCCTTTCACAGATAATCAAAGAAATCCATAGACTGATAACATTTTTTGACATGATCACCTTGTTTTGGCTTGGTTTCTTTTCATGTTCTCTTTTTATGGTAAAAAAAAAAAAAAAAGACAAACAAATTGCCTCATCTACCTACTAAAGCCTTATTAGCATGATAGACATATGACTATTCTGTGTTGGGTGTTCTCTGCCACCCTCTTCTTAAATCCTGGAAAACTGGATATTAAAAATGAAGATGAGATGCTGGGACAGAACTGTTTATTTTTAAAATCTTTCACATAGCTTTTTTTTTTCAAACATTTGCTATTGCAAGCCATACATTATTAGTCTGAAGATGATGGGTTTTTTGTGCTTTTTTTTTTTTAAAAAAAAAAGTAGACAGTTCTGTAAATTTCAGAATTTCTTCTATATATAGATTGAGCAGATAAACGACAAGGAACAAATACATGTTTTAAGTGAGGTTTCCTTCCAGAATTTCACAAAGAGCTGTCACTGAAAACAGTAAAAACTGTTGTGTGGTTGTGCAAAATATGTGACTCATATGTGGGCTGGCAGAGAAACATACAAGAAAAAAAAAAAAAGACAAAATAATATTTGTCTCATTTTGTTTATGCTGCATCTGTGAATTCAAGTTTCAGTGTTTGTGTAAATCACAGGGTAGTTCAGATGCTAAGAAGTGCCACTCATTTTTAATAACTGAAACAAAACTAAAATTTTTATATAGAATTGCGGTAATATCAACTCAGATACAACACATCTCTTTTTCCAAAGAGCTGTAATGTCCGTCTCTGACCTCCTGAACTCTGTAACTGGTCTACAGAAGATCTGTCTCTGGTGGTACAAGTTAATGCTGTACTCTGCTTCCTCAGATGGCTCTTCCAACCTTTATTTATTTATTTATTTATTTATTGCCACGTGATTTTTAGGAATGAAAAGCAAGCATGGATAATAAATTTATTTTCTGTAGCTATGTTCAGATTAATTTCATTTATTCTTAGTGGTTATGGTGAATATACTACACTGTGATATCCAATCTAGGATATCCATTTCTGAATCCAAAATGTTGTCTCAAACATGCAGCATCAGAATTAAGTTTATGACAGTAATACTTAAAATCAGTAAGTTCCTGATCTTTTTCTCAGCAGCATATTATATATACTTTTCTTAATCAAGTGATGAACTGAGGGCTTACTAAAAAAGATGCAGCAGCATAAGGATCATTCTTATCCACCTGTTGTTTACAGCATTAATAAAAAAAAATATTTCTATGCGTCCATTTCTATTTAAGGGGGCACTTATGGATACCAGGAATTCACTCTGAAGCATAATTCTAAAAGTGTTATTGTATCTTACAATGCACTTGATATTGTTTATTGTTGCCAAGGCCTTCCAGTCTCCACTCTCCAGTAAATTCAAGCGCATAACTCTTTCTTCTTTTACCTCCTAGAGCAGGAACCCAAGTGTTGTACTTGTAAATATAATTATATACTTAATGCTGCTGATGTGATTGCACAGGGCCACTACCAACTTGAATGCAAACAAGGTCAAGTTAAGCAACTTTATTTTGAATTTGCCAGGCGTAGGAGCACACTTACTTATGACCAACATGTTCTGCCGACATGGAAACGTCTCAGGCCACAGTAATTTAACTGAAGGTCTAAATGCACTGTTTCAGTACAGTTCAGCCCATGCAAATATCTATCGGGGCTGTTAAAGTGCCATAATCAGAAGAAGTATAGCTCTTTAAGAAATGCTACTTTTCTGTCTCAATTTCTCTGTCTTTACAAAGAGAACAATAGCTTCCTCACAATAATTTTGTAAGGCTTCCTTCATTAATGCATGTAAGACACCTTGAAATTTATGAATAGAAGATTTTGAAATTTAATGAGAAATAGAAATGATTTTGAAAAAAGTCCTTCATCTCATACTATAGGGAATCAACAAATTAGAAACCTTTTACATTTTTTAAAAGAAGATCTGGCACCTGTTTGTTTCATTAACTGAATTTAAAGTTTTATCATAGTATTTCCATATTAAGTGATCTTTATCATGCAATAATAGTTTGATAAAACTCTAAAAAAATGGAGCAAAACTTGGAGGGAGGATAACTACTTTCATATTATAAATTATATGTAAAATGGATGGTTTTCATAATGATACATAATGCACTGCTTTAACTGTCTACACTGTATTGTACATTGCTTTGTCTGTATGGAATTGCACCAGCTGTACCTGCTGTGCCTTTGTAGAGTCCTATTCAGCACTCCTTATTCACTCCCTCCTTTGGCAAAGCCCCCTCTGAAGTCAGTGTGTGATATTCTACAGTAAGAAGTGCTGAATAGGACCCTTAAATGATAACTCCTTGGAGGAGGAAACTGCTACTTTTCTCATGCTTTTCTTACTGTATAATGCAATTTGGACTGAGGATGCTATGAAAATACTGCTACTAATAGATTGAACAACTACATCAGGGAAATGATGGCAGTTTTCAAGAAATGCTATCTTTTTTTCAGCATAAGATATCAAAGGAGGTTTTGGCATACCAGCATTGAGATTATTTTTGGCTAATTTGAATGCCAGATTTTTGGATTTTGGAGGCAGAATCCAGAAACATTAAGTGAAAAGTTAAAATATCAGAACTTAGTATTTTTCCAAAATGAATTATAAACTTGAAAGATTTTTATCTATTTTGCACATTTTCATACCCTGGGCTGTAACAATGCCTTAGATCTAAATCTTCCAGTGGGTAAAGTTCAGCTTTTCCCTTTCAAGGTTAGTCTAAGTGCCGTATTAATCGATTTTTAGGCTTTTCAAAAAATGAAGTTCCTCAAAATCTTTGTCTGTTCAAACACTCAAGTTTTGTTGAGCTTCCACAATTGTACTTGTTAGCTTTGATAAACTATCTGTGCCTGGCTAAAGCCCAGCAAATTTTACATCCTCAAAAAGAACACTTTAAACAATTTGACTATACATCTTTACAGCTTTGGTTTTAATTAGATGTTTTGCTTCTTCAGCTTACTGGAAAGAGCTAGATAGCTTCTAACCACGTCAGTCTATAAAACAGCAGGTGTCAGCTTTAACTGCTTCTGAAAATTTTAAATGTATTCAATTAACAGAATCCCTTAGAGAATGATACTTCTTACGTTCATTTGTCTAATGCAAGGTTTGCAACATGTTTTCTTTTCATACACCATGCTCTTGTGGATTCTAAGACCCAATTATGTCCAGAAATTTTTTAATGTCAGAGTATGTTCAGTAAGCACACTTATCATATTAGAATCCATCAGAAAAATGGACAGTGCCACAGGTGTCATTTGGGGAAAGTAAGTCCCCTCTTTTCAGGAAACCAGAGCAATCTTGAAAACGGAACTGTAAGTTCTGAGCAATGATAGGGGATAAAATAGATTGCTCTGAGTTCTGAAATAGAGTGTTCCACATATTCTGTTCTCAGAAAGAACATATGTGTGTAGGTAGATAGGTAGGCTTTCCTGGCCCGAGATAAAAAGCCCACAGAACTGGACAGGCACTGTAAAGCAAGACTGACTTGTATACAAGCAAGTCAGTAAACACACATACAAATATATACATACGCATACATAAACTCAGTTAAAAGTAAGCATGCTTGTCCTTCAGCTAGCATCAAATAACTCATTTTTTTAGTTTGTGCTGTTATTTTGCTATCTGTGTTTACCTATTAGAAACCCTCTCCTATTAGAAACCACATCTGCAAACATTTTTTTCTCATTGTAAAAAGGAATCAGAGTAACCTGGAGAAGATAACATCTTTTCGAAAAAAGCTTTAATGCTGTGATGATGAGCCCATTTTCCTTGAAAAGAGAGTGTTTGTCAGGATAAATGGTGCAGAAGTTACAGGCATATTTACTCACCACTAGCTCCATTTGATGATGTCAGACATGGTATTAGAACTCTATGTTATCTTCCTCTTATCTTCCTCTTACTAGTGAGGCCGCACCTCGAGTACTGTGTCCAGTTTTGGGACCCTCACTGCAAGAAAGACATTGAGGCCCTGGAACGTGTTCAGAGGAGGGCTACGAAGCTGGTGAGGGGTCTGGAGCACAGGCCTTATGAGGAGAGGCTGAAGGAGCTGGGAATGTTCTGCCTGGAGAAGAGGAGGCTCAGGGGAGACCTTATTGCTCTCTATAACTTCCTGAAGGGAGGTTGTAGTGAGCTGGGGGTCAGCCTCTTCTCTCGTGTGATTAGTGACAGGACTAGAGGCAATGGTTTCAAGCTGCGGCAGGGGAGATTCAGGCTGGACATTAGGAAATATTACTTCTCAGAAAGGGTGGTCAGGCACTGGAATGTCCTGCCCAGGGAGGTGGTGGAGTCACCGACCCTGGGGGTGTTCAAGAAATGATTGGATGTTGTGTTGAGGGACATGGTTTAGTGGGAGCTATTGGTGATAGGTAAACGTTTGGACTGGATGATCTTGTAGGTCTTTTCCAACCTTGGTGATTCTATGATTCTATGATTCTTACTAGTCCTAGGAAGAGTTTTCAGTGGGCCAATGTCTATTCTGAACAAACAATAAAAATGCCTTCACAGCATTATACGACCAGCCAAACAGTGAGGTATGGCAAACTATGGGTAAATCAGCTGCATACTACAAGTGGATCCATCCTGTTTTTCTGTGTGCCAAGTCTTAAGAGCCAGGAATAAAACCTGAAACCTCTGCAGAAAAAAATAATGATTATTATCTCCTAACTATAATGTTTGGTTAATGTGACAATTAAAAAGACTTCCTAAACAAGGTATGAAATTCTGAGCACATTGCTACTCCAGACAAAATTCAAATCCAATCTAGAGAAAAAAAGAATCACCTGAGATCTAAAATGGCAATGGACAGCCAGAATAAAGAATCTCAAGTTGGACAGATCATGGCTGCAGGAAGTGATGTTTCAAAGTCAGAGGAAGTTGATTACAACATTTAATCGAATTGAAAGGCATATTTCAACCTGGCAGGTTTTGCTTTTCCTCAAAAGAAGATCAAGAAGAGACTGAAGACCCTCTCAAAATGTAGCAACAGTCCTGTATGCATGAAAGAAGAGAAAAAAAATAGCAATGCTGCAGAAGAAAGAAAAAGGAAAAAAAAAAGTGAAAAAGCTGGAAACACTGCAACAAAGCAAAAATATTCTTAAGCTGTTGGTGACTAGACAAGGTTTGCTAGGAAAAGCAACTCAAGAAAGCACCAGGAAAAAAACAAAAGCAAACCAACCTGATGGATCTATAAAAGAGAGGAATAAAAGATGTTAAAAGACATAGAGACTGAAACTGCAAGGGACTGCGTAGGAGCAAATACACGAAGAAAAAGTAATATAGAACTCTGGACATACATTGACATTACTGTACAGAACAGAGAGCTCGGAAGACCAATCAGTGTTTCCTTCTATTTCTCTATATCTGGCTCTTGAGTAAACATCTGAAAAGGCAAAAAGCAAGGTCTTTAGGTGGAAAAAGATTCCAGAAACAACCGAATTCAAGAAAGGCTCTTATAAAAGCAGTGAAGAGTCTCAAAAACATTGCTTCTTAGGATACTGAGAAAGAGCCTTTTCTTTAAATTAAGAGAAATAATGCGATGCTTGCCACTCTTGTCTCTGCTTGCTCTCTACAGATCAGTTCTCTTTTGCTCCCTGCTAAAGGTTTAAAGGAACTGATGTCCATGCTGTCAGACCTACAAATCCATTTCATATCTGAAAAAAAAAAAAAAATATTGCTAATGTTTAGCAAGTCCTTATGAGTCTTATCTCTATTACTTGTCCAGAGATCAGTTTTTGGTCATAAGGATTCATGTAAACAACCAAATTCCAAGATGCTGGGTTCAGTGAAGCTGACCTTGTCTTATTTGAACATCTTATGTTATTAAAGAATTGACAAAAGAGTAAAGGGGAATTGAGACCAACGCAAAAAGAAATTAAGATTCTAGTGAGTGAGAGAATATTATTTCTACTAGATTTACAAAACAATTTGCCAAGTTAAAATCAGATTTAAATTTGAATTACTTTATTTATGCTTATGTTTTTTATGCTTTTCAGTCAGTTTTCTTCTCCACTTTGTTGAATTTTTGAACCCTGGGAAATTTTGTCATTAGTCTCCTTCTAAAATTACTTTTAAAACCGTACTGTCTAGGTGGGGCACTTGATAAAGTCAGATCTCTCTTAAAAATTGTTTAATGAGGCTCTTATCTATCTTCAGCAAGGTGTTACATGTCTAAAGTCCTTTCTTATCTAACTGATCATAGCCACATCAGTCTGAACTGACAACCTAGGGGGCTGTACTGGTCAGTAGGATGTGCATTGATGCAGATCCTTGAGAATTCATAGCAGAACACTCATGCGGGTTATGAAGTCAAAGCCCTAGTAAAAAAAGAAGAGGTGAAATTATGAAAAAGTAAAGTATGCCAAATGTAATGTGGATAAAGTTTGTTCTCTTTTATATATATTTTCCACAGACAGACTGTTTACTTTTAAATTCTGATATTCTATTTTCAAAATGCAGTACTTTTCTTCATACCAGAATTGACTTCTAATGTTTAATGCCTGCAACAAGATTTTTTGTTTATTGTTGCTGCATTTTTGATAAAGGAATAGCAATAAACATAAAATGAAAAAGGAAAGTGAAATAAAAAATTGAGTAAGTATCCAGTCTTAATAAGAGAAAGCAAATTGTTATTTGTTTGCCATAAAACAAACAAAAAAATCTGTTAATGATGTTAATATTGCAAGCCAAATTAGAAAGAAAACTGCAGGTTTACATTTGTACACAAAATAGGATTTAAACATATAGTACTGCATCCTATATATTGTTTAGAGAGAGAGAGAGAGAGAGAGAGAGAGAGATATGCACTGTAGCTTTTTTACAGTTTTACTCCTTGCCTTTGTATATGTGTACTGTTTATATAATTCAGTTTTATTTTTCATCACTAGTTTTGAAGTTTAACCCACAAGGAACATGAACATATTCTAACTTTAGAATTTTGCAATTAATTGGATAATTGAATAAAATGAGTTTATACTTCAAAATATCCCAAATTGTATTTCACAGTACAAAACATCATCAACTGTAACACAGTTGTGACTATTGAAAGCTATATATATATATTTTTTTCCTGTGAGTACTCTGAAAGTCCTTAGCAGAGAAACAATGAAATCTGCTAGTAGAATCTCAAAATGCCTTTCTCTCTGCTCTCTCATATACTTGGAGAGAGAAAAAATACTTGTACTTTTTCATGTTATCTCACTTGCAGTGGGTACTGGTTATTGGTCTTATAGAAAGAAAATCACTTCATATCCAAGGAGCTAGCCATCAGACATGGCCTTCCATGAGGCAGAGCCTTCCAAAAGGCAAATACTGTATTTGGGATTAGGTATTTGCATTGGTCTTTCTGAAGTTATTGTTCTCTGCTGAGCCTAGAGGAAGTAGAGCTTGGTCCTGTGGCACAACCAGCATGGTATCACTGAGAGGATCCTGCTGGGTGCTCTCCCTGGTTTATTGGCCCAGAAGAAGCACATGTATGTAAGAGGGCAGAATTCAGCGTGACTGAATTGGACTTGATTCTTCCAGCACAGAGACTCTACAGCATATCTTTTCTCTCTTGGGAAGTGATTATTAATTATGGTTATTGTTGTAGTCTTGTAGTAACAGATGAATAATAAAGATTTTTTGTTTGAGGTGGACTAACTAACTTTTATCTTTTTTTCTTAAATTCACAGTTATAGGTCATAGTACTAATTAGCAGAAAAGGAAGTTAAATAAAAAAATAATCTAGACATTATGATCTGAATTTAACATTTAATGAGGACTATGATATCAAAAATGACTTTTTTTCCCCATAATTAAAAGAAAAATTGTATTTTTTTATTCAGTCACATTTCTTTCTTTTGAAACACCTTAAACAGTCTGAGCTGCTTAACATATTTGAAATATTGTTTTTTTGTACTCAATCCATAATTAAAAATATTGTTCTTAAGTATTCAAATTATTTCTTTCATTCATTGTATTTGGTACTGGAGTAGAAGTATTTTATCAATTACACAGCACTTTACAGGGATTTATGTGAAGTAGCTAAACTCCTTGAAAACATACAAACCTGCCCAGACAGTAGTGGAAAGAAATGGGGTTTGTTGCCCTGCCAGTCATTAGTACTCAGTTATTTTAACCTTGTTTATACAAGTGAGTGAACAATACTGTCAAAATTCTTTGTGTATTGCTTATAAGAAAATATAACACTTCACAAAATTACAGAATTGTCTAGTGAAATAAAAAAAAGTCAATGTGAACCCTTTATATATAGTTTCTTGTGCACTTCCTATTCATCTCTGCCATATGCATGTCAGCCTTCACATTGGTTTCATATATGAAATATCAAGACCTTTAGTTTCTATTTCTAAATTTGAAGAGTTGAGGTCTGATGTGTATGTTGGTTTGTTTTTGTCCTCAGTTTTTCTTTATATGCATCTCTCTGTGTTATCCCTGGCCTTAAAGGTCACAAGCGATACCATTCATACTGAATAATGAAAGGCTCTGAATTAGGAAAAAAGCTAATGTTATTATCAGAACTAAATCTTTATAAATTAATCTAAATTATTTGTACACTAGGAAATAGTATTTCTCAAAATGAAACAATAATGGTAGTAATAAAAAAAAGTTATCAAATCATTAGAGGATTGAAGAACTCCAATGAGCATATACCTCAATTTCCCAGATACATTTACTGCAGTAGTTTGTTTGGTTACAGAACATGAATGACAACAATGGTTTCATTTTTTGTTCTGACCCTTATGATTTCCATTGTTACCGCTGAATACTGAATGGAGTATTTGATTGCTTAGTGTCAGCTTTCTTGCTAAGGAATTCTAATGGATGACCTTTCTTCTAAGAAGGCTGTGATGGGTGCCTGGCTCTCAGTGTCAGCGTGCTGCCAGCTGGGATGAAGTTGTAGCAGGACTGCAGTCAGCTCTGGAGTGCTGCGCTGGAAGAAAAGTCAGTGTGGGCATATGTCATGCTCCTGCCTCAGCTAGGGACTGCCACAGACTGCTGGGTCCTATGTGGGTCCCTCTGTGTGAATGGGCACGATCAACTTTAGTGCCATCAGTGCAGCCCCACTAGAGCAGAGTGTGACACAGGCACAGGATTGTTGAGGTTGAAAGGGACATGGGTCCGTCTGGTCTAAGCCATTCTCAATCAGGGCCACCTGGAGAGGGTTGCCCATGATCATGTCCTGATGGCTTTGGATGTCTCCAAGGAAGACTCCATTACTTCTCTGGACAAAATGTGTTCTTTAAAATCTACCAGGGTTTCCCAACATTCATACAGAGCCTCCTGTGTTTTAGTTTGTGCCCGCTACCTCTTGTCTTGTGGCTGGGCTTAAGCTTTAAAAAAATAAATTTCAGGAAAAAAAAATAAAAATGTTTACACTAGGCTCTCTCTCTCTTTTTTATTTATTTATCTATTTATTTTCTTTCTTTCTTTAAATAATCCTCTGTTTGGAACTACTATAAGAGAAATTGCCATTAATGTCACTGTCAAATACACATATACAGTCAAACCTGTGAAGTTTCTCTGAGTTCAGGCTGGTTATCTCACAAATCTGTGCAAAGCTCTGGTTAATAATTTATACCAGGCTTGAGGTGACAAGTTAAACACGCCCATTTTGTCTAAAATGCTATGAAGGCATCAAGATGGAGCCAAGCTGCAGGGTAAGTAGAGCTCAGCTGATGGGAATCTGAGCATGTCGAGAAGGGGGATGCTGCTGTAAAGAAAATGAAATGTAATGAGATACTTTTTTCATGCATAATTCATGGGTGAAAACATGACTGCATAAAAAGCTATGGATTTTAACAAGGCAGGGCTGCAATCATACACATTATCTTCCCAGAGGAACTTTATATAATATTGGTCAAAAGGAGAGGATTCTGAACACCAGTACAAAATAAAGCTGACATGTTTTCAAATGCAGTAGAATTTACTTTAATGTACAATGGCTGTAAGGAAATAATTTATATTTACACCTCAAAATGCTTTCTAGAAAAAAAGATCAACAAAAAAACTTTAAAACACATGGTTGTATTTCTTAGCTTAAAAGAAAAGTAAGATGAGGAATGAGAAAAATATCTTATGAGGATAAAAAAATCTAAAATACATAAACAGTATTTTGTTGAGTGTGTTGCTAAGATTGTGCTTTGAAATCTTTTGCAAGCATTTTCACTTTTTAGAAGAAAAACTTTTGATAGGAATGACTGCTGTGAACAGGCTTTAAAAAAGATAAAATGTTAGCTATTGTCACCATAAAATTTAATTTGGTTGCATTTGCGAAAGCATATACTGTAATTCAGCTTTCAAGAACAGTTTAGTGGCTAGCACATGACTGTTTGAAATGGTGTTTAACGCTTGGGGTATTTAGTTGAAGGGATTAAAAATGGAATGTTGATTAAAGCTTGGGATGTCTTAAATTTATCACCACAAAATCCTAATGACAGACTTAGCTGGAAGGAGCCAAGGTGTCTCCTTTAGCTGCTCACTTTGTGAGAACAGATCACATATAGAAAAGGCCAGAACAAGATGTAGGGGGTTTCAGAATCTCACAAGCTGAAGGAATTTGTGAAGTTGTTTAGTTTACACTGCACAATCTCAATATTTGTAAGGAAAGTAAAATAGCCATTTTGCATCCAGTTACAGTTTTATAGCGCTGACGGTTGAAGAATGCATTAAGGGTTCAAAATGATTGATGTTTCAAAGTGTTCACCTTCCCTGGGATTTTTTTCCTCAGTTATATGGTCTAAGAGGCACAGAAACACTACAGAGATGAGATAGTTGAGTTAGTGTTGTTGCTAAATAAGCCATTTAAATCAAATTATGTCATTAACCCCTACTCACAGAGACTCCAAATTCCTTTAAGTTTTGACAGCATAAAAATAAATATGGTTTCTTTTTGAGCTAGTCAATAATAAGTGATTATAGAATTGTATCAGTTCACAGCTTTTATATCAATTCAGGCTAAAGGAAACACACAGCTTCCCTTTGCTCTCTCAGAGAAACAGTAATAGAGTTTTCATCTATGATTTCTAACTGTGCTCCTTCATAAAAGGATTTCCTTCTTAAGTTGTCTATTGTCTGCATTTTTAATTTTTCTTAATGTTTCTTCAATAGAAAACACTGTTCCTCTGCAGCTTTTGCAGATGTTGCTTAACCTTTAAAGAGTTTGACAATGATTTGTCTTGCAGTCTGACTTAATGAAATCTGATTATCTCTTGGTTTAATATAGGACTGTCTTGTCACACTTGCTCGTCCTTCGTGTAGAAGATTTTAGAACTTGAGCTCATCCTGGTCTTTGAATAGCTAATTTTCTGTAATGGTTTCCCTGCTTTTAATAATTCCATGTTGTTAAGGGAGACAAGGAAGAGAGGAAAAAAACCCAAGCTCCTGCTGTAGCAAGGAGCAATTCTGTTTACAATGGAATTATTTCCATCTGCTCTTCTCTACTTCTCAGAGAATGTGCCATCACTGACATGTTCCCACTGGCTCTAGATTTTGTCTTGCTGAAAGGGTCATTTCCAAGCAAGGAAATAATATGTTTAGATACTTGTGCTCCACCGGAATTTCTCCAATGCTCCACCAGGCTGAATACTTGGAAATGCAAAGCATCTGAAATGGGAATCAAATGATAACATTAACAAAATTACCCTCTAGGATCTATGTTATACAGGCTTTGCAGTTAGGAGGATGTAGCTAAGATGAGCTCATGTAATCTGGGTCTGTTTTCTATTTATTATCTTCTTAATTTTCATGAGTTCCTCAAATGTTACGCAATGGGGTTTTGTGATGTGTACAGGGTCAGGGACTCAATGGATGTGAATACAGCATACAATGGGTGTTTTGCACCGATAATTTGCTCTACTGGTTTTATTGTGTCCTTTGTTGTAGTTCACATGGAAATAAATAGGAGGCATTACTTTGAGAGTGACCAACATACTTTGGTCACTCAGGACACTGGAATACATGATGAAAGCATCCTAAAAGCCAACTGGCAATCTTCAGAACAATAAATAAATAAATAAATAACAAAAATAAATTTCTGTAATAAAGCAGCAAGACAAATGCTAGTGTGAACCATAATACTATAGTAGGCTTCTGTGAAAAACCACATCAAATGCTTGTCTGTAAGTTTATGATTTTCTACCAGAGTCATTAAAAAATGACTGCGGAAGTAGCTTAAATAATCCAGTCTGTTGAACAAGGTATGGAAAAAGATGTAACCGAGGAGAGAAAAATCTTCAATTCTGATACTATTTCTAGAACTGATTGCTCTCTGGTTTTCAAAAAACACTTATTCTTTTTGCTTCTGTCTCTAAAATAGTAGTGACAATATTAGTGGTAATCTTAATGATATTCTAAATGAGATTGAACATTATTTTGTTACATATCTATTTTATATGTGGTAAAAAATAAAAAATAAAAAAAATAAGGTTTCTTGCATAGATACCAAGGTACATTTGGGCCTTGGAGTTAGGCCTCCCTAATCATAAATGCACAGCACTGTATTTTCTGAAATAAATTTTTGTCGTTGACATTATACCAGAAAAAAAGTACATTCAACAGCAACATAGTAGGCCTGTCAGAAGGCTGGAGGCAGGCAGAAGAAAGGAGAGCTTATTTTAACACAAATCATCACCAAGGTTACGAAGAATATTCACATCATACATATTTTACACTCTTTTGATATTTAAGATGTGAAAATGAGACATATGCAGAGATGTTTTAATTTAGATAATAATTTTCTATCTTTGGAAGGAAAATAATAGAACTGAAGGAAAGGGCTTCTATCAATGCTTTTTCCTGCAAAATGACAGTAATGAAATGAAATGATAAAGATAAATCATGCTATATTTGTTCATTCCCACAGTGTTGTAAGATCATAGTTGAAGTGCTATCAGTGCTAGGTACAAAAATGCAAGTGAGAAATTTCATACCTTATGTGCTAGTCAAAGCAACTGATAAGCAGGAGTGGTCAGACCTTTCTCAGTTTTTTTTTTCAAAAGGCCAACTTGAAAACTGCCCAGGCACAATGCTCACAAATATGCAGTACCCTTCTTCCTCCCTGTCCTTCCTCCATCCTCCAAAGTCCTTTTCCAGGCACATCTAGTCTATCTTACTGACTTATTTTAATACCATGGTAATACATTTTTTTTCAAAACAGCAACTTTATATCTCCTCATCTGAACATGTAGACTGTAAGTACGGACTCCTTTCTGGAGGAGAGGATACCAGGCATCTACCTCCTCAGTAGTTTGTTGGATAGCATTAAATTACTTTTTTTCGACATAGTGACAGAAAAAACAATTATTGTACAATTAGTCAATGTCTTGGTATGGTAATGATTGACTACTTGATGTTAGTGAGGTCTCTCATTTTAGCTATCAAATCAAGAGGTGAGATGCTGCTGCAGCCAAAGTAACACAGGTGTTGTGATCCTATAGCATGCATGGAAGGAGGGGCTGATTAACCTTCTATTGGGCTTTCAGCCTTATTTGTTGAGATTATGTATGTGTGTTGTCAGCGTCTGAAAAACACTAAAACTACGTTCCTGTAAACGTGACTGTGAGAGCAGGAAGTCATTTCTGTTCTTTCTGCTCAAGTATTTATACACCCTAACAGAACAGTTTTGTTGAACATAGTGCTATGACTACAACAATGCTATTAACTGTGGTAGCAGATATGAAGTTGAATTAGAAGGACTTAATGAGCAACTCTGTTCATGATTGATGATATAGGCATGATTCAGCATTGATAGAAAGTTGCTTTAGTCAACTCAGGACTCAGTCACTCTACTTTAGCAGTGCTCCCCAAATGATTCATCCAAGCCACACAGAATCATAAAATCATGGAATGGTCTGGGTTGAAAAGGACCACAATGATCATCTAGTTTCAACCACCCTGCCCATCATAGAATCATGAAATGGCCTGGGTTGAAAAGGACCACAATGATCATCTAATTTCAACCCCCCTGCTATGTACAGGGTAGCCAACCACTAGACCAGGCTGCCCAGAGCCACATCCAGCCTGGTCTTGAATGCCTCCAGGGATGGAGCATCCACAACCTCCTTGGGCAACCTGTTCCAGTGCGTCACTACCCTCTGTGTGAAAATCTTCCTCCTAATATCTAACCTAAAACTCCTCTGTCTCAGTTAGTTTAAAATCACTCCCCCTTGTCCTATCACTACCCACCTATGTAAACAGTCATTCCCTGTCCTTTCTGCATGCTCCCTTCAAGTATTGGAAGGCCACAATAAGGTCTCTCAGAGCCTTCCCTTTTCCAGGCTAAACAAGCCCAGTCTCCTCAACATTTCCTCATAGGAGAGGTACTCCACCCTTTGTTCATCTTAGTGGCCCTCCTCTGGACCTATCCCAAGAGTTCCATGTCTTGTGCTGAGGGCCCCAGACCTGAACACAGTACTCCAGATGGAGCCTCACAAGAGCTGAGTAGAGGGGGACAATCACCTCCCTCTTCCTGCTGGCCACTCCTCTTTTAATACAACCCAGTACATAGTTGGCCTTCCGGGCTACAAGCACACACTGTTGGCTCAAGTCCAGATTCTCATCTACCAGGACCCCCAAATCCTTCTCCACAGGACTGCTCTCAAGGAGATCTTCCCCCAGTTTGTATAAATACCTGGGATTGCCCTGGCCCAAGTGCAGCACCTTGCTCTTGCCCTTGTAGAACCTCATTAGGTTCAGTATAACAGTATAATTCTCTATATTAGATATAGATAATAGTGAAAAATCCTCTGAAGGCCTTGAGATAATAAGTGAGCCTGTCAACCTTCAGTACTTCCCATCATCCACCAGTATTTAAGGGAATATAAGTATATACCACAAGGAGAGATCCAGCTGACTAAGAAACTTCTCTTCTGGTCAAGACAAGACCCAATCTTTATGGAATGAGTACAAAATGATCCATTACATGGTGTGCCTGGTGGTGCAAAAAGAAGGAAGGACTACAGTTTGATTTGCTGTGATCTACCATGATTCTGATCATGTCTTGTTTTCACAACTGATGAAGCTTACACTAGTTCCTGGTCATAATACCTCAACTTTTTCTTTATTAACTCTACTCTTGGTATGTTCCTTAAAGTGTTCAACCTGGACACTTATGGCAAAACAGATCTTATTTATTGTGTTTTATTGTTTGTGCAGCTTGGTAATTTTAAATATTTTTTTTTTCTTCTTGTAGACCATATACATATCGTGTGATCAAATGTTGACTCCATCACATGGAGGTTGCTCTGAAAGTAATATCTTCTATTTATTTCCATGGAAACTTCAACAAATACAAAAAGCACAATAACACTGTTCGACAGAGAAAATTCTCTGATACAAAGCACTATTTTTCAACATAGTCACCACCATTAGCTATGCATTTTTGATAGTGATGAACAAGAGCCTGCATGCTGTGCTCTTAGCAATCAACACCAGAGAAGGCGACCCACTGTTTCACAGGTATTATGATGGTGTTATTGCTGAAATGCAACAACCACTGCTTCACTGTACTAACATCCGCTGTTTAGTCTCCATAAAAGTTCAGCAAGTGTTTATGAATGTGAATGGGTACAGCTTTTTCCACATGGATAAATTCAATTACACCCCTTTGCTTAATAAGCACTTTGTCAGACTACCCGCCTTCTGCCATCTGTTTCACAGCAACAGAATATAATGGGATATTGTCAGGAAGGTTCAACCTCAACTGCCATATCACCAACCCTGATGCTGTGGGCCAACATAATAAAACAGGAGGTGTTACTTTTGGAGCAACTGTCATAGTGTTCCAGCTGGGTTGCACGAGGGCACAGCAGAGGGGACAGTCACCTTTGCCCTGCTGGTTACTCCTCTTTTGATGCAGCCCAGGACACATTTGGTCTTCCAGGCTGCAAGAGCACACTGCTGGCTCGTATCCAGCTTTTTGTCCACCAGAACCCTCAAGTCCTCTTCTCAATGAGGCTTTCTCGCAGTCTGTACTCATATCTGGGATTGCCCTAACCTAAGTGCAACACCTAGTGCTTGGCCTTCTGAACTTCATGAAGTTCATGTGGGCTTACTTTTCTATTCCAGATCCCCTAGGATGTATCCCTTCCTTTTGTTTTATCAACTGCACCACTCTGCTTAGTGCCATCAGCAAACTTGCTGAGGGTGCACTTGATCCCACTGTTTATGTCATTGTATATGCTATGCCCCACTGTCTGTGCTAAAGAGCACTGATTGCAAGGCAGACCCTGGGGGATGCCACTTCTTAACAGACTCCAGCTGCACATAGAGCCATTGAACACAATCCTCTGGCTATGACCATCCAACAAATTCCTTATCCACTGAATAGGCCATTTTTCAAACCCCTATCTCTGCAATTTAGAGATGAGGATGTGGTGCAGGACTATGCCAAAGGTCTTGCAGAAGTCCAGGTAGATGTCATTAGTTGCTATTCCTTTGTCCATTGATGCTGTCACTTTCCCATAGAAGGCCACCAGATTGGTCGGGCACAATCTGTCCTTGGTGAAACTGTGCTGGCTGCCAATAATCATCTCCTCATCTTGCAAGTGCCTTACCATAGCTTCCAGGATCTGTTCCATGATCTTCTCAAGAAAAAATTGAGATACAATTATGAAGACAAACTCATTAGGTAAGTTGATTTGTAAGGTGAAATTCTTTGGGCATTGTAAATTAGCAACATGACTTCTAGGAATGAGGAACATAGGTCACACTGACAAGGTGACATTATGGAAAATATGTGTTACAAGACAATCCCAGTCTTCCATCTATTATGGGGAAATAGATCCTTGAATACATAAACCCAAGAATATGATCAGAACAAAAGGTAGCATTACATTTCTACACGAAATTAACAACAACATATTTAGATTATTGGTTTATGATAATTTCAGAAAAGTTTAGTAAAAGCTATTAGAATGATTCAAGTTGAATAGACGAAGAACTTAGTTAATTAAGTTTTTCAGAAGAAGGTCAAGATCAGTCTTTATCACATTGTTCTAGGAAAATAGATTTTTTTTTATAGTGCCAAATTTAATTTAGAAGAAAAAAGCTTTTTCTTGCTCTCAGTGGCAGTAGGCTGAAGTTAGGGAAATTCAGCTGAGAAGCAAAGTGCGTATTTTTAGAAGTGAAAGTAATGAAGCAATAGAACAATTTACCTATGAAAGTAATGGATTTTCTATCACCTGAAATCTGTAAATTAAGACTGCATATCTTTTTGGAAGATACAGTATAGCTCATACTGAAGTTATGGGTTTGATTTGGAAATTAGTGAGTGACATTCTCTGCCCTGTGCTATAGAAACAAGTCAAGCTAGAAGATAGTAATGGACTCTCATGGCCATGAAATCTATGAATCTCAGCCATGCTTTTGCTTAATGAACAATACAGCAGAAAACACTCTGCAATACCTCATACTACAATTCCTCTCCCAGCCCTTTCTGCCTACAAGCATAGATGACTTCAATGATATAAAACACTAAAACTTTTAAAAATCTAATACAAACTTTCCTGCTATATTGTACACATGGCATTTGATGACTTTAAGGGAATGATGAGCTACTATGACAAAAAAAATAAAAAAAATAAAAAAAAGGCAGAACATCTCAAAAGATGCTGCTTTTGAGCAAAACTCATCAATATTTAAAAGTCTGTCTGTCTTTATCTCAAGTCACAAACTTAAGTAACAAATGATTGAAATTCTAGTGGTGCATTATCTTTTTCTTTTTTTCTTTTTTTTTAAAAATAAAAATGCAAATAAATTCAGGCCATTCCCAGGCAAGCTGGTCATGAATACACTGTCTATAGGTTGTTTAAGTCAACTTCTTGATGGTTTCATATGTCGTGCTCATGTTCATGTTCCATCCCTTGGAATCTTTTCTGTGGCCCTTCTTTGGATGCGTTCCAACAGGTCCATATCTCTCCTGTTCTGAAGACTCCACATCTGGACACAGTACTCCAGGTGAGGTCTCACCAACACAGGTGGTAGAGGGGCAGGATCACCTCCATCTCCCTGCTGACCACATATCTTTTGATGCAGCACAGGATACAGTGGCTTCATGGGCTGAGAGGGCACATTGCGAGTTCATGTCCAGCTTCCCATCCACCAGTATCCTACAGTCCTTTTCAGCAGGGATGTGCTCAGTCATTTTTTCCCTCATCTTGTATCGACAGTGTGGGTTGTTACGACCCAGGTGCAAGACTTTGCACTTGGATTTGTCGAACCTCATGAAATTCTCCTGCCCCGTCTAGGTCTCTCCAAATGGCATCCTGTCCCTCGAGCTTGTTGACAACTGAAGTCTTCCTTCTATATTTCATTTCTGCTTGTACTGCAACAAAATATTTTGACAATATAAAGCATTAACCTTCAGCATTAATCCTGTAGGAGATTCATGACATTAACTTTTTTACACATTTGCAAACAGGTTAATTTCAAGAGTCTAATACATTTTAGACAATCTTTGAAATACCTCAAAGGTCATTAGATAAAAACAAAGATTAAATTATTAAAAACAAAAACACCAACACCACCCCTAATAATAATAGTAATAATAGTAATATCAAAAATCTTCTTGAACTTCTTGATTTATTACTGTGATAAAATAAAGTCTCTCCAGGAGAATACAGTCAATACTTGGCCTAATGTAAATCTTCACATTTCAAGAGAATTAAATGAATGCACTTATTTCTTTTTGCAATAAAGACATTTTCTAATTGAATGACCATGTGAAAATAGCTCTTTAAAATTCAATGATATATATCCTTTTTCTGTTCAAGGGAATGTTTTTCCTGATTTCTTTAATGAACATAATTGATCATAAATGAACATAAAGATACTAAGTTAAAAATATCTATACTCCTGATTGTCTAGGTATCACCTCATGTTTTGGATTTGGATTTTTTGTTATCTGGGTCACAGAAAAAAGATCGCCTGCACCCAGGGGAGAAGAGGAATAATGAATCTCATCCAGTATCCAATACAGTACAAAGGAGAAAAAAGTGCACTCTGCAGATTAGAATGAAATATGCAAGAATACCCTGGAAATGATGTGTTCGGTCTTTATGTATGAATTAAAGCCTTCATTTTCTAATAGCTTATTCTAATTTCCCTGTGTGGTTAGTATGGTAGACCTTAAGCCCAAGAAATGATTAAGAAAAAAAATCTCTTTTACTTTAGGATGTAATCCTTCCATTTGCAGATACCAATAGATCGGTCAAGTGGCAAAGAATAGAGAAGCTATAAAAAGACTACAGAAGACTATAATAAGAGTATGTAAGGGGGTTTCATTTTCCCATAAGTTTGTGAGATCATAGCAAAAAAATTTTTTTTGTGAAATCCTATCATTATTTTATGTCTGGAAAATTATTTCATATATGAATTTTGAAATGAGATAGCAATGCCTGTGTATCCGAATTACTTACCATGGGCTGTGACCACAGTGATTACAAAGATTAAAAACAAAAATCTTACCTGACTCCTTTTTTACTGAATCTGTAAAGAAAGGAATACATTTTAGAAGTCAAATATTTAGCCTTTATCATGCTCACATAAGAAAAGGACCACAATTACCTGTGTGATGTGAATCTCTCTGAAAGTAATGCCCCCTTTGTATTTCCATGGGAACTACAACAGATACAAAGAGCACAATAACGCTGTTCAATAGAGAAAATTCTCAGCTATAAAACACTACTTGTCAACATAGTCACCACCATAAATTATACATTTTCACCAGCAATGAACAAGAGACTGCATGTTGCACTTGTAAATATCTTCATGGCGATTTGAAACATGGCTTGTCTTTCACATTGCACCAACCACTGCCTCACTGTGCATCCAGAAGGGATTCACAGAAAAGATTCCAGGGGGTGGAACACCTCTTCTCTGAGGACAGGCTGAGAGAGCTGGGGCTTTTCAGCAGGGAGAAAAGAAGGCTCTGGGGAGACCTGAGAGCAGCCTTTCGATATCTAAAAGATGGCTGTAAGAAAGGACAGACTCTTTAGCAGGCTATTTATATCCAATTAGGGTTAGATTCTTTGTACCTCAAATTTAGCCTGTTGTGACAGGAAAAGGGGAAATGGTTTCATACTAACGGACGGAAGATTTGGATTGGATATAAGGCATATGTTTTTTACAGTAAGGGTGATAAGACACTGGAATAGGTTGCCCCAGAGAGGTGGTGAATGCCTGTCCCTTGTGACATTCAAAGTTGGGCTGGAGGGACTCTGAGTAACCTGATCTAGCTGTAGGTGTCTCTGTTCTTTGCAAGCAAATTGGACCAGATGACCTTTAAGGGTCCCTTCCAACTCAGATGGCTGTGTTTCTCTGAAAACAACCTGGAAGGTGTTTCATCAAGTAAGTAAGTAAGAGGATTGTACTAAGCATGACATATGAAGTGCTCAAGAAGCTGACTAAAACAACCTATGGAGTCTATTAAGGACCAGCTTGACTGGGAATGTACTGGATTTATCTTGCCCCTTGGTGATTAATTCCACAATCTGGGTCCGACTCCACTGAAAGATCTCTCTTTTTCCCAAGGAAATTCTTCTTGTCCACTCCAAGTCCTGAATCTCATCCTGAGCTTTTAATGATGCTCACTGTGTTATATAGCAAGGGAGCAGGAGTGAGATCTCAGAAACTTGGGACATAGATGTAAGAGAACAGAGAGCAGATTCAGAGGTGTTGGCAAGATATACTACAACGTTTTAGGTTAAAACTCCTAAGGGCATGTGGCTTCAAGCCAAAGTGTACTAAATTGCTATAAGCCAAATGAAGGCCTGAGATCATGTTATTTTCTTTTGCAATGGCTTGAAGCCTTTATCAGAAAGAGAAGAAATGCTTAATAATAGATGTTGCTATTGAGATTTAAATATTAATGTGTCTACACATAGATATTCTTAGACTGTTTTGTATAAGAATATTGTCCTTTATTAACTCACTGAGCTTTCAGCATGAAAGTGAGTACTCTTACTGCCAAGTAATGTGTTTGTGAAGCTCTGTACTGTTTATCCTTTTTTATGCAAATAGTTTTTCCATCCCTGCTCAGGTTTTATTTCTCTGCCATTAGGAATCAATTCTTCTTCCCAAAGAATTAAGAAAATAAAAACTATATTGAAATGCTTAAAAACAACAACAACAACAAACACCAAAACACACAAAAAAACAACCAAACCCCACCACAAATGTATGTAAGAATTTTTAAAAATAGGTTTTACTTGTTAAATGAGCTGATTTTCCCAAAACTAATTTTCTTTACAACAAAACAGACTTCTTGTTCTTGGTGTTTATGTTCAGCATAGCTTCAGAGCTGGAATCTCAAATTCTTCACAAAACTAAATGTTGTAAAGTGCTTTGACTAATGTAATTGTTAGATGTTCCCTGACTAGCTAATGACTACATATCGTATTGATATTATGGGATGGTCCCTTCGGGGAAAGCCTCATATTGTTTCCTGTCAGTGTGAGTCAGTTTGCCTGCTGAAGTGAAGTGTTACAGGCAATTCAGAGTGTTCAAGAATAATGTCTGATTAGTTGATGCTGAGGTGTACTTGGCAAATAGAACACTAAGTGTGAGCTAATAATCCAAATTGTTCCCTAAAAAGAAGCATTAAGACACCACAAAGACATAAATAAAAGTGGGTGAATGTTTTTTCACATTGCTATGCAATGTCTTTAAATATACATAGATGAAATTTGCTTTGCCTTCTATTTGTAAGAGAGAAGGAAAATACAGCGGAGAACAAGGAATAGATTTCTATTTTTACTCTAGTCTGAGGTTTTTCAGAAACCAAATTTCTTTTCATTTTATTTCTCACATCCTTACATGAGAAGACAAAGTGTTTATTTTTCTGATTAAAGTATCTACTTAGGACTTTTAATAAGCTCTTTGGGATGCAGTCTAAAAAAGTGGTAATATTTCTAAAACTTAGAATTTTAGTAAACTTCAGTCCAAAATGTTATAGTGTGTTTCACTGACTGATCTCTGGCCAAATTCAAATACAGGACTAAGACCTGTAGGCCCCCTAGTCTTGATATTGTATGAACAGATATCCATAGCATGCCTCATCCTGTCTCATCACTACTTCCTTGAGGAACTTAAATCTATGAGTAAAAAGCAGACTGATTACTACTGCTTTGCCTAGATACCTATCTTGTCAAATATAGGATCATCAGACCCTTATCCAGTTTGTGTTTCAGAGGGTCAGAGTTCAGCAGCTCAGCAGCTCAGAAGCAACACTACAAATGCACGTGCATTCTGAGTACAGCACAGGGTTAATTCTTTAACCTGGTGTTCACCCACAAAAACACAAAGAGAAAGAACAAGCTCAGAAGAAGTATGAAACACAGTGACAGCTGTCCTGCTTGTCACAAGAGAGCAAAGGAAAAGGAATCCATTAACTATGGGTGTGTTGCTTTTTCTTTTTGAGGTAGTCAGATGCATAGTGGGATATCAAAGTGGAATACTAAGCTACAGTAGATGTTAGAAAGTCTCACTACAGAAAGTCCAGAACAGTAAAGAAAGGATATCCAGACTCCTTTAAATAATAACAATAAAAATTGTTTTGCATTTTTGTTTTTTAACACCAAAAGAATAAGAATTACAAAGAGAGAAATATTAAGAAGAGGGAAAAATTAAAAGGGCATACAGGGAAAATGACTTTCAGGTGATAATTTTAGTAATATCATTGAGGATCACTTCCATGCTTTAATTTGAGTTGTCAAATCCATTAAGATTCAGGTTAAATTATACTAAATTGTTTCTTAACCACTGGTATAGTTGTCACAAGGCTGTTTTTCATTCAGAATGTCATTGAAGAGAAGACATTTAAGCACTCCATCAGAAGACAAGTCCACTGGGCCTAAGCAGAGAGGAAGGACAGCCAAAATAATCCAAAGAGAGGAAGGGAAGTGACAGGTAACAAAAACACTTTATGGAAGCACAGGCTGATCTGTACTTTCTGAAGTAGACTCCTTCTAGTCTAGGCACAGAAACAGAGGTCTGACTCTTAGGGCATATTCAGAATACGTGGGAAAGACAGTACAGGGCCTGTAAAGCTGATGGGGAAGGAAAAAGCTACCATTAACAGGTGCTATTTTTCTTGGGCAACTTTGCTAAACATTGACTCTGCAGGATAATTTTTTTCTTTCCAGGTGCCTTGTTTTCCATTCAATTTATATTAAATATTCAGTAAAAATTGTCTTAGTGTTGCAGAAAATAAAACTGGGGAAAATATAGTATTTTCATGTTTTAAAGGCTGCAGTTTTTTTTACACTAAGAATATCTGCTGTATCTATGTAATATCCATGTTTTTGAGAAAGGGATTGAAATTTAGCTCAAGAGGATTTTCTGTTGAGTGCGTCTTTTAAGAAGCTGTGAAAAACTCACTTCACACATGGTCAACAGGGCTTCCTACACTCCACCAGAAAAATTCCCTGAAAATACAGTCTGTTATGGACATACTCTACCTTGGAACTTCAGGGTTGAATAAAAATGCCCTTGCAACTTACTCCTGACCACCATCAACTGTTGTGCCACTGGGGTTTGGAAGTAAGAGCAGAAAGAGTAAGATAATAAAATTTGAGGATGATAATAACACAAGATCTAAAAAAAAAAAAAAAAAAAAAAAAAAAAAAAAAAAAAGATTGGAAGAGCCAGGAAAAGACAACAGCCCAGGAAAAATAAAACCCTAGAATACTGGAACTAGGGTTTGGATTAAAATGACGTTCTTCCTCAGGTTGGGAATTGTACACAAGAAATTGAACTTGAAATAGGTTCTGGCTGGCAGAAAGACTAGGAAATGAATAGGCAGGAAATAGAGAGCTACCAAGTCAGTACAAAGGCGAAAATGGAAGAAAGACTACTCAGTGAATCAAAAAGTGTAAGCCAGAACTGAGAAATCTGACAAAGTAACAGTTCTCTACATATAGGATATTATCAAGTAAAGACTGAAAATATACTTCAGCAGATAGTTATATATAGGCTAGTCCAAAAGGCTGATAACAGTGCTGATGGCATCTGAAAACAATCACTGAGCTGACGAACCGTGTGAATGCTAACACAACATAAATCATAAATTTGTGAATGGAAATGTGACGTAAAACTGCATTTGCTTACCAAAATAGTACGAATTACAGCATTAACAGGAATGTCAGAGTTAGCCTATGAAACTTCATTTCCAGTCTTTCATGTGTTACCATATGCAGTCATAAAGTTAATTGACATAGGGATGTGTGTGTGTGAGGCTATAGGTGTCTTTGTGTATGAATGCATGTATACACAATGTAGACTACAGAGGAAGAAACAGATTTTGTGTAGCCTTCCCATAGTAATCACTGCCAAAGGCAGAATTGAATTATCAAGGCATTCAGCTTCCTTCACAAAATTGCAAAATCACAAAGAATTACAGAATTGCAAGAGTTGGAGGGAACCTCAAAAGACTACTGCGTCCAACCCTCCTGCTAAAGAACGCACCCTACAATAGGTAGGATAGGTAGGTGTCCAAATGGGTCTTGAATATCTCCATAGGAGACCCTGCACCCTCTCCAGGCAACCTGTTTCAGTGCTCTGTCACCCTTACCAAAGATTATTAACTACCTTCCATAGATCTGTCCCATTCCTAAATGCTTACTAACAACATAACCTTGATTCATCCTTAAAGTTTGGCCCTGATCTATAAACAAGGCTGTCACGGGGTTATCAAGATCAATCTGTGTCCGTGACAGGGGAGGGGGCAGTAGGCCCGTAGCCCCCTGGCCCCCTCGGAAAAGAAAAGGAAAAAGGGAAAGGGGTAGGGAGATGGGAGTTCAAGGGAACAAACGGAGCAGCGGCAACTATCTGAGGAGTAAAACTTATTTACTAACTGTGATATCAGAATGCAAGATAACGCACTATAATACAATATAATTAGAATTGAAGCTAATAAATCAAATATAATGAGAGAGAGAGGTTTCCGAAGACCAAGAAGCCTACTTTGAAGTTGAAGGCGCCACGGCTTGGAAGCACACCCACACCCGCTGCCAGGCAGTTAGAGAGAAAGAGCGAGCGTCGATTCCGTGACGTATTTTCCCTCTCTGGCCGCGAAGTCCCTTGGGACATGTAGTACTTCTTCTCTGTGCTCCACATGACGTTATGATGTGGAATAGCAAAAATTACAAAACTACGACAAAGGCATAGAGGGTCTGTAAATATATTTATATGATTGTGAGTCTAATTAAAGACCATACTGTAATGTATACATCCATGAGATAGGCAGGATGAGAGACAGAATTTTCCATGCAACAATAAGATTGGTATTGGATTATGTTATTTTATTATTATTATTATTATTATTATTATTTAAATCAATATTATAGTAGAGGATTCCTTTAAGAAGGAAATCATGAGAGGTTATTGATTGGTGAGAGACATTTTTGTAACAAATTGCTTAACATAGAGTTAACTATGCTTTTTTTGGAAAATTAATATGAAGACTGATTTTATGAAGACAGAAACACTGATCTTTGGAAGCTCTTGCTGTATCATTTGTGGCCTACATAAGAAAATGAAGTCAGTTATTCCATTTTTTTATTTTATTTTTCCAAGGACTCACATTCTTTTCACAAGTAGACTGAGTGTCAATCCATATGCATATGTCTGAGGAGTTACCTATAAATTATTTTCTTGCATTATTAATCATATGTGTTTTATTATACAATGACTGCTCCAACTGGTTCCACCTACATCTGTAGAAATGCATGAAAGATTTTAGTAATGCAGATTTTTGCTGTCTGCTTTAGCAACCTATATTTAACGCTTTAAGGATTAGTAGCATGATATGACAAGTGCTTTCTGCTGTTTCTTTGTTATAGTATGCCTGCCTCTAGGTCCATAACTTTCATGTACAACTCCCCTTCCCACCCTCTTGTCAAACTAAAGAGCTGTAGTCACTGGGCAGCATTATTTGCTGTCATTAAGAGTTTGCTGTGAACTTATTTTTTCCTAAGCTATACCCAGGTATAATCATGTTCAGTAAGCAATAATCAATTAGAAAAAGCAATTATTAGGGATGAATAATTTTATTGTTTTATCTCATCAAATGCTCCGTTGTCAATAGCTTGGTTGTGAAACAAAGGACTACACCAGGAAAATAAATATTTGGAGAGTAGCTACACCTCAACTTTGCTCAAAAGTGTGCATAGAAATAGGGGAAATGAGCATGCGTACAACCCTTCCACTTTGTGCTTAACGTTTAACATTTACGTCCTGTCAGAACTCAATACAAAGACAAAAGATATCATATAGAGTCCTTCCACTCATAACTGACTTCTACTGAATTTGGGTGTTATCTATGCACATCTAGCAAAGTAAATGTACTGATTGTTCACATAAATAACTATAAAGGAATAGTCACGGTGCTTAATCTTGTATGTCTTTGTCACTGTCATTGATTTGGGTTGATTTGCTTTATCCATGACCTCATATTGGTAAAACAGGATGTTAAAGTACTACTTTTTAAATGGTAGAGCTTCAAAAATTCCTCTGAAATGGACTTTGTTCTCAGGAAAAGGCAGGGAGGGGAGAGAAATGGGTTTTTAGGCAAACTTTTGAGAAGAACACTTCTCTGATTCTTCCTTTTCCCTGATTGGTAGACTGAAGAGCATAGGAAGAGCTGAAGGCATTTTGCCTGGTTTTACATTCCATCCACATTGCTCCAGAATAGCATACACCAATTTTATTTTAAGAGTAAAAATGGCAGTGCTGTGTTCGGCAAGATTTTTTGTGGCACAGTGTTAAACAATCCTTAAGAACATTTTTGGCTGAGAACCGGTGAATTCAGCAGTTGGTAAACAAATAATTCACTGCAGTATCATTTCTTTATGAGTTTATGAGGCTTGTTTGGGTGTGTTTCAGGGAAGAAGTGAAAGAAAATGCATTGTGCTGATCTTCTCTTTACATGCTAGTCTCCCAAATATATTTTCTTATAGAGCAACTGCTGATACGTAATTATAGAAATCCCATAGAGTGCAGCTATAATCACCTCTTCACCCAAATATCTGTTCTTAATTTCATTATTTGTAATATGAAGCTCTGTGGAAACAATAATAAAACTTAATTAAAGATACACTGTACAACATAGCTTTTCAAGTTGATCAGATTGAACCTACAGCTTAACTCCCTTGCACCCTGTAAATACACATTTAGTTCTTTGACTTTGATATGAAATGTCCAGCCACTGTTTCCTCTGGGGAAATATGCTCAGCAGAAAACCTGGGAAACCTACAGTCAATTAAAAAAAAAAAAAAAAAAAGGAAACGAAAAAGAAAAAAGAGAAGAGAAGAGAAGAAAGGAGAGGAAAGGAAAGGAAGGAGAAAATATTTCCTGAATAAATACAGAGGTTAAAAAAAGAGGAGTAGTCTTAGGAGCACTTTTTATAAAATCTGTGACACCTTTTAAGGACTGGATTTATCAAAGAACTCTTCAACAGTGTGGGACTGATTTGATGCGTTGTCATTTAAAGGAGTACAAGTTTTTTCAGCAACGCTGTGAAAGATGAAATCTCTCCTTCAAAATCTGCAGCTTATACTGTTACATCAACTGTACAGTAGTAACTGAAGTTAAGATAACTATAAACAGTAATGTTTTCAACTAATAACATCTTGAATAGCTGTTTTTTTGTTTTGTTTTTCGTTGTTTTTTTTTTTTTTTTTATCCTGTAATAGGTAAGTTCAGATCACCCCATAACCAGAGTGTAATGAAATTGTCAACATTTTCTTCATTTCTTCTTTTCCTGACAAATGGTGTGAACATATCACCTTTTTCTCTTAATGGAAAACCTAACTGGAATACATCAAAATGCTATTAGGTTTTTCATTTTCTATCACAATTTAATGCTGGGGAATGCATGCAACCTTCATCTGCACACGACTGTAAAATATTCCCTGTCCCTGTTGAAATGACTGCAATGGAAAATCAAGCAGAATTGTTCTCTGTTTTGTATTGCTATTCTTTTGTTACAGTCTCTCTCTGACTGTGTGTAGGAGGATTATCACTGCTATACAAATACCTGTGTTATATTAGCTAAAACGTGGTAAAAATACTTAGGTAAAATTGTAATGTATAAACATCTTTAATTAAGATACCTACATCTTTTACACTTCTCTACTCCAAACTGCATTTCTTGAAAAATAAAAATAGTGAGGCAAACAACGCATTTATCATAAGTTTCAGGAGATGTTGATTTCAATATTATGTGGAAAATAGAGAAAAAGATCAAGTAACCTCATCCCGAGGGAAATATCTGTAACCTATTCGTTGTTTAATTCATTTTGTCATGAGCTAAACCAATAGTGAGATATAAAATAAATCCAGGCTTGCATACATAATATAAGTCAACACAGAGACTAAAAATGAAATCCTTCACCTATAATATTATACCTTACAAGATCAAATCATGTACCTTTTTGAGGCAATTTCTTTAAATGGGAGTGGAATGGGGCCTTTGCATCATATCTCTCAAAGGGAATATCTATGTTCATAACAAATTGTTACTGTAACCTATGTACAAAATTCATAATTATAATAACAAGTTTCTTTGATAACATGTAATATATAAAAATAATTGTACTCTTAAATTCCTGCTATCTCTTATTCTTGATATATAATTTGTTTGTTTATGTAGCAATTAATTTTGCCTCTGAAACCAAATTGAAAATAATTTGGTGAAAGAAAAGCAAAATATTTAATGCGGTTGTAGAAAAGTCTGTAGAGGGAAATGAAAGACAAGTTGTAGAAGCAGTGGTACATAGGAAATAAAGCAGACCTTCTTCATCATATTTTATTAATAAAAAGAAAAGTGATTGAAAGAATAACAACATTATAAACTTGCCTTTGTAAAATATATCCATCAAATAGAAATATCTTAGATTTGTCATTTGATTTTGCCTAGAAAACATTGTGTAGTGCATTTCATAAAGAATTCAGAGTGAAAATAAATGATACTTTCCCTTTTCTGTTCATAAACAATGCATAATCTGCAAAACAATTGCAAAAGAACTCAGAATTCTGAAATGGTTTGATCTAAAATAACATTCATTTGTTTGGATTGATTTGGGGTTAAAACAATCTTTTGGGAATTAAAAACTGTAAAGCAGAAAAATTTAATTAATTATTTTTTCTCCAAATTGCATGGCATGTAAATATATACTCATTTTGAAATACAGATGTAGATTGGAGGAGTTATTCAATACAGACTATCTAATAACTTTAAAATAATAATAATAATAATAATAGCAACAACAATATAGCCATTTCAGTTGATGTGGTGCTGATTAAAAGATGACTTTGTAGCACTGCTTCAATTTCTCAGTTAGAAGCACCTAGATCTGGTCCACTGAGGATGCAGGAGCAGCTGAAGACAGGTGTTCCATCCTTCTCCATGCTCATCAGCAGGCTGTGACTATTGTCTCAGTTAAAGACACTGTCAGCCCCTAGGAAAACCAGAGATCAAATGTACAGGTCATTAGCTAGCACCTTTTGGTCTTGCTATAATAACATCCCAATTGCATACATGGCAATTTACATAGCATTACCCATTATGCTTTGTGCTGCAATTTTGCTTTTGGAGGTCATACTAACTTGATTAACTCTCTCTTAAGAGTGCCTTTTTGAAGCATCAAAGCCCTGCATTTACGCATTTTACTCTATTCCTTGTTGGCAGCTTCACTGAAGGTAAGGTGTTATGTAGATCTGCACTGGGATTCCCGAAAATATAACCATTAAATATATATATATAAATATATCTATATATATAAATATATATATATAAAATGAAAAATCCATAAGATCAGATCCCAAACCTTCAATAACAAAATGTCCAATTAAAACCAGCCAGGTGGTTTTGGTAGGCTTACAGTCCTTCTGCATTTGCAAACCTCAGTAGATATTTTTAATTGCTTTTCCTGTATAATTTATTTGTTTTATCTTTAATTAGATATATGAACTATCTAACTCTCTTGTTCACTTTCTTCAGCATTAGCTGTTCACAGTGGATGTTCCTTCTACTAGGTATCTGTCAGAATTTTGGTTTCTATGCCCATTATCGAGATTGATAACAGTTATCAAACCTCAAAATACGAATGTGTTTTTTAAATATTAGCTGTCACAGTGTGATAAGTTGTGCTGGATTGTACATTGCAGTTTATAGCACAGAGCCCAGTGGGGCTCAGTTTTAAAGATGAGCACACTGAACTTGATAGAAAAGCACAAAAACAGCATAAACACATAGACACAGACAAACACACAGAAAACTGGTGTTCAGTATTTAATGCAAATCTAAAAAAAAATTGTGTAACATCTCTATATGTTTCTTTCAACATAATTATACTACGTATGTAAAATGGAAATTTTGTTTTTATATCTGATAGACTGGATAGAATTTGATGAAAATTTTAAATCGTTAGTTAAATAGAATGTACATAAAGATTACAACATTGCAGAGAAATGCAAAATGCAGCAAAGAGCAAGTGCAAATTGACCTGTATTATAAAGTAGGGAGGGGGTAATCATACTCTGTTATGCATTTTGCAGGATAGTTGTCTACCAAAGCATTAGGAGATGTCTGGAAATGTGATTCATAATGCTGAATCTCTATGAAATCCTTCCCACTTTGCAATATTAAGTGAATAATTTCTGTTTAGAATAATTTCTTAGCCTTAAAAAAGAAAAATAGAAAAATCAGTATAACCTGATTACGATATATATATATATATATTTGTATTTAACAGCAAAATGAGTGTTGATAGTGCTTAAGAGGCAACATATATACATGCAAGTGTATGTGCATAATGGCACTATTTTAGCCTGTCTTTACGTCTTTCTTTTACACTCCTAAATAATCTCAAAACATTTTGCACATTCTTTTTAGCAGAAATTTACATATTAATGTAGTCTAATTGGCTACTATTGTAGCCTTTAATGCTATCTGCAGTATTCAGATATCTTTAATAAGGAAGCCGCGGAACAGTTTTTGGTTCTTTAATGGGGACTTTAAAAGTATATAATTATCCCTTTGTGCATACAAACTAACAGAAACACTTTTATACTGACAGAGGATTGCTGCTATTATTTATTTATTTTTTTATTTCTCTGAAAGGTAGTGGTGAAGAATTCACTTCTGACGAGCTAAAATGTGGTATTTTAATTAAGTGGAAAACTTGAAAAGGGGAGCTTTTTGCAGAGGGGGCTCAATTGCTTCTTACAACCTTTCTGAAAAGGGCATAGTGTTAAAACAAACCTCCCACTTTTATTTTCAAAAGGAAAAAAATCAGAAGCTAAAGATAATCTCTCCATTAGTATTATTAAAAGTGTTCAGCTTTCTTCACATGCTTTAGAAGCAGACAGACTTGTCATGAGCATCACATTTGCAAGCACTGTCACAGCTACTGAAGGCTCTGGTAAAAGCACAGAAGTGCGTTAACAGTAACTGCAAGCAGCCTTTGGGGAACAATAGGCTTACCTATACTGTGCCCGGCTATTCAAAAAAAACAAGTTGCTTTATTATACTCCATACTCGCTTTAGTGCTCATATGGTGCTTGACCCAGCCTCATTTTTTGAAGTACTGTCACTAGTTCTAAACACCTTTTTCATTCCCTTTGGGTTAGCTAATTTGACTGTTACAGCATTCACCAATATAACACTGAATCCAGCATGTAATGTCCAATATGTACTACTGCTAGAGAAAGAAACCTTCCTTCAAAGGTTCTTCCATTCTTGACTGCGCACTCACAGATTTGATCATTTTTCTTCTTCTAAAAGGAAGAAGGAAATAATGATCTAAAAATTGCTTAATTATCTTCACAGATACATGTTGACAATAATTACATATAAAAAAGCACTGATGTTAAGACAATAGCAAAAAAGTAATTCAGGATTTGCAGAACAATTGTGATTGTGTCATTAGTGCCATAAAACTTCTTAAAGTATGCCAGAATCGCTCAGCGAGAGCACTATTACAAAAGCCTTATCTAACTGTTTGGATTTCTTCATGTTGTTTTGGCAATTAATTTGCTTTAGATTGGTTGCACTGTTGAATAAAAATACATTTTAGCATGCAGAATGGTTGTCTTACATAGGGTGGTGGAAAGTGGGCTAAATTTGCATGACCATACTTTGTCTGGTGTAATAAAGCCATGGCTGCAGCATAATCAAGCTGAATAAGTAATCAGCTAGGATAGTATTTTCAGATCTATTTTTCCTTAGGTCAGGTTAGCCCCTAACTGACATACTTTTATAGGATTAGGCAAGATCTAACTAGGTTTGGCATCTAATCTGTTTTAGGCAGTGGTTCATTCTTTCCATCATTTCTATCCATGGGGAGGCAAGGTCACCCAATACGCAGGCAGAACAGACTGTACTTCTGCATGACAAATAAAGCAGTAAGAATACAGGCAGTCTCATAAAAGAATGCGAAATTCCATTCAGATTCAAGAACTGTGTAAGAAAAGAGAGCTTTCTACTGAGAAACGGTGAAATAGACTTCCTAGGAGCAACAAGTTATGTGCAGGTCTTAGCAGGTGGAAGAGCAATTCAGAAATGTCTTAGTACTTCAAATATTTTTCAGTCTCTGAAGCAGAGAAATTACAGCCATACCTTCATTTCCCTGGTATAACATTAATTTCTCAGTCTTTAAAAATGAAAAAGCTAAAAACGCTTTAGTTCATATGTGTTCCAGATGACCTAAAAGCCATAAAAAATGAAAAATCACAAAATAATAAAACGTGTTTCTGTACATACTGTTTAATTCTTCCTTCTCAGCTCTAAAAATGGATATATAAATATCCGTTTCAAAAATAAAGTATAGCTCAATAATAATTGTTTTGTAAAAGTTCTGTTTAGTGCATTCCTGTCTTCAGAGATTGAAAACATAGATGGACATCTTCAGAATCCCCAGCAACAATCCACCTGCAGAAAAAGACACTGCTGTCCCAGACATGGCAGAATTAAGATTTCCTTATTAGTCATTCACAACTGAATCCTTCCAAAAGGAAATCTGAACGTGTCTCTAGAAAACAACTAGAGAGCAGGGCCAAAATGGCACTCAAGATATCTGAAATAGAATGATTAAACTGAGAGCAGATGTTCAGAGAGAAGATAATGCCACCAGCCTAAGCACTAGTCTAGTTGTTTGAAAATCAGGCAGGAAGATTGGATTGTATGAGGTATATCAAAACCCATCAGGGAAATGTTAGATTCTTCTTGTAGATCAATTTCTGTATATTCTTATGGAAGACTGCTCAAATGGATTTAGAAGAAACTCTTCACCAATTATTTGCTTCTAGCACTAAATATAGGAAGACAAGGTAGACAGTGGAAAAAGCAAAAATTTCATCAGTGCTTTACAGATTCCATAAAGAGACTTTTCAATTACATGTGTAGGACCAGTGGACTGATGTATACAAATACTATCTTGGAGAAATTGTCAGAATATTTAGGAATGCGAGAATATTGAATTCATTATAGTAATTTTCATTTGTGAAAACAAACAAACAAACAAAAACCACAGCATTCACGCACACCAGACCAGCTCCCTCCCCAGCCCCCCGCCCCCCGAAAATAAAAAAGAAAAAAAAAAAGAAAACACACACACACACAAAACCACGAAAACATCCCAAAACAAAAACAAAAACCCTAAATAGGAAAACTTCTAAACATTCAGGGCATGGATTGGATTAGAAAAAGCCTTTTACCCAAAGAAGATACTGCTTTTGGTATGCAGCAGGACAGAAGAGAGACAAAATGTCAGTGCCATCTCTTCTGCCTGTGGAAAACAATCCACATAAATTATATGGAATAAAATTGCTGATATATTCTGTCAAGTACCTTTTTATGAAAAGAGGCCTGAGATTTAACATGCTGGAATTTCCTCCTGCAATGGCCACTGGAGAGGATGGCTACCTGCAGCTCACCGCTGAGTTACTTATGGAAAATAAAGTGCAAAGAATGCAATTCTCCCTCTCACATGCTACACCTGGCTTGTGGATAAAGATAACAGCTCTAGTCACTGTTGCTTCCCGTTCTTTTTTTCCTTCAGATGACTTAATTCATCAAAAGCTGGGAAAGCAATAAAATATACGGGAGAGGCAAGTGCTGCAGCATGAACATAAAATGTGCCTTTTATATATTCAAATTCATATCCAGTTGTAGGAAATATTCATGACTAATATTAAACTAAGCCCAGAATTAGGCAAAATGCAACAGACATATATTGAAGTGAGCATTTTATTATGTGCTATGTCAGTCAGATTAAAGAAAAGAGTGCATGACACCGACAGGATATTGCATGTATATCAAGCAATCTATTTATATATGACAGGGAGGGTTTGATTTCTGGAAGGAGTGACAACCGAATGAAATAACTGCTCGCCTTCAAAATTACTATAGTCTAAATGTATACCCTTTAGAATACAATTTTAAATTACAATTAACAAAATGTAGATAAATATGTTTGAGAATCAATACTGACATACAGAATCGAGGAAGAAGAAATAATCTGTAAAGATACCAAGAGGTTTCTGTGTGTCATCAGAACCCTGGCTCTGAAAAGCAGAATGAAGGAAGCAAAAGATATTTCTCTGAGAATCCCAGGGAAGGTAATTTAATAAAAGGGCTGATTTGTTTGTTGCCAAAAAGGCCTTGAAGGTGGGGCTGGGAATTTATATTGCTTTTTTTTTTTTTTTCCTTCCCCCAAGACCAACATGTAAACTAGAGAAGTGAATCTGCGGTGATTAGCAATATCTGATCAGGGTATGAGCCTGTTTGCAATAGTAAATTACAACACTTCATGTGTTTCACTACTGTTCTAACCAAGTTCAATCTTTTGTTTTATTGGATCAGTGTTTCTGATCATTTGTTTCCTGCTCTGGTTTAATATTGAGAAAATATCTGACGAGACAGAAACTTCAGTGCTAGAAAAGAGATAATTGCTGCAGCATTTAACACCCAAAAAAAAAGAAAAAAAAAGAAAAAAAAAATCCTTTCTGTGAGGAAAAAAAAAAAGAGAACTAAAGCACTAAAGCTGAACTCACTATCTTCATTACCTGCAAAGATAAAGTGCACTGAAACAGAAATTCTTTGAGTTCACAATCATTACACTTGGATGCTTATACGAGAGCAGGATAAGGGAAAAGCACAATCAATGGTCAATTGACTTTATTTCCTTTTGTGGAATTATAATTTGCATGACTGTTACATGTTTCCAAGGTTATCTGAGCAGAACACATACAGCCCATCTGACACGTAGTCCATAAAGTAGGCTGAATGAGAAAAGCAGATATGCCATATGAGACACATCAACCTGCACTCTAAGCAGTAATGAGAATCACTGCAGTAGTCAAATCTCTTGCTTTTATTTCCATGAACTTTCAGCAATATCCAATTGGTGCATTTGGGGGAGCTATAGGACAGATGCAATCAGGTATGGCTTTATATATCAATAATTTCAAACTATATTTTCTCATAACCTTTCGTTCTTTGTTCAAAAGGGGACTTCCATTTTAAATTGTAATCTATGACTTTTGAAACGGATGTTAAAGTGTCTTGCCGACAAATTCTTCTGGTTGATTTTCTCTCTCTTCTTTCTTCATCTCTTCTCTGCTTTGAAAAGCCATCATGGAAGCATTATGTGAAGGTGAAAGGTACTAGACTGTAAGGCGACAATTAAGCTCCCATTTTTTAGCAGGATTGCTATGGGGATTATGTATTTAGGAGATGCTAATCGAAGTTGCACACTGATGTTAAAATTCAGCATATATTAGCTACTTATAACCAGAGATTAAACCATTTCCATAACACACTGCTAACATCTTAGTCTGAATACTTTCTACTTTCAAATCTCACTCTACATTAAGCTTGATTACTTGTGGCTTCATAATGCATTTGCTAATATGATCTTAATCCTTCAGTGGCATTATACTGTATAACAATGAATAACGACCCAGATACATGAGCTGCTGTATCACAAGATCCAGGGAAGATTTAGTGCAAGGAAGAAAATTATCTGAGGTTGTCATGCTTAAATAATAATTATTATCGTGGGCTAAGAAAATCCTGGTCTGTGATTGGATAAAAGCTGCTAAAGCCCAGGATGATCTTTACTTTCTTATCTCCGGCTCAAACTTCTGTCAAAAGCAGGTGCTTCGTGCTCCAGACCTCACCCTGAATAACAGCATAGATGCAAATCTATTTTTTGCACCCTAAATTGAAATGAAATCAGGTTCTTCTCAGAAGCATTTAAAAAATGAAAATAGAGTAGCAACAACCTACATGATTAAGCAACATTTTTGTTATATGAACCATGTTTTGAAGACACCACTGCTTTCTCAATTTTTTAATTGAAAAAATGAGTGGATTTCTGATTGCAACTGAAATGCTTTTCAGGTTAAAGGTGAAGTCACAATCTTACTATTGTGCACCAGCTGCTCAGATGATAGGGAGATGAAGGCCACGTAAATGGAACAAAACTAAACCCATATTCATGAATCAGCGAAAACTTTTTCAGGTGGGTAATTTCCTTACTGCCTGTCCTCAGCTATTGTGTAGTTACACGTTTGCTCTGCTCCAGTGCAAAAGTGGCTGTATTTCATTTTGTTTAACTAATTCTTGTCTCCCTCTGTACTGGAAAACGGTTCTTTTAGACTGAATGGTTTGATATGGATGTAAATGTTCACTATTACATTTTCATTCTTATCAGAGCTTTGTAAGGTTCTGAATGCAGTCAGGGAATTTTTTCTTTGGAGCATCCGAGTTTCTTTCATGACTCACAGTTGGAAAACCAAGATTGAAATCACCGTGGGTACCTCAGCCATGCCTAAGAAATGTGAAAGTTAGAGCTGTACAGTCTTTTAGAGGACACTCATAGATGTCATCAGGATCTAATCAGTTGCCCCTCTGGGCACCAAGACAATAGTAGGGATTCAAGATGCATCTGGTATTTTTTAAAGAAAGTAGATTCTCAGAGGTCTCATTCTGTAAAAGCTGAATGCCCAGACTATTTCCCCAAATAGTCTGGAAAAATATGTCTATAGGCTGTGCCCAAGTTAGCCATTAACAATGTCTTTGAAGCAGCAGCATAGATGAAACCTCAGGCAGGTGGCAGAGGTGCTGTGTTTTCCACAACCACTTTACCTTCCCATCAGGAGCAAAATGAATGAAACATTAATGGCTTTTTGCTTTTTTTCTCTCTCCTCCCTGCCTCAGTTTACCCACTCATGTAAATTGTAAAAAAGAAGTGGACTGTTCCACAAATCAAATAGTTATTTTCTTCAGTGGGATGGTGGCATTTTGTATCTCTGAATGCCAAAATGATTGTGTACAGGGAGAGGAGTTAGTTTGTCTGATCTACTTTGTTTCTACCAATGGACTGTGAGTACTCACAACTGACTCTACCTTCTTCCTGCTTGCTAGCAGAGGACTTTCTTTTACTTTCTGTCTCCTTTTCCTCTCCTTCTCCCAGATAATTTTTCCATTATTACTGTATTCTTTGGTTTTCCAATGAGTGATCTGTGGAAAATAAGCTTGTACAAAGAGTGAGCTTTGTGGATTTGACAGTACTTGTAAGTCAGTGATAGCATTTTAATGTCTTGTTTTTACTGGCTATGGAGTTTGGCAGCTTTAGCTGGTAAAGAGGGAGGGGAGAGGCTTGCAGACAGACTACCACTCTTCTGCATTTCTACCATGTGCATAATGCATTTATTTCCAGTTTCTTGAGAAGGAGCTTGTTGCTTGGACAGTAGAAAAGAAAGTACACTTAAGAGCTCCCGTTTGAATTCCTCATATGAGGAATTATTGTCTCAACATTGACTCCACTGAAGTCTAGGGCAGCAAATGCATAAATGAATGAATGAACAAACCAATACAGGCACCAGCAAGAACAAGATTGATCTCTCAAGTACAAAATGTCATCATCCCACAGGAGAAGCAGATCTACCAGGTCTCATGTTGACAGCTGTGGCCCTTTGCTAGATGTGGCCGCTGGGCTCACCAGCTGGTTGCATCTGGTGCACACTTCTCTGAGTGCAGCAAGGTTGTGGCACTGTGTTGCTACTGGAGCTTGTGAATTTGAACTCTTCCCCCACACATCCTGCTGTCTTAACCTTGCCTTTGTCTCCAGACCTCCTTCCCACCCTATAACCCTCATCCCGACAGACACCTGCTCTCTCTTCAGGTTTTATGTCCAAGATGTGGAGACTTGCAGATCGGGTGAAGAAGTGCTGAAAAGCCTGTTAGGGAAAAAAAAAGTCTCACAGTTTTGCTAATATTGCATTTTTAGAGGCTTTTGTGGGTGGAACTCTAAGCAAGTTCTGTCTCTGTGGGCCATTTTTTAAAGATTTGATCATATTCTAGAAGACCATTTTCACTATATGTCCAAGCTTCTCAAGCAATATATATTCTTTTGTATGTTTGGGGCACATTTATAGTATTTGCTTCATGTTTTCATTATTAAGAACTTGTGGTGCTGTGTAGGCTAGTGAAAAAGGGTACTTCAGTGTCGTTTATATAAAATGTATACAGTGAACTGTTCATATTCAGTGTTTCACTGGTTAACTAGAATAGGGTAACAGTAAACGTTTACTGGAATATATAGGCCACCCACATTAGAAGGTAAATTATATTCATAATAAATTGCCTTATTGTGAGGAAACCTAAACTGAGCAGTGAAATTTGCTTTATAGTTAATTATTTTATTCACTGAGTTGTGAGGAAAGCTGAAACAAATTAGATTGTATTCAGGCACTGATTAATACATGGAAACCACAAATGTCTTATTGTGGACAAATCTATTTGCTTACACAGAACAAAAAGTGATTGCGATTCCACAACTCTGTAAAAATGAACTTGCCTGTGAATCAAGAACTTTATTTTATATTGGAAAGGAGAATAACGAAATAGTAGAGTACAAAAGTAATTTGGGAAGAATAGATGCTAAGGTTTGGATCCAAAATTACATGGAAAATGTGTTTTGTTTTGTTTTGTTTTAAAATAGGATGTGGTCAAATAGTTAATATATAATACTATGAAGCATGGTTTCTGCATCTTTAATAGTGATTTCCTGATTAAAAAAAGCCCCACAAAGCAACACCACTTTATCATAGAGACAACACTCCCCAGGACTCATATAAAACTTGAAATTTTGCTTCTCACTTTTGCCAAAAAAGAAATCTCTTTTTACACAGCTCAAAAGACCTACATACTTTTTATGCTCAACAATGTCCAAGATTTATGCAACAGATGCAGCTCATTGAAGGGATATAGCTAAGAGGTAGATAGATGGTTCACAGGAAAGGAGCTAAAGTGAATAATACCAAATCTTTCTTCTTCAAAATTAAGATCCTGATGTCACAATTGCTCCAATCAAATAAACTTTTTACGGTATCTTCTCCTTTAATTTCATATCTCATTCAATGCCAGTGGTACATCAAACTTGGTATCTCAGTAGGTTATAATTTCCCAGTTTTATGCCACATTAGGCATCAGCCTTGAGATATGCCCATTTCTACCATATCACTCTCCTAGTCCCAAATCAATTGACTGCTTTTACATTAAACTTTTTAAGACAGACTGTACTCCCAGTTCTTTCTCAGAGTACTTGATCACAGCGCCCAAATATCAGAAGCATTGGAAGAACATATTAAAGTCAAATTCAAACTAACCTTGACTTTTCATGTTAAATAAATGACATATGTTAAATTAAAAGAGGATTAAGAATGTCTTTAAATGTACTCTTTTTTTTTTGCTACAAGAGGAACTTAACCTGAACAAAATACTCAAATTTGACTTGTAAATATGGCAGCATGAAAGCACCTTTAAGCTATGTACAAAGAGTGAGTGTAAATTTATCTTTTCAAATTTATCTCAACAATATGCCAGCAACATGCAGTTATAACCTCATTTATAGGGGAGATTCTACACAACTACATGGTAAGAACAGATAGATAGTTTTATTTTCACATATATATTCAATTCATTAATTATTACTTAAAATTTGTTATAATGATTAATCATTTGAAATGCTATCTCAAGCAGTCTCTACAGTTAGTATAAAGGCTTTAATTGTACCATACTAACCCAGTTTTTAGTGTGTAAACTCAAATTTGTTCAGCAACCTATATTCTCCTTCCAAAAGCAGATCTGTTATGAGCATCAGATCCTGCATCTTTATCTGTCTTAGAGTAAGTTTGTTTTTGCTTATTTTAGAGTTCTATCTTATATATAAGAATTGTCCACCTTTCATTTACTCATTTATTTAGTTTTGTTCAAACATGAGCACCTCAACTGAGTTTGGAAGACCTTTTAAAAATAATTTGACTTTGAAATTTTTGACTCAGTTAAAAAGACACTGTATTCCTTCACATGAATAGAGGATTTCTTTTTTTCTCTCCCTTTAAACTACTGCTCAGCAGTTTAAAACCTGAAATTATGAAACAATAAATGTCCCGATTTCTTGCCTATCCATGATTCTGGTTAGTAATATATCTGTATTTTGGCTTTTTCTGTGTTAGGATTAACTTCAGGCTCAACCATTGGCTTTGTCTGATGAATGTATTATGGACTGAGCTAATCCCATGAATCTCTGGTTTTGGTATCATGTCTACAGATAGCGGAACTTTTAGCATTAGCCACACTGAAAGTTGCTCTTTAATTTCCTGCATTAATATTACTGTTTCAGTTAGCTAAGGGTGCAGCATCTTTTTAATGAGGGTTTTCCAACCTGCAGGAAGAAGTCCTTGGTTTATCTGTTCTCAGATTTCGACTCACTTGACCTTAGAGTAAATCTAACAATTTTTGTTTGAGTATTATAGAATCATAGAATTGTATAATGGCTTAGGTTGGAGAGAACCTCAAAGATCATTTCCTTCAAACCCCTCTGCCACAGGCAGGGTTACCAACCACTGGATTAGGCTACCCAGCACCCCACGCAGCCTGACCTTGAATGCCTCCAGAGATGAGGCATCCACTGGGCAGTCTGTTCCAGTGCCTCAAAACCCTCTGAATAAAAAATTTATTCCTAACATCTAAGCAAAATCTCCCCTCTTTTCATTTAAAGTCATTCCCCTTTGTGCAGTAAGAAGTAAAGCTTTTCTAAAGAAAATAAACATTGTTGGTCTTATTTGGTAAAGATGAGCAGATGGAGAAACTACTGCTTTCCTCAATAGTTTGTTTCTTTAATTAATTATACTCACTGTTTATCATTCTAATTTGGATGTCTGTAGCTTCAGTGTCCAATTAATGATTCCTGTTTGGTAAGAATCTTTATCACCCACACTAAAAACAGCAATATAATCTGTCCTTTTCTCTCCAGGACTCTACTTATTTAGCTAATTGTGTCATATCCTGGTACTCTTCTTGATAAGAGTTATTTGTACATTTCCTTCTTCAAGCCAGAAACTCAACACCCATTCCTTCCCAGTTGCCAAGAAAATACATTCTACATTCTTTGTGACAATTAATTTAAATAAAAAAGCTGCAGTTTGTTCAGATATCAAAATTTTCAAGTATATGTATATAACATATTTAACAAAATTCTAAAATATAAATAAACTTGAAAATTTGAGGGGAAAACAGAATAAACTGAGTATCGATATGAAATTTCAAAATATACTGTATTATCTAAGGTAGAAGAAAAGTCAGAAAGGAGAATGAAAAGGCTACAAAAGAGTGTGAGGCATTACTACCTTGTTTTTACTTTTCTACTGGGACGTGTGCATGTCATTGTATCAAAAGATGAATACTGATTCCTTATTCCATTTAGTTTTGAAAATAAGAGTAATGTATGTGAGGTGACGTTAAACACTGGAAATATTGCTCTGTTAAGTGTGATCATTTGGTCATGACTATAGCAAATGTTAAGAGAGAAAGCTCAGAAAGTTAAGCTTGAGATTTGTCTTTAGAGTAGAGTAAAAACAAAGGTTTTTTTTACATTAAAGACATCAGAATTCAATAAACTTATAATTGTCTTGGGAATTGGCTCATGAAAAAAAGTGACTTCTTTTTTGAGTTGTCTGGAACTGTCGGGAAGTAGCTACCAACAAATGACAAAGAACACATGAAATTAAGAATCTTGCAGCATTTAGCACAGAAAGAATTCTGGGGCCAATAAACAAACAAACAAACAAATAAAATGAAGATAAATGTCAGTAACAGGGGTCTTCTGGGCATCTTCTGGGCAGAGTGTGCTAGTGACTCAGCTTGGTCTCTGTAAACGTTTCTTCCCTTATATTCTGAAGAATTGAGATAATTAGTTTGGATAAATGAGCACTGAAAGAAGCATGGCACCCATTTTTAGGTCAGAGACATGTTGAGTGAACTTTTGGGCAAGCCTCTTATTCAGCTGCATGTCTCAGTTCCCTGTCAGTTAAATAGAAACAGCCTCTGTCTGTCCTCCTGGCTACAAGGACAAAATCTTTGAAGGTCCTCATGTAAGATGCTCTAACACAATGGTTGCCAGGACCAAGATAGTTTTGGTTAGTAGCTGGGGGAAATTGAGATTCTGGGCCAGTCTGTTGAGATCATGCTACATTCTACCAAGATTATTATATGTAAACAAAATGGCCTGGTGGTAAAGACAGTTTTTATAAAGTGAATGCTTTCCTCAGGGCTCATGGATGTTCCAGTGTGACATATTAAGAAGTTCAAGCCAGTTCTGTAAGACATACACAGATGGAAGTAAAATGTTAAATGTTTCATCCAGCAGGCTTGAAGGCTTCTGACCAAAGCACTGTATTCCTTTACTTCCAGCTGTGCATATCTAATAGTATATTTCATAATGTTTTAAATACCAGCTGTATCACTTTACTCCTTGATATTAGGTGCAAGAAAAATGACTTAATTTGTTGATGAGTGGTCTGTTACGGGCAGGCAGTAATGACAGCAGTGATTTTACTGGCTCAGTATTCCTACCCTTCTGTGCTCTCTTCCTCACTCTTTCTGAACTTGGATGTCTATAGCACAGAGCACAGCACTGTCTGTGTTCCCTGGTTCAGGATTTAATTTCACTACATCATAAACTACTAACACAACCTTGTCATTGCAATTTGTCACACTTTTTTTTGTGTGCTGTATATCTGACTGAATTCTCATCTCCCCAGCACATAGGCTACTAGTCTGGAACAAATTTCTGGATGAAAAAAAAATCTAAAGAACCTAAGAAAAATAAAAAGACAGCCAGTTGCCACCTCTCCTCCACGTAGTCATGTGTAATGGTCATTTCTCCTGGTTATGTGAGTTGTACCAGATCAGCCAAGGCTTACTATCAGGAAGGCATCCTGGTGCTTCATGCTACCTTTCCAAGCATTGGGACTGCTGTTCAGTCCCCAGGGGGGCAGCATGGAGGTACTTTCTGAAGAAAAACGTGGTTCCTCCAGAATTTTAAACCCTTTTTCTCCCTTTATATTCTGGCCTTTCCTCTTGAGTAAATATGCAAAAATTTGTGGAGGAAATCATTAGGGATCAACTATGCTGCTTTTCAAGCTGAACAGCATTTGGAAAAGGAATATGCCTGCAGGCTTTAAACAGAATAGGGGACAAAACACCAGATGCCATAATTTGTGAATAAATGACCATAGGAGCAAAACATTGTGGCCTTACTTTGGCCCAAGTATATACCTTAAAGGTTTAGATGTGTATTTATTTTAAATAAAATTATTTAGGCTTGCTACTGTGACTTCAAGGTTATTCCTTCCCCATTTCACACCATCATGCCACTTGCTCTGTGAAATGGAGGTATTTACATCTGTTTCTGAGAATAACATCCACCAATGACCCCCAAATGCAGATGTGGTTTTAAAACTTTCTATGAGCCTGCACTGAACATTTCAACAACCACTGCACTTTGTTGCATTAGAAGAAGCACTGATTTTCTCTGATGTGCCTGACAGACATAGAGTCTGCAGCAAAATCAACTGCATGGTAATGGCAAAGATTAAGATTTCAAATTTTACTTCATTCCTCTTGCCCACTCTATGCTCTCCATCTCCTTCAACCGATATATGCAATCATGAAAGGTTATAAAGGCTCTACATACATGTAATGTGACTAAGATAATGCTACCAGAAGAATCCCAACATCACATAATTTTAGCTGCATTAAATCTTGCACTTAAAAGTATTTTTACACATTACATATATACTTTTGCTACTGTCAAACTATCAAGATTACACAAGACGATTCTGTTTTCTTTATGCTAAAGAAAAACCATTGAGGAAATAATGTTGTGCTCTGAAGTATATTTTCCTTTACTGCTTTACTTATCTCTGCTTATCTTTGCATTTATTTATTTATTTATTTATTTATTTATTTATTTATTTATTTTATTCTCAGCTACTTCAGCCTTGTTGACAGGATTGGGCTTATTATCGAAACAACATGCTATTTTGTCAAATGCCACTGTGTCATATTCAGGTAATTAATTTACTTGCTGCATATTTGACCCAATTTTCTTTATTAATTGGAAGGTCAGACAACTCTCTTATGCACAAATAATTCTTTTTTTTTTTTTTTTTTTCTATCAGCTGATAAGCATTTCTAAATAGACATTAAGAAGAAAAATCATATACAGTTGTTCTTATACTTTTTTTCTAAGCTATATTTTCTAAGTCTGAGACTTGTAGATCACAACTGGAAATATGATGTATGTAATAAATGAGGTATCAGCTCCTTTTGTATGTAAATGAATCCAGACAATTAGAAGCCATGCATCTCATCTAGGAGAACCTTACTGTCCAAAATCCTCTGGGTGTTTTGCTGTCCTATTTTCATAGTAAAGTGACTTCTTACAATGAAATGTTAAATACTAGCCCTGCATTGCATATTGTACATGAATTGTTGATAGTACTTGTCTAGTCAAGGTTATGTTCATGCTGAGTCATATGCTGTCATTCTCAATCTGGTTGAGAGTCAACAACACCCTAGCAAGTGTGTCCACATTTCTGTGGTGCTTCATTCAAGCAAGCTGTTTGCAGAAGACTAGGGCAGAATGGGACTAGGCAGCTGCAGGAACTGCCAGGACATAGTTCCACATATCCTGAGCATGAAATGGAGACTCGTTGCCAACATCTAATGAGGCTCTACTTGAACAATACAGGTGCAATAAATCCTCTCCTATGCCAAAATTACTTCTCACTCAAATAGTGCTCAACCATTAGTTTGGGATTCTGAAGTTATATTTTATATTTTCAATATGACGGACTTGAGCTACACAACTCACACCTACATTGCTAGTATGACGGGTTCAAATATGTTTTCATGAAGAAATACAGACCAACCAGAGTGAAAATTTACTAACATAGTTCTGGATAAAGAATTTAAAGGTAAAAAAAAATAAAAAGCTACTTTATTTCTGTATGATTTGTAATAAAAATTATTTTTCAACCACTTTTAGATGTAATGTAACATACTGGTTTCCACCTCACTGAGTGATATATAAAAGGTAAATTTAAACTACTAAATTTACCAATTTCTATGTCTTTGATTTGATACTTCCATTTAGAATGAAATTTTCACTGGATATCACAAGTTCTGTGATAGACTTATATTATCTGACTAAAAGGAAAAATCCTGAAATAAAAAGTTGAACTTGCTCTATTGGGAAAATTCTTGCATGGAGCACTGGGAGGTAACATAATTAGTTTCTGCAGTCTCTTCACACCGTATATCATTTTAGTGATTAAATTCTAGTTTATGTCTTGCTGATGTTTTGATATGTATGAGAGTAATGTATGAGGCACAAAAATTAATCTTCAAAACATGTCTTCATATTCTTGTTCTTATATCTCCTTGATGTTCAGCAGGTGGGATTTCTGATTTTTAAGAAATGTGGAAATTAGGGAAAACTCTGCAACTCCATGTAGTAATAATACCAAATCACCACTCTTTGTCTTTTATTAATGTTAATTAAGTAAAGGTTAACGACATCTAAGTTGAGTCTGGAAGGTTTTTGGTGAAACCATAAAAAGATCAAGTAATTGTTATGTGATTAAGCTAAATTATAATTTTTAAAAGTATCTTTTTTTCACCAAACTACCTTTAAAACAGAAATGCCACATATCAGTATGAGATCTGCTTCCTAGTTTTGTTACTATTTAAAATTGCCTTAGATAGATTCAGTATTCAAGGAATTTCCTGTGACATAACATGACTGTAAAAATAATTTTCAACATTAAATTTGGTGAACTGGTGAACATTGTTAATATTTTTTTTGCGGTGTTCATTTTAATAAATTGTACAGTGGTAGGAGTGAATGAAGTCCAAAGTCTGAAGACTGAAAGTCTGAACAAGTCGAACAAAAAAATCTGGCTTTCAATTTTGAGCCTTTTAAAGCAGTAACTAGAAAATTAGTCAGGAAAAACAGTTACAAAAATATTGAGAGTATCTTTGATCAGCTGGTTGAAGAGAAGTAATATGACAAACAGGAAATTACAAAGAATAACTATTTTGACTGTAATGGAAATAGCGACTTAGGTAGCTATAGTTCAACTAGATACAGAATATTTTACTGGAATTTAAAGGAAAGGTATCCAGATGTCTAAACATTCTGCTCAATGTGGCTTTTATTTCAAGTTTGGCAAGCCTTCAGAAAACTGGTAGACAAGTTTAGCTGGAAGAATTTTTCCAGTGTATTTACATAATTTCATACATATTTTATGCTTCTGCATTACATCTTTTAGCAATGGTCGTATTTAATTTTGGGATTGTCTTAAAATGTTACATACATTTATTTGTATGAATTATTTAATTATCCTACGTCAAAATTCTTTTCATATTAAACAAACCTCTAAACCTGTGAACAGTTATAGTAAACATTAGTGAAGATAAACCATGGAGAAAAACTTTACAAAGAATTCAGTGAAGTATCTCCATGTAATTGCAACGTACCATTCTCAAACAAGGAAAAAATGAACTGTGGTGAAACAAAACTGTTTTTTCTCCTTTTTGGACAGACACAGTTTTGGCATTTTATTAATAAAATCCCATCTAAACTTTCTTTGTAGATCCAATAAAAAATGAACACAAAGCATTCTACTTGGAGTCTGGAACAGAGAAATCATAAACTATAGCAAAGATAGAGCCTAGGCAGTAAAGTACATTTAGATGTGAAATGTAACAGGTGGGGTCAGCTGTATGCTCTTGAAGGCTATATCTCTTAGCAGCTGCTCTCTGATGAACAAAAAGTAGAGTACAGTACATTACAGCAAATCTTGCAGGATGCTGTGTGTCCTCTAATCACTCTGGTATCAGGCAGTATAGCCATCAGCATCTCCTCTACCATCTCACCCTAGGGGGCCAGAGAGAACCTGCTGGAGTTGCCTCCATTTCAGGCTATGAATAATTATTATCTTCCTAGATTTATACAGCTTTTTTATGTATCAGGAGTGAGGTGCCAGTTTGTTTCTGTAAAATTTCTGTGGTCGATGCTGAACTAAATTGTTTTAAAATGTTGAATATTTAGACTCGTATTTCCTACTCTATGAAAGATTTCTGTTTTTTTGGGAAGTGTTGGTCCATACTTTGCATGCTGTGTTTTTAATTAAATAAAGAGTGTAGACAGAATTGTTTATACACTGTGTGTACGTGCAATTAAGGGGGAAAAAAGACTCTAACAATCAGCAGGGAGATAGCAAAAGTAGTGTTATTGTGGATCCTATTCAGAATGATGAATAACCCAGATGAGTAAAGCAGCATATATAAATGAAAACAAGCTTGCTTTTCTTTGTTTCTGAGAAAAGCAAGAAACAAGCATGTATACAGAAATCATGATAATTTTTTAATAAAATTTCATTATGAAAGTGTAATACATGTGCACAACTACCCAGTTGATTATTTCAGTATATTTTATTAATAAAATCCTATTTAAAGGTTTTTTTGTTTGTTTGTTTTTGTTTTTAATTAACCATATTTCATTAAAATATGTATTTTTTTTATCTGTTCATATGTGGAATCCGGTAGGATGGAGTACCGCAGACCAGACTTTCATTTCATTTTACTCTCCTTGGTGTTGGGTGATCAGCATTCTGTAAATCAGGCTCAAATTGCCTCGAGGTATTCCAAAACCTGTGAGGTATCAAAATTCAGTGACTATGTTTCAGGGCACAATTCTGTGATTAGATACAGACAACAACTCCATTGACTCACTATTGTGGCCAAACAATACAAACTAGCTTTGTTCTGGAAGGCATGTTGAGTTAGCATGACACTGACAGAAGGGCATGTTAGTTCGGGTTGAATGCAAACACAGCTACACGTCTTCCAGACCATAGCTGACTCAGATCCAGAAAGATTCAGGGGTTGACAGAAAGGGCATGTGCAGACTTGACCTTAGAGGAGTGATATGAAGCAGTGTGGCACCCAGATTCTTTTCTGCACTTTTCTCAGTGCTTTATCAATTAATAGACCTTTTTCATCTCCAAATAGAGATGATGTGTAGAAAATTGTAGTAAAACCTGATTTCCTAATATACACATGAGAAGAGGGAAATGCTACAGTGCAGGAAAAACAAAACAAAACAAAAACCAGGAATGTTAAGGATATATTTATTTGTCAGAGACCATATTTGCTTCTAATTTAGAGCAATTTTGTGATAGCATTCATATGTTCCTATCTCTCTTTTGTCGTTACTACTTAGTGATACAGAACATACTCCCATGTACAAAAGGGTTACATTTTTAATTTGTTGAAAATAATCATTGAAATGTTGAGATAGAGGTGACCTCTAGGAGACATGTATCAACATTTCTGTTCTTTGGGGGAAGACCCACAGTAACTGGATTTATAACTTTGCGTATTCTGTCCTAAAAGAAAAAAAAAACAAAAAACACTTTGGACAAGGATTTAATTACATCTAATATCTATTCTCATCTGTGAAAGAAATTCTTAATATCAATCCTAGATTTTTATTTATTTACTTATTTATTTTGGGAAAAATGCAGTGAAAATGGTCCTTGTTCTTTCACAGTTTATGTAGAGAGAACGTTTTCTCTTTTTAGAGGAAATAACCAGAATGTAAATTGTCAGGCTCCAAGTGCTACAGAAAGGAGTTAAACTGATGGCAGAATAAAGTCAGATACCTGAGTTATGAATGGTTATTTCCAGCCGAGGACCAGGTGCAGCATAGTCAACAAGTCAGTAGTTTGAAAATAAATAGTTCAGTAATGTCTGGGTGAACAGGAAAAGAAAAGAGCAGTAGCAGAGAACAAATGAACGAACTCATAACAGGTTGCAAACATTGGAGTGATCTGTGCAACATAGACATAATGCATTCTGCAGATAAACAACTTTGCTAGAATTCAACAGATAAACTGGAATAGAAGTCCAAAAGCAAATGGTAGTCACTGTCTGTTGCTGCTGTTTGGAAAGAAAACTGCATCTCCAAGCACTTAGTTCTTTTGATCTTATCTGATGTTATCAACTGGATGCTCTTTATATAGATCATAGGACAGGACAGCACCTCATGGCTATCCTCATTTTCCAGGGTCTCCTTCAGATACCAGAGAAATCAGCTTATTAGGATAATTTTTTGCATTTAAAGCAGTCATGCCATCAGCAAGGAAAAGAGAAAGTTGCTAGCCTTTAAATAAATACATCCTCCAGAGGAGGAAGTCTTTTCAATGAGATTATGACTTGGAATAGAGATCGGTGATTACAAACAACTCTAAAATGGTAATTTTATTGGAAATTATTAGATGCTTGGCTTGATCTAAATAATTAATGTTTCAGCAATTTTAAAGCTAAATTATTATATTTACCTTTTATTTAGAAATGAGAATACAGTGTGTTATCATGGAAACAAAGCTTGGAATTTTATCTGAGAAACATTAGGGGCCAATTATTCTGATCTACAAAAAAGAATCTTATCCATTTTCCTCAGAACATAAAATAATTAAGAATGTCTGAAGGCATGGATATCATCATTTCCCATTACCTTCACCATGTGCTGAAGATACTGCACACTTCACAAGTGCTTCTTGATGACTAATGTAATATTTTATCTGCAATTTCATGCATTTCAACTAAATGAGCTAAATGGGATAAACAAAATTTTTCAGACGCAGACACACATGCACACATTTGATGTATGCAGTACATATACATTCTTTGATGTTACACCATTCTCAGAAATATCCTACTTGTCAAAGAATTCAACACATTTTCCAAGACAATGATCTTCTACCATCTGGTCTGTAAAACTTGGAGCCTATGTAAGGTGACGTATACCGGAATCCTATGCCTTTCTGCAGGCAGAGGAACCTACATCTTCATACAAGTTCAAGTCCTGCTGTGGGCTTCAGCATGCGCAGACCTCCTGGGACCACTCTGAGAATGAGAGCTTCAGCACTAAGAGCTCTGGGTTCTAGCTCGAATTCACTTATTAGCTTTTGCTATTGCTAAGCAATTCATCTGTGCATTATTTTTGCCACTTGTAAACAGAGAGAAGTATACTTACGACATTTGCCAAGTGAAATGCTTTTGAGGGTCTGACATGAAAAGTATTATAAAAATATTATCATATTTCATTCTAAGTGTTGCAATCTTTTAAAAATGACAGTTGTGTGAGGCACAGTTCTTGGCTTTGCTAATGTTTTATTCTTCTTGTTTACTCTCTCTAAGTTCATATTTGTCTTTTTTTCTTTGACAGAAGGATCTGAGTACAATTATTAAACACAGTGGGCTGTGAATAGATGTAGATAATTTGGGCTTTAATTTTACATGTAACTTCTGCCTTTCCAAAAGATTTCATTTCAAATATCCTGAAATTCAAAGAAGAAACTGATTTGGATCACCATAAATCTTCATCTCTCACATGCCAAGATCAGAGTATTATTGATAATGTTTTTTTTGTTACTGTTGTTTTGGTTTGGTTTTGAACTGAATGGAGCTGAAACAACAATTTGGTTTGAGAGTAGAAATCTCATCTGCCATAACAATTTATTCAAAGTAAGTAACTCCGTTGCAAATTACATGCATTTTATTGTTACAGAGGTCTATGGAAGATTCGTAAACTGTTAATGGAAAGAAATGAGCTATTCTGTAGGCTATGTTCTTCTAAGTGATTTCTCTACTTCCATATATTCAGAGATAATAATGGATCAATGAATGAGAAGGTTGCTGCAAGTTAAGTACCTTCACAATAAGAATTGTATGGAATTGTTGCAGGCATAATATCTGTGAATCAACAGGCTGGAAAGAAGTCAGATGATCTTCTGTGACATATACTGTAGGATCCAAGCATGTAGGAAAATTGCCATCATACTTCAGCTTCATATATTGTTAATTTAAAATGCCCAATCAGCTCTATTTTATCTTCTCCAAAGCTAAACAAGGAAATAATACTATATTACTGGATTATGAAAGCACTTCGGAATTGGAAGCTGAGGTACATTTAGAAAACAGTAAGCGTTATTTCTTGTAAGAGTTGCTTCTGTAACATAGTGATGTCAATAAAAATTGAAGCTTCTCTGCACTTTGCAGGATCAATCCTTGAAATTCTTTCCACAATCCAAATTGACAGCATTTTAGAACAATTGTTTTTCATTATGGGTACTTTAATTCCCTTGCTTTTAAACCAGATCATTTTTGTTTATATACAAAGTGTCAACAGATACTATACATATTGAAGTCATAAAAGTCTCGTGTAACACACAGTTAAGTAAAGAGAAGAAAAGTACCGAGGCGTATACCTAGTTAAAACTATTTAATTGTACTTTTAAGAGTCCCACTGCAGAGAAAAGCTTTTTATTTACTCGTTCCAGGTAGTGGCAGTTAACATTAATGCATTAAAAAAGAGAAGTGATAACACTACTAACTTCTGATAATCCTCTTTTTTTTTTTTTTTATGTCTATGATCAGAAGCTATTTTGTCACGAAAGCTCCAACACTTCAACCATTTATATTTAAAGTAAATCTTTTTTCCTTCTAAGCTCTCAGCATTTTCAGCGTATTCAGCAGCCACCATAAATATCTGGAGTTTGTTCTACAAAATTGATTTTTATTTAAATTATCTTAATCTTCAAGATCGGGAAAGAATACAGGGTTTGTTTTGCACAAATTCTTTGAAAAAAAAATCTCTTTGATTTTAATATTTTTGGAGTACTATTGATGTAAGATCAAACCTTCTTTAAATGGTTAGGGTTAAAATATTGAAGTAATACAATACAGCAGTTTCAGGACAAGAACTGCATAAATCAGCTAAAGGCCCTTTAAAGCACATAACTGGCTGGCAAAAGCAGACCCATTTCAAAACTGTCATAACACCAGCTTGTTTTTCAGTTCTATAACTCAGAATGTCTGGATTTCAATAACTTTTTTTTTTTTTTTTTTTTTCCTTCAGGGTACAATGCAAATATTGTAATGAAAACCTCTATACATTCTGTGTGTGTCTGAGTACAGCTATTATATGCAGACCAGATAGTCCTTGTCTCCTTTCTATAGGCAATATGCATGTATAGTCATTCTGCATTTATTTCCTCTAGTAGTCAGAATGCACAAAGTAGTCACAAAACATAAAAGACACAGACTGTATCCCAGGTTGTTAAAATCTATGGCCTGATCCTGCTTTGAATTTAACAGGAAGCGGCTCCTGTGGAGCCCCATTGAGTCTTGCCTGCCCATGCAGTACTCATTGCAGGGTGACAGATTAAATTACTACTGTGAGCGCAGGAATTAAATGCCTACTCACAAACACCTTGAGATGTATAAAATTGTACTTCTTATACATGGACTGTGTTTCATGAATGTGCATAATGATTTGCAAGAACCGCAGTTGCATTCTGGTGTCTACGCTGCTCTATTTTTTCTCCTGAAGTAGCAGACTCAGTGGACACAGATGAGACATACTTTTCAAATTAAGCAGAATGTTAAATAAACTCATGCAGATGATATAAATATGTTTTGCTGATTACGGAGGGTTTTTTTGTTTTTTGTTTTAAATGATGGTTGCTTTCGAATCTATCATGACAACCAGCCGAAGCAAGACCAAACTTTTCCGCGGGGTAATCAGGGAGAATTAGAGTTGGAATAGGCATAAACACTAACATTATGCTCTCATGGACATATATATATATATATATATATATTTTTAGTGAGAATTCCTCAGTAACGTGGTGAGCTATACAATCTCAAACAAACCTGGATAATGTTAATAAATATTCTATGACACTCTTGTCTCTGAAGACACATAGTGGCTAACAAGAGGAACGCTCTGGCAGAAGATTAACAAAAATTTTGAAATCAAAATTATTACATAAGTAATAAAGCATGTTTCCTTACAAAATAATGCATGTAACTTTTGAACATATTTTTAGTTTTGATTAGTCAGCAGATCATGATGGACATCTCATTAAAATAGCCAGCCAATGTCACTTTGTAAAAGAAATAGATATGTATATATATACTTAGAGAAAACATTCAAGACCCTGTGCTAACTTCAAGATTATTTTGTATTTTGTATATAAGTTATGCAGGGGGAAAAGCACTAAACATGAGCTACTTAAAAATCAATTTTATGAAAAATTATATTCTTCAGGGTTCTAGAATACAATTATTTGCGGAAACTACCCAGCCTATTTTTTTTTTTAGTAACATATAAATATCAAGATAATTGTGAATTGGTCCCGTGGAGAGAATATTTGTCCACTAAATTAATCATTGTAAATAATTATCTCAGGCTAGATTTATTATTTAATTCGTCACTTGATCAGCCAATATTGCACCTGTAGGAGCAGAAGTGACATCAGGGCTGAGAAGAAAAGCAGTAGCTGCAGCGTGGTGTGGGACTGGCTGCTGAGCTTGCCTCTGTCTGTAGAGATGCACTGTCTGCACTGATGAAAGTCCCCTCCAACCATACCAGCACCCTGGCAGTCCCTCCTTGTCTCTGTAAGGATGCAGATTCACAAGAAGGGACATTGACCCATTCCATGCTGCTGACTGGAGTTCTGACAGGTCTTCCTGATACTTGCAAAGGGATAATGGTTAGAATAAATTGGGTCATTCCTAGAAAGAAAAAAAAAAAAAAAAGTATCCTCCAATGTCTGAAGAACTGAGTTCTTTTAATTAGCACGCTAATAAAATGTCAAAACATGCATGTTTCCCTCTCCTGTTGACAGTATCACTCTCAACTGATTGACTACTTTTTTTTCTTTTTTTTCTTTTTTTTTTTTCTTTTTATTTTTGAGTTCTGACATGGTAAACAACATCACTGTACAAAAAAACTATTTGTCTGTGTTCTATATGTCAAATATTTTTCTGCTTCTTTGATGTAGCTTCCACTGCCGTTATTGCAATGGGAATTGTACTGATATTACAGACAGGAGCGTTGGCTCAAGGTGATTACTTATTATATTTTGAATGAAGAGAAATCTGGTCTGCAAGTTCTAATTATTCTGGTAGAAATTGTCCATGACACTGTGCTCAGGAATACAGTTAAGTTACACCAGAGATTAATTTTTCTCATTATAATTTTGTAATTGTAAAAAGAAGCACAATAAAGTTTATTTAAATTTTACAGCAGTTCTTTTTTAGAAAGTATAATATTTAATTTTAAATTGGGTAAAAAGCATGTATGTGTGTGTGGGTGACAAAGTAATGTTTAAACAATCAGACCTGACAGATGCTGACAGATAATATATAATATTCCTGCATGCAGATTGTATAGTGAGTCACAAGGCTCAAGGTCACACATCTATAATGACCCAGAAGGCTTTCTTCTTCACTTGATGTACAAATTTAAGTTCCATTAGAGCTAATGTAAGATACAGATGCTTACTGGAAGGAGAATAGACCAATCTTCCAAAATGCTGCATAATCAGTAGTGATGTGATTCATAGCTATCCTTCCTAACCTTGGTAAATTATTTTGCTGTGATTAAATAAAACACTCGTGCAGTGATAAACATGTTACCTTTTGAGATATATATATATATATATATATATACATATATATATATATAATCTCTTGGGAATGTGAGAGTAGAACCACTTAGAAAGAATGACAAAAAGATTCTCACTCTAATACCTTCGCTCCAAATGTCAGCACAGGTGATACTTTATTTTTTTTCAGGCGCTGTGAAAATATTGACTATCCAGAAAAGTGTTTTTGCTGAAAAATCTCATTAAGATCAAAATTGCCACTGCAATACCTATCAGGAAATTCAGTTCAGGTACAGATGTTTGTGCCCTTCAGGTGCATCAAGAGCACCTGAGGCTGACAGGCCATTCTGTGCTGTCCTTTGGCTTCTTTCTTCTTATTCCTTTACTTTCATTTATGCACATGGAGTGATTCTCCTCTGAACATAACACCCAACACAGCTGAGAACTGCTGACTGGGAGCAAGCAGATGTGGAAGGACTCACAGGGAGGCTCGGTGAAATTTCCAGAGTCACCAGATGAGAAAGACTAGGAAAATATGTTGCCCAATGTAGACACAGGTGTGAGAGAAAGCCCATTTGTTTCTGGGATACTCAAATATTTTGATTTATTTTAGTTTTCCTTTGATTGTTCACTGAGCTTCACATTGACAGTTGAGTTTTGAAATCACTTGATTCTATAGAAGTGGGATTGGGTAGGCTGAACAGTAGACTTTTTGGAATTGTGGACACTTTTTTGCACAGAGATATTCATCTGCTCAGGATGCCCCTGCAATGCACGTTTTTTTGCTCCCTCTTCATGCTTGTAACTTATTCTGGCCTAGAGTTCTCACAAATTATGAATGATAGTAGGAAGGGGCAGTGGTATGACTCATGTGAGGCTCATTTTACCTTACAGTGTACACAAAACAGTGCAGGTGAGCTCTCTGGATCTTCCCATGTTCTTCTCCTTGCCAAAGTGTGCCTTAGCTGCCTATCTCTTTTCCCCCTGTTTGTCAGTTTATATCAACATGTATTTAAAGTCTGTCTAAGAAAGGGAGAAAAAATCTGAACATTTTTCACTCCGTGAAAGCAGATTTTCTCTTTACACGTAAAGAAAGCCCCACCAACGTAGATTTTAAGGTCTTCAAAGATCAGCTCTTGCTCTAATCACAGAAAATGCATCATAGTAATCAACATTCTGGGGAAGGAAGGGCAGAAAAATTACGGACAATTTAATAGTGATTTACTGAAAATTGGTAATTGGCAGCAGAGCTTTATGGAGGAATCTTTGGATCAGCTCTACACTTTATGACTACTGTGGAAAGAGGAAAATGGAATCTGATACCTAGCTGAAATGGAAACCTCCTTTTACTCACTGCCTTTGGGACACTGGCATTTCCCACAGCAATGTCCGGCTGTTTTCCTAAAAGGTATTCCAAATTTTAGGAGGATATTCTGTATTTAGAGTAAATAGTAAATAGACAGAGTAAATACAGTAAATAGAGTGTAGAATTTATAGAACCCACTGCTTCATGTCTTCAATTTATGTGCATATGTAATGTCTGTGAATAAGATATCCTGTCTGTTGTGCAACAAATGCTCAGAAGGACACTGTACAAACATCCCTCATGTAGCTCAGACAATGCACTTCCATCTTGACCTGCCACAGCTCCACTATTTTAGTTCCAGGAGCTCTTCTGAGCAGAAACTACCAGTCACACAAAATAGTACAGTAGTTTCATGATGTACTCAAATGGAGACTAAGATGAAACCAACAAACATTTTCACTCATGATTCCACCTAGTGAACTCTAGCCTTGAGAAGCAGAATGCCTACTGTTCCCAATAAACTATAGTTAGGATAAGTAAGTCTCACAGTTAAGGACACCTAGGCATTAGCACTATTAATTCCTGTCTAAAATAGACCATTCAATGTAAAATACATATTAGTAACACTACTGAAGTCCTGAGCATATGGATAATGATGAGAGGGGCCAGGAGCAACGAGAAAAGGAAGTATAATGAAGAGATTACAATCAGAAAGGGTATTAAGGGAAATCTTGCTTAATGAGGCTATTGGTATCAAACTACATTATTCATAGGGACTTCTGATTAGAGACAAATGTCAAATGTAACATACATTCCTGGGTGGCAAGTCTTCATTTGCATTTCAAATAAACAGTGGTGGTTCTAGGCTTCAGCTTAGCTAGCTGTTTTTTTTTTGCTTTTGAGTAAGTTTTTCCAACTTCACAAAACACCTTTAAATCAATAATGTAAGAAATGAAGTTCAACTTTTCAACAAAAAATAGTTTAGACTTAGAATTCTTTTACCCCAAATACCATGCATTTAGTGCCTACCAGTATATCCGAAAAGAAGATGAGGATTATGGAAAAGTACAGATTTCTCCATTCTCCAATTTTCTTTCTGTCTTTCTTTACTACCTTTGTCTGCATTGCAATCAAGCTTTCCTTCAGCCTTAGGAGATACAGCTCTGCCACTTGAGGGCAGTGGATGGCTTTCTGTGCTGAATTTGAATAAGCATTTTTTTTTTCTTTCACTACGTGTATACTTTTCTTTCTATTCTAGGCACCAGTTCTACGTTTTCCTCTGGTCTGTCTCAGATCCTCCACTTCTTTGTGCTTTTTTCATTTCTTCAGTAATTCAGTATATCCACTTCACACAATGGCTATTTCCCCCCATTTCAGATGTATCTTTCAAGCTGTACTTCTCAATCTCAGTACGCAAATAGTAAAAGAACCAATACAGAGTTAAGGAAGATTGGGCATCAGAGAGGTGCTTAATAAAGCAAGTCATTTAAAGTTGCAGTTTAGCAACTTTTATAACTTTTCAGAGATAGCTTGGATATTCTCCAGAAGTACGTTGACAGAAATCTGTGCAATTTAGAGAAAATTATTCTTGGAACACCTCAGTTTATGTCATAAACAGAATCAGCATTAACTTTTCCTTTTGTGATGAATTCTTAAATATTTCATCAGTACTATCATGATTTGTTTTGATTAAGATTTATCTTCTGTGAGTAAGAGTTACATTAATTAGTGTTGTAGTTCTAAATGAGCAGAGTGTGTGATGGCACTTATTCAAATTCTGATGAACTGCACGTCCTAAATATTTGGTAACACTTTGTCGAAATCACTGTTATTGTCCTTAGAATTCATTGTTAGAACACGAATCATACTGAATTGTTTTGGTATTCATGTGGCTGTAAAATGTAATTCTACAGAAACCCTACTGTAATTTTCCAAAGCATTAATTAGCACTACTATACAAATATGAGCAGGTAAGTTACCTAAGGAGAGAGAAAAAGACATGAATTCTAAATTTCCATGTTAAATTAATTTAACTTTTGATGCCTAAGAGCATCTGCACATATGAAAATATCAAACATTTGTATTTGTCAGTATGTCAAAGGGATGAGCCTCTGTTTGGTTTCAGTTACACTTGTAAGTGCAAACTGTGTTTATGGCCCTTTTTGCCACTAAAGTCTGTGTGCAGGACCCCAGAGCCCTTGATATATTACAGCACTGGTTCTCTTCATGAAGTCGCTTTTAGGCCCTGTGCTTTTAACCTTGTTTCCTATTGATCCAGAAGGTTGCAGCTATCAGCATAAGAGGGCTTCTGATATTTTCTTGATTCTGGTTGCAGGTTGCCAGCATAGCGCTTGGAGGGAAGAGGGAAGCTCATTCTCTTTCTGGGTTCCTCTTCCTCACTTGTAGTACAGAGGTTGGGGTGAACCACTTAAAGCTCTTACAGTAGGGATTCAACCCTGTACTCTTATCTCAGAGGTTCTCATAATTATCAGACAGCTTCAACACTTTCTGTTTTTGAAGATCCTAGTAGAAAAATGTTAGTGATATTAAATTTTCAGAGGTGGGAGTTAGGATTGACAAGCATTTCTCTAACATTTTTCAACATGGATCTTAAAAATGGGGCATACAAAACAGCCATCGTCTTTTGAAATCTTGGTTTACCTTGGAATTTACATTGGAATTTAAGAACATTGAAGCATATTTATACAGAGCTTTTGCACAATGTTTTTAAAGAAGGGAAAATAGACTTTTATAAAAAAGGATCAAATGAGGAATCACCCTTAAATGGCATTTTTATGCTTGTAGCAATTTGCATGATATGAAAATGAAGATTTATCCCTTAATTGATATTTTTAAGTCCATAATTAAGAGAAAAACCGTCAAAGGTAGGGATATCTTAAAATGATATTTTTACAACCACACTGTTCTGAGAAAAATGTCCGATAAGCTACTTTGTGCATGGCTTTTTTTAAGGTGTATAACTATAAGCGTTAGATTGCATCAGTATTGGTATTTTTTCAGATGAGTGTGCTTGTAAAGACATCATTTTAGCGTAAATTTTCTTTTAATGCTTTTATGATCACTCCAACATTTAATAGGTGCAAGTGAGAAATTTTTCTTCATGTTTGTAACCACCTGGTTATATGTGAAAATATTTTCAGCACCATATTATGTTGAAGGAAATGTATCAATATATATACTTCTACATACAAATATAAGTTAAATCAGTCAAAAGATGTCTACAAAAGAATTCTCTTTTCTCCATTTCAGATGTTGTGATGTCATTTGTGGAACTGTCAATTCATAGCTGATAAGTCTTTACTACTGAGGTCTGCTCTCAGCTAAATGCTAGGCTGTGCACATTTACAGCACAACAGTGTGTTCTCATCTTTAACAACTCACCTTGACCAGTGTTCTACCCCTGTCTGACCTCCACTGGCCAGCTAGGGTGTCTGAAGGATGCAGCTCTTAATAACACAGGGCACCTCAAACAGCTTTATTGGACATATTGTGGGTATGAAACCAGGTATTGGGGCAGAGGTAGTAGTGCTTGGTATCTCATCACTGGGTCTTTTAGCATAATTCATCTCAATATATCTTAATATATCTTAACCTGTATCCTGGGTTGCATCAAAAAAAGTGTGGCCAGCAGGTCGAGGGAGGCAATTTTGCCTCTCTACTCTGCTTTCGGGAGAGCCCACCATGAGTACTGTGTCCATTTCTGGGGCTGCCACAAGAATGATGTCGAGCTGCTGAAGCAGATCCAGAGGAGGGCCACAAAGATGATCCTTACAGTGAGATCACACAAAAGGGACCTTATAGTGGCCTTCCAGAACATGAAGGGGGTCTAAAGGAAAGCTGGGGAGGGACATTTTATGAGGGCATGTAGCGACAGGATGAGGAGAAATGTCTTTAAGCTAGAAAAGGGTAGATTTAGACTAGATCTTAGGAAGAAATTCTTTACTGCAAGGATGGTGAGGCACTGGAACAGGTTGCCCTATCCCTGGAAGCATTCAAGGCCAGGCTGGATGGGGCTTTGAGCAACCTGGTCTAGTGGGAGGTGTCCCTGCCTATAGCAGGGTGTTGGATCTAGGTGATCTTAAAGGTCCATTCCAACCCAAACCATTTTATGATCCTATGATTCTACGGTTTGTGTATGTGCTAGTTAACATGCTTATACACTTATACATATAAGTGAATATAAAGATTCTCATTTCTAGATGTTTCCTATTAATTTTCCTTTGTTACATTTGAACAATTGGCTTTCTTCCTCAAAATAAATAAATAAATAAATAAATAAATAAATAAATAAATAAATAAATAAATAAAATTAAATTAAAAAATCACAAATGAGCCTGCTGTGACTTTTGCTATTTTTTCTTTTGGACACCCAAATATTTTACCTAAGTTTTTGCACACTTCAGAGAAATCGTTTTATTTGGAGAGTGACCATGATTCCCTCTGGATGCAGTGCAAGCTTTCTTATTATGAATTGCTCAACAATATTTAGTTTTCCTCTTCCATTTTTTTAATTTTTTCTTTAAATTTTTTTTAATCTTCCTGTTTAGATGTTCTTTTTTAATCAATTTTTCCAGTGGTCTCTTTAGGCATTGACCTCACTTTGACTCTTTTTTTTTTTTTCATTCAGCCTCACAGATTCTGCCATGAGATGGGCCCTTTATAAATTAATAAAGTAATGAAATGAATAAAGCTTGATGTAACATTTCTTAGTGATTGCTGTAATGTTAAAAACATCAAATGAAGCTAATACTTCATTTGATGTTTTTATAGCTAGATACACTGAAAAAACATCAAATAAGGATACTCTGAATTTCACTTTTTCACTTGGGACAAGAATGTTTTATGTATACTGTCTGTCAGAAGAGTGCAATGGAAACTTTATAACATATGTGTGTTAACCATCTATATCGTTTTCCATCCTCTTTGGTCTTCTATCACTTTTTACCTTGTTTTATCTTTTGCACACTTTTTCTTCACTTTGTGACCCAGTCTATTTTTATTCGTTCATTATTAGCAATTAAAAGCATTTCTGATAGCACCAGTACTCTTCTCAGTTCTCAGAGATTCTTGGAGCTCTTTTAAGATCAGATCTTTCCACAAGGATTAATCCCTTGTATTTTAGCCCACCTCTTTTTCCACAATCGTATGCTAATAAACAAAATACTAGAAAAGCAGAGGCCCGGGTTCCACCCTGTGATACCCAATAACGCTACTGGTAGTACTGGTGATAAGTAAATTCACAGCTAATACAGTAAGTCAAGCTACATTTGAAGGATCTCAAGCGCCACCATCAAAATTTTTCAGACATTTAAAAAATAGTTGCAATATTTTAAAAGTCTTGTTGGTTTTTTGTTTGTTTGTTTGTTTTTGTGTGTGTGTGTTTGTTTGGTTTTTTTTAAATATTGTTTAAGTAACAGAGATCAGTGTTGGAGGTCATAGTTTTGTGGGTTTTTTTTTTTTTTGCTACCTTTCCTCATGAACTTCCTTTGAAGTTTGAGAAATGGGTATACTGCCTACTGTGTTTTGTTAAATGCAAGAGAATGCGGGAGAGAGCTCAAGTGCTGGACCACTGAGCCCAAACTCCTCAATTCTTATATTGTTCCCTGTGAGAACTTCGGTCCCTATCAACTTAAAATTTCTGAATTAAGACTTACGCATGTTTAGTGAGAACATCAAGCAACAAAGATCACTCCCAGTAAGCAGTATGAATAAGATTATTTTTTTTTCCTTCACCCTCTGTGTTTCTTCAACATGATTGAGCAGGCTTTGCACTCTTCAAAATTCCTGCATGCTCCACATAACACTTCCAGTAGCAAAACATTTACAACCAGTTTCACCCAGTCTAAACTACCACTCTGATGGCTTGGGACACCAGTATATCTGACATATTTTAAACTAATAGCCATACATAAACACACACACAAGTATACAGTCTTTACAGTGAGAGAAAAGTTGGTTTGAATGTAGTACTACGAGGACATCACAGGAAGCCCAGAGTGAAACCTACAGTGAATTGCTTCCATATAGACCCATGTAGACTGTTGCACTGTTCTTTTGATCAGAGACTAATACTTGTCTCTTCTATATTTAGGTACATACACGTACCTACCATCTTTGTCACTGCTTGTGTTGCAAAGTAGTAATCTCCAGAAGGATGGGAGGAAGAACGGCTAGCTGTCATTAAGTCTTCAACATCTACAAATTATTCAGATCTGTCAGTTAAATATTCTTTTCATGCTCATACAAAGGAACACACCTTTGACAAACATCACCACCAGCTTCTTGTAAGTTATAATGTTCTTTTCTGTTTTGGTGGTTATATATATAATTAAAAAAAAAAAAAAAAAAGGAAAAAAATAATCCCGCACACCTATCCATAATTTTAATAAAGATTGAAAAAGTCCAGAGAAAATTGAAAATGAAAAATATCAGAAGCATTTTGGTTCATGTATCCAGGTTTGCACATCATACAAATAATACTAGGTAAGTCACTTTTGTATAATCTGCAAAAGGAAAGGTTCATTTTTTTTGCAAAATCTGTTTCTCACTGATCACTCAGGTCCTTTTGTCAGTCCAGCACAGCTGGTAAGAGACCGTGCTCAGATGTTATATTACTTAGAACATAGTGGCTGAGAGCCATTAAACTTATTTTTCTGTTAGCTTTCCCTCTCTGCAATTTCTCCTCTACTGAGCATGTATGAGCAAATATTTGGTCTCTTCAGCCAAAATTATTTTCAAAACTTTCCAAAGCCAACCTCTCTTTTAGGAAAATAAAATCAATTAAATTCTATCCTTGCCTCTTTCTAATAGGTCTTTGCACAGTGATGGGAACCTTTCCTGCTTCTGTTCAAGTCTTGCAAGAAGACATGACACACTTCATAACTTGTTTTCAGGTATTTGGCAAACTATGGCATTTATTGCTGCCTTGATTCACCAAATTCTTATTTGGTATATTTATCTCACAGTCATCACAGCTAGAGAATTAATTATTTAAGGAAAAACAGAGACTGCGAAGAACAATTTAAAAGTCTGTCTGTTCCCTGACCGTGCTTCATGTGATGTCCCTAGGGTTATGCCCCCTCACACTGGGGAGCACAAAAATAATATTTACATTCTCTATTATTTTTAATTAATCATTTCATTAGAGAGTGGAATTTATATGCAACACAGGAACAACAGTACTATGTACATTAGTAGAGGCAAAAATGAAGCCAAATATACATATGCTTTAACTAATTTATTTATTTTTAATTGAACAGACCCCAGAAAACTGACTGTAAATGCCTAACAATGAACAAGGAAACCATCCTCATACTAACTTTAAATTTCTTGACTCTGGCTGCACCTACTTTCTGGAAAGGTGTATACAATGAAGATAAGGAATTAACCAGAGAGGAATGTAAGGTTACTTGTCTCTATTTTATCACAGCTTTGAAGCTCCTTGGGAGATGAAACATGGATGGAATATCCAAGGAGATATGAACAAAGCAAAAACCACCACGAATCTGGAAAACCAAGGTTTCACTAACTGTACAAGTATGTGTCTGTATTTTTGTGAAAACACATTTGGCTGTGAACATAAATGGTTTCAGATTGACCTTACAGACATTCAATAGTGATAAATGCATACAACTAACAGCACACATCTGGATTTTCATCTATAGAATAAAAAACGCCACAGACTGTTACACAATTTGAAGGCTCAAAAGAACCTGAAAACTGTAGAGTTTAAGGTCATGGGCAGTTCGTTATACCTGCAGTCATTACTCTCTTTTTCTTTCTTTTTTGACTTTCTCGCTTCTAATCCTCTTGCTGATCTTCTTTCCCTTTACTATGTGCTTTGTAGAAGTACTCATTACTGCTGTTTAATGTGTTAACAAATATTAATAGGTATCTCAATGGTAAACTACAAGGCAGGATATAGCACAGACAAGTAAGATTTACACAGCTCATTTTAAGAAAAATATAATGGAAAAGTGTAATAAAATTAATGAGTAGTGTTGGATTTTTCTACCAGAGTGTAGCTGAGTAATCATGCTGCCCTTGGGATTGGAAAGGTATCTTGATTGTGAAATAATGTCTTCAGCCTTTGACTTTCTATTGCAGTAATGTGTCCTTAGAGCACAGTACACAGTGTGTTTCCTCTGTGCATGTAGCACTCATTTGGTGCTAATCAGGAAACAGAAAGGCTTCTTGGTTTGCAAGGGAGTATGATGAGCTGGGGAGTATTGGCATCAGGTGTAGTGTGAGGGAAGATAAGTTTTCCTCTGGCATATGCTACAAGATGAACAGAAAGGGAATAGTTTAAGAGGAAGTAGATACATGTGTGTGTGCAACATCTACAGCTTAGGTGGAGGGGAACCGTAAACACTGTCTGTTTATGAAATGTGAAGGACAAGTTAGGACCGTGTGAGCTGGTGACAAACTGGCATTGTTCAAGTGAGTTTTCAAGTTAAAGGGGCTAAGAGTAGAAAAGGTGAGAGGAGGAAGAGTCTAGTGTCTTCTAACATCGGCCTTGGTTAAATAATTATTGCATGTCTTCAGTGCATGTTCTTTCCCTCAGGGCCTCGTTCCTATTGTCAGTGTAGCTTCAGAAGCACCCATACTGACTGTTCAATTGGCATCTCTGGAGCAATGGTAGGGATATTTCCCTAAAATACGGTATTCTACCTGGCTTCCCAGAACTTGGTATCATTGTTTCAAAGTGTGATGGTCCAACATTAAGAAATGCTTCTATTCTCCTAAAATGCTATATATATATAGAAGAAATGACACTTGTGGCTGCTCTCATTCTTGCTTGCTATGGGAAGATGCATTCTCATTCATTAATTCCATACTGATATCCACCCTAACATTTTGCTTTGGTAGGCAATGCACTTAGCCTTTCATGATCAAGGTCACATGCAGACAGTCTTGAGAAAGATTGTGTGGATCTTAGAGTACAAAGACCTTGTATGGATATGACAGGAACCTCTATTCTCAGAAAATGAAGAACTAATGTGTTGGTTTTTCCAAAAAGAAAATAAGTAGGAGAGAAGGGCTATGAGGATTGATGTATGTCCTAGAACTACAGTCCTTACAGGTGTAGGATGATCTTTACTTCATTCTTGTGAGTTCGTAAAGACAATACCTTGCTTCCTTCCAGCTAAAGTAAGAAGACCTGTACATTTAATAAATTCTGTGGTCTGTGTTGCTGCTCATTTCTCTAACGGTTTCCTTGTATCCTTTCTCAATGCAGGTAGCTTCAAGTTAGTTGGGAAGGTTTTCACTTCCATAGTACCTCATTCAGGTGCAGGTCCTTCTTAAAGTCTGTTTTTAAGTCTGTTTTTTTTTTGTTTTTTTTTCCTTTGTTTTGTTGTTGGTTGTTTTTTTTTTTTTTTTCCTCATAAAGAGTTTTGCAAGTAATACAATACATTTTCATCTTTTATTTCAATTAAATTTACTTCAGAGGCCAGAACATGTGGTTAATGCACTGTTATTGTCTACCTTCTCTATATCAAGTATTCTTAATAACCTTTACTTCCTGTATCATCTCCTCTTTCCTCTTTGCTGTGAAATTGCATGCACTACCTATTTTACTGGAAGGTCTCTGGTACTTTACAGTAGATTCCTATCAATGGATTTCTCCAGGATGTCATGCTTTCCAGTCCCTTAAAGAAATGTTGCCTTTGGATCAATGTGAGAAACAGAGACTTGCCTTCTTTTTTTTTAATTCCAGTTGTAGGAATAAACCTTTAAAGAAATTCTAAAGTTGCACCCCTCATTACAAATAAAAGTACATTAAACATAAACTCTAACATTTAGAACAGCAAGATTGCACTTACATTGTATAATCGCTGCACAAAGGGCCAATAATCACTTTGTTCAAAAGAGATAATGCAGCATAATATAAGTAGTAGTTTAAGCAATTATCTGGTAGAACAGTTAATCATCACCCTCAGTTCACAGCCTTTTGTTTCTCAGGAATACACATGTCAGACTGTAATTAAATGCATTCACACTATTCAGTGCTGTGCAGGCTGCCTGGGTGAACAGTGGAACCAAGCTGGAAAACACAATGCAGACAAGTTTAGACACAGCTTTTATGGCTGTGTCTGCCTGGCATGGGGTCCTTGCTGACAAATTTGTTGTGTAAGGGTGAAATCACATGACAGTAAATTATTTATTACAGAATGTAATTTATGGTAAAAAAGATGGATATAGAAAAATTATTTTTGCAATGTTTTATACTTTCAGAGCATTTTGTTACAGCAAAGATTATCTGTCTTACCATGAAATTAAAAGCTGGTTTTGGAAATTGAGTGATTAATTCAAAACTGGTTTCATAATTGTAATTTGTAATTGGAAATGCAAGGGACAAACAAACTCCCTTCCCAAACAACAACAAAACAACAAAATAAACTGCAAACAAAAAAAGACCTTAAGGCAACCTTTTTTTTTTTCCCAGTGCTACAGATTTTTAGAATAGTCTGTGGTTGATTGAGTGGAGGGCAACTAGATTGTGAAACAATTTCAGTTGCACACAATCTGTGTGAGACAAGAAAGAGAAGAGGCTCTTGTTTTGCAATGTGGTTATTCCATGACTTCCCTGAGACACACTTCCAGCCTCTAATGAAGACAGCTGAGACATCTGTAACACAGCACAGTCCTCACCATTGGATGATTGTAATTACGTTTTGGAGAGATGGTGATGACTGATCCCCACTGGCAGACAGAAGCGTTCTAACCATGCTGTGGGACAGCTGTGTTGTATCTGCATACTCTGCACTATCATAGACCTTCACAATTTTCTAGGTTGTTTATACAATACTGTCTTAGAAAGATGAGTCTTAAACTTGAGCTTTTGCCTAGTCCACACTCGGCACTTGAATGTCAAACTGTTAAATCTGGTAACTGAAAAATTTCTGTGTATAGTAGAAGGCCTCTTTCTAGCTATAAAGACACCGTTACCTTCTCATCCATTTCAAGTGCAGAAAAAAACAAAACTGGTACATCTTTCATTAAGAGTTGTGTATAGTATAGTGTCATGCATAAACTGGATTTACCAGCCCACAACTATTCAGACATATTCAATTTAATGATATCTTCTAATGATATGAAAAAAAAAAACCAACAAGATAACATTATAAAAGGACAGATTAAAACAAAACAAACAAAACAAAAATAATAAGTTACTCAGAAGTTGTATGAATAAAGTGGCATTTTGTTTATAGTTACCAGGGCACTGTTAACTATACCTTGATACCTTGCTGTGACTGTATTGAGCTGGCTATTAATACAACTTACCATCATATGAACCAATCACAATGGGATTCAGCAAATTCTGATATTGCTTGCAAATAAAAGTGAGAAGATCTAATGGTCTTAAGGAAGGCTGTCCTGTAATGACTACTGAATGTTGATGGAGAAGTCTTTAAGGAACTGGGTTGAAAGAGTCAGTGGTATTTGGTATTTGGGAATATCTGTATTCTCAGCATGTTTCTGAATATCCATCCATAACTGTTTATTAAAGAGTGAATACACCAAGTAGGTTTCAAGAGCACGTGGCCTAACTGTGCCCCATGCCCAACATGAATCTACTCCATGAATGGCCATAGATGTATTGTGTAAGTAAAATACACTGCCCACAATCTGTGGCAGTTTAGTGATCAGATAGATACACCAAACAATCTAGAGAACACTTTCAGATGTGTAAAAAAAAAAAGTATTCTTGTCTTTGTAGGCACTCAACTCAACCAGTCTGCCTACAGTACAGATGTCAAAGTACAAAGTCAGGGAGTACAGGTATTTTCTTACATTTATGAAAAGCTGCAAATTTCATGATAACTGTACCATTCCCTGCTTGAAGAAAACATTACTTAATGATGATCCATTTTTTTCTACTTGAGAACAAGAGAGTCTGTGGATCAAATTACTTTTAATCTAGCAATTCATCATTTCAACAAATAGTCAAAATTTATTTTAGTATTTGGAAAAAAGTCAAATAAAATGCAAATGAATAATTGACGATGAGATACAAATGACAAGTTACTCAGCAGATGATTGCGATAAAACTGCAGAGAAGCAGGGTCTAAAAATATTCCTTCCTATATAACATATTATGTCATGCATATTAAATTTCTGTAGTCTATTTAAACATTAACCCTTCCTATGGTTGCTAGTTTCCTAAGGATTTGATTACCCCGTACTCTCATATGTTTTGCTGGCTCATTAAATAACTTCTGTTTAACATCTTAGACATAGGCCCAGCTTGAGTCACATTTAATTTCTGACTCCTTCTGCATACTTTGGGGCAAAGGAAGAGATCAAAAAGAGGAATGAATACAGTGGACAGTTTGTGATGAATATAATATAACAGGATGAATTACAATAGAATCCTAAAGCAGAGAAGACAATTAAAATAAAATCAATAGAAAAACTTAGACTTTATTTACTTGAAAAAAAAAGTCCCTCTTCATAGATTACTGAAAGATTAAAGGGTATTGTTTAACACTGTAAGGAGTAAATCACTGGAGGGGCAAATTTATTGTATCATTTACTGCTTACAGGGAGACTGACATAATTTTTTGTTCCCGTCTTCTAAAAGGAAAACTGAATCTGCCCTCCTTGTAGCCAGGCCAATGGCCACTGAAACCAGTAGTCTTCCCAGTGAAGTGAAGTTGTATCAAAATTTCATAACTGCATTTTTACTGCATCCCAAATGTAAAAAGTCTGGGAGTGTATGTAGTTTGTATAGATTTACAAAAGGAGCATTTTCCAACAAGAAAAGAAACTCAAAGTAATGACATTGGCTGCCTTGCACCCCTGCAAATAGAATAATCTCAGACATTCAAAATATTCCAGCAGTTCCTTGTAAAGATTCCTTTGTAGTCTAAATAATAATAATTCTAAATAATCTTGAATTTAAAAAGTCATCTTGTCAACTGGCAATAATGTTTTACTGTACTCCCTCTTTACTGTAACTCAAATACTCCTAATGACCAAAAAAAAAAAGTTGCATACATTACAGTTGTGTCTGGGCATTCTTTTAAATCCATGTATTTTATAACCCAGGCTTTATCAGAGAGCTCACACTTAGAAGCAGACTCCTTTAAAAAAACACATTGTGCAGATATTGTAGATAGCATATAATAGAAACATAATAACCTGACAAAAGATTTTGCTTCTTTCTTGATCTAACATATGTCTCATTAAATATCTGCTGGTTTTATAAATAACTCACTTTTTTCTCTTCATCCCCAACATGCATGCAACAGTGTCATTAGCATCAGTAGGACTCACATGTATAACAGATTCTGCTGAACACTGTGTACATTCTATTTATAAAACTCGAAGATCACAAGTTAGCCTTAATGAAGCAAACAAGCAATGCCTGTTTTTCTATTCTTATTAAAGGTAGCACTTGTATGAATTGTTTTCTTCAATCATTCTGAGAAGCTCTTTAAAGTAAGTACCATGTTAATAACGTAGCCTTAGGTGATTGGGACATCTGAATGTTTCAAAATGTTGATTAAATTAGGAAGGGGGAGAAGATATTTTTAAGACTATGATCTCATATTCATTACAGTAAAGATTATTAAGACATTGGGAACTCACTAAGGTAAAAATCATTATCTTTTGTACAGTACATTTAATTTGTAATAAACAAGCTCTTGATCATTAAATCTCTCCACTGTACTTCATTCCCTGCGTTGTTCAAAGTAGTTGCCTTCTGTAACAAACTGGGAAAGGAAACGAAAGATGTTTTAGACCTTCCTTTCTCTACCTTTCACCGTGTGTTCAATCCATAACAGAATAGCTAGAGCAGGGAAAAATAAAAAGAAATACCGCGCAAACAATGTTTTAGTAAAATCCTTTTTTTCTAAGAAATAACAGAAGACAGATGACATTGATGAGAGGAGGGTGTTATTGTTATTCTCACTGTTTTGATGTCATTACCATGTTATTTCCATTGTTCTGACATAATCACTTATTTGTTCTAATTGCACCAATTTCAACAGGATGATATTTGTGTCATTCATCAGTAAGAATAAATAACTTATGTTTTACTGTGTAATTCATACATGTCAAAATACATACGATTAAAGCTTTCACATGCTATAGCATTCAAATATGTACATTATTGTAATTTTTTAAAATTTAAAAATGTATGTATCAAGAGAAGTAAAATTCTATGTAGATAATTAAGTACATATACTTAATTATCTACATAATTAAGTGCATTATATACTAGACTGTGTCTTTTGCCAGTCATTATCAGCCATCAGGTGAACTACGTTATCCTAATTTTATAGAGGTTCTAACATACAATTTTCAAATTGAATCATTTCTTCTAGTTGTTTGCTATGGATGCGCAAGATCCTCAGCAGCAGAGGATCCATGGGAAGTATGTCTGTCAGGGGGAAAGAGGGGAGGGCACATGTTTAAAATTGTCCTTTTGAACAAGCTCTTTTTCATGCAAGTCATTTCTTGTTATTGTTAATCAAGCTATATATTTTGAGATGCTCTGCTACGGTCTACTTAAGTAGAAAAAGTAGTATATTGAAATAAAAGATTTGCATTACACTTCATAATTGCTGATATAAGCAAAATATATAACCAAATGCTGGAACAGCTTCTCTGTAAATTTCCTATCTCTGCCTGTCATACATAGTAACTAGTGGAAATACGGTATAACACAAAATATCACAGCTGTATATCTTTCTGAATATTCGTATGTCCATATACATGTGTTTTTCAATTCTTTCTGTCTACATTCTCTCTTCATAGTTTATAGACCTGGATATCTGACTCTGTGTTTCTTTGTATCTGTATCTATCACAAAATACATATTCATATGTTTCAGTCCTATCATACAGTTTTATATTTCATTGATATTATGTCACAGATGGCACTGCAACTAAAAAAAATCTATGAAGGTGATGAAAACAGAAATGGAAGAACAAGTTACAGAAACACAGAAATCTCCAGCAAAGAAGCAGGAAACGCAGTTTGGGGTTACAGTGGTCTTTTTAGTAGATGTATACTAGCAATTAATTTGATCTGTAGTCTAAGAGGCATTTTATAATTAATTTCTCAGCATTTACCACATACAAGCCATCACTTTAGAGTGCTATGTCATTAACAAAATCCCATTTTTTCATAGAGAATAGGCATACTGATCTACATTTTCCCATGCCGCCTAGCCAGAATGGACTCAAGGGATATTATCTTATTCAGAAAGAACCTTTCAAGGTTGAATAAAAGAAATGGTGCAGGGTCCCTGGGAGAGGGAAGTGATCATCATTTTCACCTTCAACTCTTCTTTGATGTGGCAGAGTCAATTTTTAATCAGCAGCCATCAGACTGGGCTTCATTTCGCCTTACAAAGTCCTATTACTCTGCCACTTTCTGGAAGGAGGTGATAAGGACAATGCTCTTCTTTTTCTCTTCATAGAGCCCTGCATATGATGAGTCCCTTTGGAGAGGTTTGATAAAAAAAAAAAAAAATAAATGAGTGAGTATGTAGGGATAAAGGTCACCTCTCTGCCAGAATTAACTCTTCAAGACAACAAACTTTTGATTCCAGTACATTTGTTTTTAGCAATTCTTCTATATTCTTGTGTATGTAGTTTCTATGGTCAGCAGCAACAAGACAAGGGTTAATCCCCGTGAAGCTTTTTGATCTAAATGCTACTTCAGATTATTGGATTTTGACAGAGGAGAAAAAAAAAAGAGAGAGAAAAGCACCAAACCCTCAAATAAACAGCCCCCACACCATATGCACATCACATACCATTCAATTGCTCCACTCCTTAGTGGACATTCTGAAATGAGTAACACAAAGGAAATTACTTCCAATTAAAATACACCTATTTCATCAAAACATCTCAAAGTTATCCTTATTACAAGCATATAGCACAAATCCTTGCAGATAAATGATGAAAATGATATTCTATACAATCACTGAAATAGAAAAAAGAATCCCCCCTCTAGAGGTGTTTTTTATGTTAAATAAACCTAAATTATTTTTTAAACTATGCATTCATGCAGGGGGGAAAAAAAAACACACACACACAAAAAAAACCCTCTATAATCTCTTAGTATCATTTATTGTAGTCAGCAGTCTTAATTGCCTCCCTGAAATGGATCAGAGTTCTGGGAATTACACACTAAAATGATGTTACCACTCTCCAGTCTTCACATTCCTTGATATAATCTCATTAAAAATATCAAGCCTCTAGGTTAGGGAATACATATGGATGCTAAATGCATTTTAAGCAGGAGCACCTAAACTGATGACCTAGTTATTACAGAACAAAGCAGCTGAAGATGAATTTTAATGCTGAAGTAAAGCTGTTTTCTTTTTTTGTTGTTGTTATTACTGTACTTATTAACATGTTTTTGGACTGAATTTTGTTATTACCTCTGGAAAAATACATGATAAATCTGAACCAACCAGAGCAGTGGAAAGATATTTTTGGAGTAAAATAAACTCTTATTTTCCAGTAGACCACACAAGAATTTAAAAAAAAAAAAAAAAAAAAAAAGGAAGTACCCAATAAGCACAGCAGTTTCTTTAGCTATAATTTCCATAAAGAGGTATAGGAAAAGAGGTATGCCAACTTGCAATTTTAGTTTCAAATATGCTAACTGTTTAAAAAAAAAAAAAAAAAGTGCTACAGAAAATAGACTCATCATCCTGCCAAGTAATGGGTGAGGGAGGGGGTAGTTATGTTGAATTCCACATATGAAATAATTAGATTTTAGAGAACTAGATTTCCTGTTATGAATTGCAAAGAATATTCCTGTAGGAACCAGTCTGAAATAACTTTTGTGCTGTGTGATCTGATGTGTTACACCAAAAATCGTTCTCTTTGGTGCAGATTCACAGAGGCAGTATGGAAATAGACTTCAAGTAATTAAGAAAATCTGAAATAGTTCAGGATTGTAATTATCAATGTCATCAGGACAGTTAGACCTAAGAGCATGCTATGGCTTACACCTGAGGTGATGAGCAATATAAACACATTTGATGAAAAGAATCACTGCTTAGTGACACGCCCTTGAAGTAAATGGTCACAGATTCCCAATGATTGCAAAAGACATAAAAATATAGTAACCTGAATAAAAATAAGGTAATAGTTTTTTTTATGAATAACTCAGATTTCAGAGCTTATATCACAAGTGCTGATTCTTTTCTTTTTTTTTCTTTCAGAAAATAAGAAAACAATACATAAAACTTCTATTTATTTATTTATTAATAGTATCAGTAGCTCGTAGTGAGAATTGTGCTATGTGGGGCATTGGTGAAACAAGATAGAGCATTTCATGTCATGGCTGCCAGTTCAGATCTGTGATGTGTATATGAGAATACTGTCTGATGGCTGCTCAGTGACTTGTATTATAAGTACTACTATCATAAAGGATGATAGTGGACACTGAATGGAAGTCTTAGTAGGGAAGGCTAAGAATAACGTGAAAGAATGCGAAAGAACACTGTTTTTCCTTTTTTTTTCTTTTGGAAAATATTCCTCCAAACTAGTCCTTTAGTTTGCAAAAGTTTCCAGATTCTTACAGCTTTGAGGTGATATTGTATTTATCTATTTCTTAGGTGGTGGGCTTTTGTTTGTTTGTTTTGTTTTGGTGGTTTTTTTTTCCTGTTTGTTTTTGTTTTTGTTTATATCATAATTAAATAGACATAAGTCTCGGAGTTCCTACATGAGAACTTATAGCAGTCTTCTGACTCACCTGAAAAAAAATGTGTCAAGTTTACCTGGACATTTTTGTTTAATGGATCAGCCCTCTTTATCTAAACACAGAAATTCTGTGATCTTTTAGCTACAGTTTCACATGGTCAGATGTCCTAAGGGAGGATAACAATGATTGTTTCTGCAATTGGATAGAGGAAATTAAAAGCAAGGAAGGACCTCAAGACAGAATTGAGAAAGTTTATCTGTGGGAAACATATAAGCTGATTACTTCTGCTTAGCACTTGGATGTATGGGAAATTTTTAAAACTAAGGTTTAACATTGATCCTACTTTTGAATCTTTAGTCCACAAGTCCAAGGACTACAAATATTTAGAATTGATTTTAAAAAGTTGATAAAGGTGGAGGTTGCCAGACTCACCAAAATGTAAGCTTCTATTATAACAGTCCAGATACGTGGAATCATGATTCTGAGTTTCTACTGCGGCATCTTGTTTCTCCTTAGAAGTACAGCTCAGTGGGATCTGATAATCAGGGTAAGTCTTGTATACTCATGCTATGCTATTCAGATCAAACAAACACTAACTAGGAATTTGCTTAAGCTTTGCAACCTCTAGAATTCTTCCTTAATAACTTAATTCGTACTTCGTCATTTCTGGTTATTATGTACTTCCCATGAGTCTCTGAGCATTGCCAGTTGCCAGTCCCTTCTTGTATGTTCCTTTCTCTAAAACTCTGAAGAGACTTCTTGCCTAGTGCTGTGTCTATCAAAAGAGGATCTGCCATGTTGGATTTGTAAACCCAACTTTATAAAAGGCTCTTTACATTGTTAAAAGATATTGTACAGATGCAGGAAAAAGAAATGAAGTGTGGGGGTCATTCTCAGCCAGTTTTTAGATTAGGATTCTCACTGCTTGGAAATTATTTGGAAGTTCTACCCAGTAATATAGTGAGGAAGTTAAATTTAGTTTTTTATTAATTGGAGAATTCAGAATATGCTGGCTTTGCTTAGCAAGTTGAGCTGTTATTAAAGTTTATAGTCAGTCCCTAATAGTTGCTAATAGCAGGTGGGAAGCTCCTGCAAAAGTGAAAAGTGTTCAATTTGGGGCATTATCTGCCCTCACAAATATACACTCCACTGTCTGACATGTGTTAACATTGATTTTTATCTAGATTTTTCATGCATGACAGTGAATATTAATTTTTCAGATACTTGTACATTTCTAAAACTTGAGAATATGTTTCTAAAGACAGTAATATTTGTATTTCCTGTACAATAGTGCGTTCCTATCAAATGAGACATCTTGAGGCTAAAGAAAAACAAACCAAACCAACAACAAAAACACAACCATCAAAACGGAAACTTGATTTCTTTAAGAAAAAAAAAAAGATAACAAACAGTAAAATAACATACTCTTCAGAAGTACCAGATCTATTAGAGTGATAGCAAATCAGTTCAAGACTGATAAGGGTACGAACTTGGAAATTATACTGGCATGCAAATCCTTACAGTAGGCCTTCAAAATAACAGTAATTGCAGATTTCCTCACTTATTTACTCAGTGTCATCACTTTCTGACTGAATTGTTTGTGATTCCAAGTATTTTTCCAAGGTTTGGATTGTTACTTATATTCTGAAGTATTTACTGGAAATGCATTAAAATTCCAGCATTTCTGGAATAGTTTTACAAGTATAAAAACTTTGGTATTGAAAGCAATCCATTACGTGGTCAAAGACCTCAGATAATCAATGCCACACAAAGTATTTTGAGAAAAACACTCAAGTTCAGTAATTTTAAAATGTTAATGGATGTTTATCTCTCTTCCTGATTGGGTCACATTCAAGTTCATAAATGGTCAAGCCCAATGACAACAAAGATATAATTGTAGAGATTGGGATTACTTAGAGGCAAACCATCAATTTTTATCTGATTGCTAATTTTAAAAGGGATATGAATTTGCCTTTTTCTTTTCCTGAAATGAGAAAGTAAAAGAAATTATGTATACATTGTTTACCATCAATGGAGATTAAATGGATTCTATATTTAGACAATGTGCCTTTTAGTACTTTTGCTGGCAATTCTCCTGCCTGTGTTTGAGATATGCCAGATATTAATGATTGCAATTTCACAGTACAGGAATGTTTGCATTTCACTGTTCTGATTATCTTTGACTAGACTCAGACATATAGTATCTTCAGTTCCCAGTGCAAATATCTTCCAAAATTACAATGGAATATGTCTCTCTAAGACTGCATTTTTTAATCAGATACATACTTTTTTTTTTTTTTCTCACATATATCAGTTTTCTTCAGTGTCTTCAGAACTTCTCAGATATTCCACAGAAAATAAAATCATTTGACATTTTAAAGATTTCCTTTCTCATGTTACTTTGTTAATTAAAATGTGGCAAGTGCTGTTTGTGTGCATATCACCTTATCAGAATCTTTTCTAACAGGCTTCTCCAAACTGCCAAATATAATTTTATTTCAGAGCATTCATTAGGTACTAATTTAATTAGAATTATGTCACACCTCCAATTTTCACACATAAAGTAATTAATATGTAAAAATGATATTAAAATGTTAAACTCACTATTAAACATCTGCAAATACTAGAATGTTTCTTTATTGGCAGCAGTGTCTCATTTTGTGGAATGACTGTTTAATGAATGCTAGCCATTTAATAAAGATAACAGAACTTGTACATCTCAAAAATGTAACTGTGGAAGTACACTAGGATTTCTGTCTAAATTACACGTGAATTTTGCCAGTACTTTAACCACAGAACAGTTATTAGAACTATAATCTGTTACTAGTATTTGCAACTTAAGTACTGATATGTGACAGAATATTTTGTACCTACCCACTCACATCAGTTCTAGGAAGAAATGTGGGTTTTAGCTTAAAAGTTAGTTAGCTTTTTATACAGCAAAGAAATTATTAGTTGATTTTCGTCCAACTCCTGAATACATATAGTACTACAGGAAAGTGAGCCAATATCTTTTCAGACGTTTAGCAGACTGTTCTTAAACGCCAGGAAAGATAGCAAAGCCGGCCAGTAATGCTTATTCAGACAGGATGCTATCCTCTGTAGTCAAGAAAGCTAGTAATCTGGCTGCCTTTTTGTTACATATGAACTGTGAAATGTGTCAGTCCTTATTTATAGAAAGAGCTAATAATAATAATAATTTTTTAAGTTTTATATAGCATGAAAAATAATGGTTTTCATTTATTATTATGCTAAACATTTGATGTTAAGGTATCTCATTACAATACTAATGTATGTAATTGTTTCTTGTTATACAGTAACTTTTGCCAAGGCAACTGATAGAGCCAAGCAGGATTTAGTAATTTGGCTTTGATAAAGACAGCCAGTAAGTCAACTTCAGCCTCTAGAAAACAGTCAGAAAACAGAAGTTAGGTAGAGAGTTCCCCAGGCTGTCTGGTGACCTCCATGCTACTGAAAAGAAGTCATCAGCTGCTTGAAGTACCACTTCGAAGGATGACAGACATTGATTAAACCCTATTGGGAATCTAAAAGCTAAAAGTGCTAGTGTAGAAACAGACAGCTTTTGCCTTAGAAAGCATTAACAAAAACTCCAAACTGCATTTAACTAGCTAAGTAGAGGCAGAGGTCATTTATGTAAAAAATGTGTATCTTTAAAGTGCACTTTGCACTAACTGTAACCATTTTTAATGAAAGATTATCCTATCATCTGCTAAAGCATTAAGAACAAGGAGATGCATGGCACAGTTTGGAAAGGAAGTGCACAACAAATGCAATGATGTGAGTAAATACATTGCCATATAAGCTTCAAATCACTCCCTGCTCCCAAAATAGTTCCATAAATGCATATCAATATAGCTTGAGTGGTGACTGACAAAACCTCAAGGCAGGATGTAATCAAGAATATTGCAGAGCTCTGTATGAAACAGAATGGCTTAATCATTTATGAGTCTTGGCAATGTAGGAGCAGTTCTGTAGTTATTAAAACTAAGGCTTCAATTGGATTTACATAAGATCTGTAGTTAAATAACACTGTGAAAGATGGACAGTAAAACAAAAAGGTCAGCACTGAAAGCTGTGTGTATTTTACTTTTTTTTTTTTTTTTTTTTTTTTGGTTCCCTTTTCTTTTTAAATCCAGCTAATATACAGTTCCTTGTGCTATGGTAAGAATGTTTGATTAGTGATAGCATGTTTTAATGCCTTGAGGTGTAAAAGATGCTTTTTAGACAGACACAGGAGAAGAAGGATGATAATTTGGACAAGATGTTTCTAAAGACCAACTACCAGCAAAGTAATCAGCTGCTGGGCAGAGAAAACACTAGGGGAGGAATGACACAAGGTAAAGCAACAATATCAGCAGAAGACAGCAGAGCTGGAGGACATTCTATGTTACATTGTGTCATTCTGCTAGTGATGTGAAGACAAAGATATCATCAAACTCCAATTCGATACAAAGCAAAATAATCGTGTTGTACTTATTTGAAAACTTAAGCTAATAATGGTTGATTACAGTAAAGTATTAATGTCAACATTTGATTAACAGTTCAAGGCCAAAATTCTGATAGCAGCAAATAAGCTCAAGGCAAATAAAAATAACAGAAAGTTATTAAAACCAGTTTGCATCAATTTATAAATTACTTACTGCAAGCTATGAACACAGAACACTAAAATATTTGCAAAGTATGGAAAATATATGAAAAAAAGAATTATCAATATTCAATTTAGGATTCATATGCAACTGCATATTTCAGTAATAAAATCCAAACTTGGTTAGCACAAAAACAAAAGGAGTTTAGTCTTTGCTTTAAAATCACATTAATTCAAACATCTCCATCAACAATTGTACTATATATGTATGATGTCTAATTTTTAATGAAAATGACATGATCTGCATGCATGGTCAACATAAAAGACAATTTAGTCCTTTATGTTTATAAGAACACAGAATCACTGGCTGTGGGTGACAGCTAATTTCCTCTAGTCTCTTTATGCCCCGCAGCTATTAATGCATGCTGATCTTCAAGTATTATTGGAAAAAATTAAGCAAAAACATAAAAAGAAAGCCATCAGCTTTAAGCTAATTTCAACAAAATAATTTGAAATGCACAACTACAGTTAAAGAATATAAAATGTAATGCTAGACTAACAATTCTGTATGAAAAACAGCCTGATAACACACACACACACACAAAATTATGAAGTACAGATGTTGTCTTAGGTTAGCTAAAAAAAAAAAAAAAAGTTCTCTTCTAGTATATTTAAACAAAGCATATGGGATTCATTTTGGTCATTTCAATGTTTTTTTAGATATTTTTTGAACAAATACTTAAGGAGTATGATACGGGATGTAGAAAAGTCTCTAACGTACTTTTATTCTTTGGTATTAAAAAGGTACAAGGCAATAATGTAGGAACTTAATACCAAATGGATTAACTAGAAACCAAAGAGTAGTAAAGCAGGAAAAAATGCAAAGGAAAAAAAAAACTTTCTTCTTGGATTTACTGCCTTTGCCAAACCATCTCCTATTTGTTGTTTAATCAGTGTGTTTCATTTAATATTTTTTAAACTTCATTTTTACTTTTCAATAAACTGTGCTATCCTCTAGTTGTGCATGAATTTCACCAATACGTTTTTCCAGTCTGGTTTATTTATCGTTCATCCTACATTCCTCTTCATTAGCAGTTCAATTTTTCCCTTTGAGGAAGCTTCTTGTCCATTGCATAAATGGAAGATATGACAAAGTTGGGATGAGAAAGCAAGGTCTTGAGTAAATTAAAATCCTCTTGCCATTGTTTTTCTTTGTACTGCTTTAGCATATGTTCTGATTTGAACTAGTTACATGCAGTTGGTGCTAATTTTGAGTTTGAAATTGTGTTCATGCAAGTTATTCAGTGTCTAGAGGTGTATACAGAAAGTAACATGGATTTGACATAGCACAATTGACTGACCAAGCAAAAAGGCAGATATAACTGTCTGAAAGAGGAAAATTATGCCCTAACGAAAGGCTTTCACAGTTTACAGTCATATCCACTGTGATATAATATCAGTTCGGATGCATTAAAAAAATGTATATTATTTTTCCCATATACTAAAACCTGTTGCAATATGTTGCAGATGACCATATACCATTTCTTACTTTTTCATCTCAAAAATAGCTATTTCAGAAATGATTTCATAGGAATCTCATTCATATTTTCATATAAAGACATATGAAAACATATTTGCACAACTCCCCAAATGCTTAACATTTCTCTATTATTTAGTGAAAGGAACTGAATTTTGATTATCGCGGCTTCCAATCTATTCTGGAAATCTCTGATGCGTTGTTTCACAACTGCAGCATAAAGTGATTTTGCTTATGAGATAGATATGTTTAATAAAGAATGAGATACAACAATGTATCATAAGCTCTGCAGACGATTTCAAAAAGTTCCAAAGTCCAGCACATAGATTTTTGGGGGGAAAATATTGCAGTGACCTTTTCCATATCAAGGATAAACTGAATACAAAATCTGACTGCAGAAAACATGGAAGTGATTGGTTTCTAAGATTTGTAATAAGATACAGAGCTTTTGCTTCCAAAGAACATAAATTAATTGTACTCAAAAATTTATCCTACCAAGCAGCTTTCTGAGGTATAAGTGAAATTAGCATTGTTCTCAGCATACTTCCTAGAGAAGAGGTGAACACCTCAGTGAGTCCATAACAATGCAGCGACTACTAAATGACATTTTGAGCAAGAAGATTTCATGATTAAATGACTCTCTGCAAACCTGAGAGTCTTTTCCAGAATGCAGTTCTAACTGTATGAGAGAAGCTGTAGAAACCACAATTTCTGCTTCCTCTACTACATTAATTATTTAGGGTAGCAGAAGTTTGTGGCCACTAGAGGTATAAACTTGACTTCCTTCCCAAGTAGTAAATAAATTTTAAAAAAAAAAACACAAAAAAAAACCCACAAACAACCGCAACAACAAAAACATATAAACCATAAAGCATACTCTAAACAGGAATATATAAGTTTTGTTTTCTTAAAAAAAAAAGAAATCCATATTCAGAACATTTTAGGAATGTATCAACATTAGCAGAATGACGGTCTAAAACATGTAAGTATTTAGTAAGTATTTGAATTCTGCTCATAACCACTGCTGACACATGCAAATACTCCCATAAACTTTACTGGTTATGATCACTGCTTGTCTGAAAGAAGAATGTGGTTTCTATAAAGCAAGTAACAATGAGGTGGTATGCACAAGCATCAAGGACGGGATTGTGAGGAGGTGTATGTAAAATTATTTGGGATACTTGGTGTTCCACAAAAGATGCTTTTATCACTTGCAACTGGAATATTGCACACAGAATGGTTTAAATTTAAAAAAAAAAAAATAAAAAAAAATTGTTTCATGATTTACCTGACGTCTCTTTTTGAGCTCAATTTAAGGTGAAACTACTTGTTTGCTCACATTATATTATGAGCCTAACATCTATAATCTTTAAAAGGTAATGGTATAGATTTCTGTGGATTGTATACTTTTTATTAACAGTCACTCAAATTACTGGATTTAACATTGTCATTAGTGCTAATTATCTTCCATTTCGGTGCATGAGGAAACTGGAATAGAACATGATGATTCACACCTTTGCAATTACATGACATAGTCTGTTGGCAAAAAATAAAGCATACAGTTTAATTTAGTTTAATTTTATTCCTTGTGCTAATCCTCAACATTTCAATCAACTTAACAGTAATAATTTTGGCTCAACCCACCTTTCTTCCAAAAATAAAAGTGCATATTAAAAACATTTCAAGAATCATTTATAGTATGTGGTATATAACTGTGCTGGTCAGAAAGGGGTAGTTTCTTCTCCCATTTCACTTAGCACATTTTATTTGCAAATTAAAAACTGAAACAACACCCTTATTTCACCACCTTTTTACATTTTGTATCCTGGTTCTATTGCCTTGATTGCCAAGGTAATTTAAAAAAAAAAAAAAAAAAGTTAAATTGTAGTGCTATGGCCCCATACCAAAAACATATTGCTGTGCATTCAATTGCAATATTTCTCCTGAGGCCAAAACATTATTTTCACAAAGAATAATGCTATGCAAAATAACAGGAAACATACTGTGAATAATGTCTTACATATGAAACCCTTGGTACTGTTAGTAAAACATTGGTTATGTGCATGCAAAATTAAACGGCCATGAAGAAGAGACAACATAATAGTTTGTAGATTTATTATGCATTAGCTAATAGTACTTTTACTTTCTTTTAAACACTAGTATTTCTATTTTTAAAATATTATTTCTAAAATGATTGCATATATCCCTACTGTTCCATGTGGCAGGAAGAAGTTAAAAGTACCTTTAAAAAATACCCAAACCTAAAACGTTCATTATTTTCATCTTCCTCAAAAGATCACAAAAATATCCTTTGTTCTGAAATGAGTTTTTCTGCTATATTTGACACATCTGTCTGTTACTGCACTGTTTCTGAAAGGCAAGTGTTAAACTACAAGGACTTGGGCTCTCTGAAATCCCACTCCAGTTGACCAAATTCTGACTGAGGAATCAGTATCATAATTTTTTTTTTTTGGACACTACAGCTCTTCCTAAACACTAGGGATCTAAATGGAATCATCACAATATCACAATGAGAACATGATAAAACATGCATGGATCAGTGATATCCACAAGCTCCCTTCGGAAAGGTTGAGCCAACTGTTTGGAAAACAAAACAAAACAAAACAAACTAAAACCAAACTTTGTTTCAGACTTTCAGGAGAATTTAAAAAATGTTTGGCAATTGAGCATCTTAAGACACATGAGTTTATCCCACAGAGTAGGCAATGTGATGTGACAATTATCACTAAATTCCCTCATAATCTGAAGATACCTGTGTTTCTGATCACAAGCTGTGAATGCATGTGATTACCTTTCAGTATGGATCTTAGTATGAGAAGCTAAACTATATCTCAACAAAATACAATCTGAAAGCTATATTGTGTTGACTGTCAGATCAGATTGATACTTATTTTTCTTCGGTTCCTTTCTTACCAGTCAAACTAAAATGCTTGCACAAAGTCACAGGTTTATTCTTCACTGCTAAAATCAAAGCAGTTACTTGAACTATCCTAATGCTTTCTTGCAAAAATAGTTTCATTGCTTGTGAAAATATCACTGAGAAAGCTTAAAGGTATCCCTTTATTGTGCATTTTGCACCTTGCAAGTCTTCTAGACAATTTTTATACATATTGGTTACAGCCTTGGGTATGATTATTGCTTGCTGTAGAAATACCTTCTGACAAACTTACACCAGCATTTACAGTAATATTATCACAGTTATGTTGTTATCATAATTTAATTTGCAGTCATTACAAACCAATAACAATTTTTACAAACAATAAAAAAAACTCAAATAGTTTTTTCTTTCTCCTTCTTCTTTTTCTTCTTCTTTTTTTTTTTTTTCACAAACAAATGTAGTCACAACAATTTTTGTATATTAAGGGTAACTTCTATATTTGAATATACTAATAATGCAGTCCACTTTTGCCAAGAAAAAAATCTTATGCATAAATGTTCCCTTCTTGTTTGTCTCTGGATCTCAAACCTTGAGAAATTAAATAACTGAACTAGAAAAAAAAAAACATAGTTCTAGACAATTCTGGAAATATTCTGTTAGGCATCTTTTTATTGCCAATTCTTATTACTTTGAAACCTCATATATAGGACATTATTCATCAAATAAAACGTTACCCTTTAAGTGGAAAGACAGAACATCAAATACATCACGAACAGTTATAAAAATATCACTCCCAAAAACACAAAATCAAGATCACTTCCTGTACAGCAAGAGGCCAGTGGGAATTTGCCTGAGCAAATAATAATAATAATAAAAGAATTTTCAGGCTGATGTTACAATTATGATCTTTTTCAGAAAGCACAAACCCGGATTGTTCAGAAGTAAAACTGAAAGGGATGCATTTCGCTCTGCCTTTGTGTGCCAAAAGGCTGTTGTTATCAACAGGACCTCACTGACATTTGTAGAAGAAAATCTGAATGCCACAGTACTTACTTTTCAAGTGATTTTCAATTCAGTATCACATATGCATTGATGAAATTCACAAAATGATATGAAAAGATGACAATATATGTCAAACTCTATGTTAAGGTAGAATTTAGAACATTGATGTAATTATGGAAGTATGATCCTTTATAATAATTGGTCCCTCCATTGTTCTTGAATTTTAAATGCCTTTATTCACCTGCAACAGACAGTGTGCTCATATGTGCAACATAAATAGGCTTATGTGTGGATGTGTGCACACATATGTACACAAGTGACTCCTGGCAGATAGGCAGAGCACAGCAGATTTTAGGTTTGTAATGTGGTGCAGTGGTGAGATCTGGAGGTCATCCCTAATAGATATCGTTGCCTCTCGAGTTATCTTTCCCTCATTGTATACACATGGTTCAACACAGAATGACAGATTCACAGAATCAGAATATTTTGAGCAGCTTGGGAATGCTCCCACTGCCCTGGGGAGCCTGTGCTATGCCCACCACCCTCTGGTGAAGAACCTTCTCCTAACACAGAATGTTGGCCCTCCCCTGACACAGCAACATGTCATTTCCTCAGGTCCTCTCACTGTCACCAGAGTGCAGAGCTCAGTGCTGCCCCTCTGTTCTGTTCCTTCTTCTCATGAGGAGCTGTAGGTCTCCATGAGACTTCCTCGCAGCCCCCTCTGGGCTGAACAGACTAAGGGACACCAGCCACTCCTCATGCATTTTCCTCTCTAGACCATTCACCGTCTTTGTAGCCCTCCTTTGCATGTTTAGTTATATGTCCTTATATTGTAGTGCCCAAACCTGAAATGCATGGTGCTCAATGTGAGGCTGCACAGCACAGAGCAGAGCTGAAGAATCACTTCCCCTCATCTGGCTGGGAGTGCTGGGCCTGATGCACCCCAGGTGTATTGCTGCCACATTTGGCAGCCAGGTGCACAGTGCTAACTGCTGACTCATGGTCAACTTGCTGTCAACTAGAACCCCCTGCTCCCTTTCTGCAAGGCTGCCCTCCAGACTCTTATCACCCAAACTGCATGTATATCCAGGATTGCCATGTACCAGGTAAAGAATCTGGCACTTGATCTTATTAATTTATATAGCATTTGTGCTTTCCTGGCACTCTCAGCCATAAAGATCTCTGCAAGGCCTCTCTACTGCTGTGGAAGTCAGCAACTACTTCTGATTTAGTAACATCCACAAAGTTAGTTACTATGCACTGGAGCCTTGTGTCCAGATCATTTAAGAAAACAGTAGAACTGACCCTGAAATGGAGACCTGAGAAACCCGGCTAAGGTCTGGCCACCAGCCTGATGTAACCCAATTTCCTATAACCATTGGAGCCTGATCCAGCAGCCAATTGTTCACCCATCATATCATGTACATATCAAGCTGTATGCTTGATGCTTAGGATAGATCAAACTGACCATTACGAAAGGTAAGGAGCAGGAAACGGTTTATCTCATACTTGTTATGAATAGCCACATAGCGATAGGCTGTGAAATGGATATTATATGAGTTCTTAGTCATCAAGGAGTTAGAGCTGCAAAAATTGACATTCTTGCCTATTATTTTACTGATGCAAAAACACAGCTGTGAAATGGGATGCTTTCAACTATCTTGTCTCTGAGGAATTTGATCCCAGGTCAGTGCTGCAGGCAATATGAGATAAGGATAGTTCTCTGCTTCTTCGTTTCAGTAAATACCCTTTTATTAGGCTGTATCTTCACTCTTCTGTCTCTATTCCAGTGATTTTTTATTATGCTATGTAAAGAGCACTACTGCAGTAGCAGGCTGTGAAAGAGGCCCATCGTTTAGCCAGTCAGGCTAACAGACAGACTCCCACCTGCTGCTCCTTCAAACTCTCCTCTCAGTGGGATAGGGGGAAAAAATGGGAAAACAGGAACAAGTAAGCTCTTGTCTTGCTTTAAAGGAGTTTGCTTAGTAAATACCTCTGCCTCAGCCTGGAGAAAATTAATCACTTGCCAATTAAAATAATCTTGAGTTGTGAGAAACAAACACAAACCTCTTACCCTTACCCTTCTTTTCCCAGCCTCATCTTCACTCCTTCTCTTAGCTCTCCCACAGCATATGGAAATGGAGAATGAGACATTGTGGTTGGAGCATGGCATTTGCTCTCTGCCACTCCTTCTTCCTCATACTTTCCCTCTTCTCACACTCTCTCCACAACCTGCAGTTCTTCAGAAAGAACTACATGCATTGTCATGAGAGCCTCCATGGGCTACAGTGCTCTGGGCTACATCATCTGCTCTGTCATGGAACACTTCCCCTCCTCCTCTTCTGAATTTGATGTTCCGTCTGCTGTTATTCACTCTGTCTCCTCCTCTGCCTGTGCGATGCTTTGACCCTTTCTTAAATAAATTTTCCCAGAGGCATTACCAGCTTGGATGCTGGGCTTAGTTGTGCCCTGTAGTGGGCCCATTTGATCTCTTAGAACAGTCTGGATCCATCACAGGCAGCTCTAGCATTTCCTTGGAGAGGTTACTCATCAGCCTGGGCACTTGCACCCAACAGAAATGTCTATTCAAATCATCACAGACAGAAAAAGAATGTTCAAGCATCCACTAGGTAAAACTGAGAAAAAGTAGCATTAAAAGGAGGAAAGTTCAAGGCAATCAACACTAACTGAAGTAAGGTTTTCCTGAAATAGATGAGAAATATTTCACATACCAGAGATTAACTGCTGTAAGTATACAATTCCCATCCAAAAGAGAATGCACAGTGAATATTCACTACTTTGAGTATGTGATTCTTATCTGTAGGTATGAATTTTTTCCTCATGCACTGCACACATGCTGTTCTACATAGGTTGCTCTGAACTTAATGCCTCCTTTGTATTCCCATGGAAACTACAACAGATACAAAGAATAGAGTAACACTTTTTGATAGAGTAAATTGACAGTTACAAGACACTATTTTTCAACATAGTCACCACCATTAGCTACACATTTTTGTCAGTGGTGAACAAGAGCCTGCATGTAGCTCTTGTAAAAATCAGTATGGTTGTCCAGAACACTGTTTGTCTTTCATGTCGCTGTCATTATTGCTTAAACGCGCTGTTCATTCCTTCACTGTGCTCACATCCACTGTTTCATTTCCAGAAATGTTCAGCAAGTGTTAATGAATGTCCAGGCAGTGCCATTTCTCCATATGGAGGAATTTAATGACACTCCTTTGCTTCGTATACACTTCCATGTCAGATGCCCTTTTTTCAGACTGCACCTCCGCTTCCATTTGTCACACAGCAACAACACATCATGGAATATTGGTGGGAAGGTTCAACTTCTACTGCCATACCATCAACATATGCATCTGACACAATGAACTGACATCACAAAATGGGAGGCGTTATATTCAGAGCAGCCCTTGTACATAGAACCTGTGATGTTTAAAATTTATATAGCCATGAAACTGGAAACTGGAATGTGAAGAAAACAAGAAAGTACAAATTCAGAGCATACCTGATTACAATCTGCTTTCTCGGAGAGTGTTTGAGATTTCTTTGCAGTGCTTAACAGTTGTTGTAAGGCACTGCAGCCACACCCTTCCCCTTGCAGCCTCTCCTAATGAGACTCTTCCAGTATTTATCTTGTATTGGAAAAACAACACACTGAAGCTTATCCTTCAGTGATCATGCAGCAGGGCGGAGGCAAGATGGCAGCTTTGCCTGCCTGTCCTGGTTTTCTTTGAGGCTGCCCTTTCTGGCATGACAGTTTCCCCCTTGGCTTTATTCGAGGTGGGACCTTTCCTTGCTCTTAGAAATCTTGCCTCAGAGTTTACCCAGTGGGTATTTGACAGCAGCAACACAGCTCTCTGCTTCCGCACAAGTCTTTGGTGACCTTGACCCCTCTTCCTACCATTAACAAGTTTCCTTTCCTGGGTTTCAGAGTACAAAATGAAAACAGTGATAGAATTCTATTCTTCTTTGAATTCATAAATTCCTTCAAATTTAGCAGTTCTTGCAGGTCACTGTATTTCTTAGCATATTGTATGGATGACGTATTATAAAAATATTCAGTCTATGGATATATCACCTAACTTGAAATCTTAAATTGATATATTGGTTTTCTTTATTTACAAATACAACACTTGATATTAAAAATACAGATGACATGACATTCGTATGATTATTTCAGTCTTGCCCCGTCTCTTCACTTTTCTTGAATATTATAAATTGTAGACAGTTGAAGTGAAATTGTAAACTGCATATTTTAAATCATAATGTTCCTGCACTATAGAACAAATAGGGCCTAATTTGGAGAAATGGGAGCTCTCCTGTGATGGGACTAGAAGTGCTTACCTGACTTAGTCAAGCAAAATTGTGTCTAAAAGGAGACATGATTGTTCTGTTGAGGATGAAAAAATACTGGAGTAAGAATAGAAGCTTATGCTAACAGACAGTGCAGTCATAAGAACAAAAAATGATATCAGACAGAAAAAGTCATACATGTATAATAGAAATGGGTACTATTTTAGTTCCTGGAAACTGAATATCTAGCATTAGCCTGACATAGTAGCAATGGGGCAAAAATGTCACAGATCAAAGCAATGGGATCAAATTTCAGAAAAGGTCAAGGTAGGTTGGTTTCTGGGTCAAAATGCCCTATGTAAGAAAGAACTTGGTCCTAAAGAATTCAGCTTAAATAATAAAGAAGGGCACCCTAAAATATATGGTACATCCATTGGTACTTGATGATAGGAAAAAAAAATTAGAAAAAGAGTTATGCTAGTCTAATTACGTTTGAAACTACTCATGAGGGAATTTTCTTCTGTATAGGGAAGCATTTCTCAGAGATATTGAACTTCATAGTCATATGAGGACTCATAACTAGAATTCACATGGGAAAGAAATGTGTTGACTCTGATGGCTGACAATGATAGACACCCACTGCTAGTGAGGCAATGGATCTGATGACCTAGTACCTACCTTCTAGGCCTTGGAGTGCCCCCACTGATCAGGATAAATTTCATCCAGTGTCAGTTCTTTGCTCACAAAAGATGTTAGACAAAGAAGGATTTTTTTATTTATTCACAGGATGACATTATGGGCAACTGCCAACAAACTCTAAACAGAATGAAATCTAGTCATCTCTGGGATGAGAGGTTGTTTCACCCTTGCCCATTCACAATGATTTTGGCATTGCTGCTCTGATTGCAATAAATCAACATCCCTCAATGAGCTGGATTTTTGAAGCAAAGTGTTTGTTTAAAAATGTATACCTGTCAGCAAGTACAGCTCACTGTTTTGCATTTTTCAGTTTTTATTTCTATTCTAGATATTTGTGAAAGTGTACTTGTGTAACAAATTCTTTTTATAGTTGTTCCTTCTCCAAGAAATGCTAGATAGTTATCCAGAGTGATTTTCACAGTCAAATTATGAACCACTGAAAAAAGCCTTTCCGAAGGAAATACTTACAGATTCTTAAATCTAATGACAGTACTAGCTACAGTTATTGTACTCGAGAGAAAGCAGTCCTCTGTTCTGGTAGATACTAATTAAGCTATAGTGTCCATGGTATAGTAAACATTAGTGACCTCTTTTTCTTTCTTTCTTTCTTTTGTTTAAATTCTAACATGCAGATTATGATGGGGCAATTTAGTTCACACTCTTCTGGCCATTTTCTTATCATTATCATGCAATTTAATAAGATATTTCATTATTATTATTTAGTCTGAAACTTTAGCAGAGAAGTTGCTGAAATTACCTCTAAATTTATACTTGAGTTACTGGACTCATTATTTCAAACATCTTGGTTTGAATCAATATCAGTAATGATTCATTCTTTTGATTAAGAAGTGACTCCATCTGTAGATGTCAGATAATTACTGAGATGACCTATAATGAGAACATTTCACAACTCTCTGACTTAAATTTCTTATTCCCTCAACAGCATAATGACTTCCTCCTAGATCTTTTTATAGTGTGTCTATGCTCCTGGGGATTCTTTTCATGATCAGTCACTATCAGTGGTTGCTTCTATCATCTTTTTTTTTTTTTTTTTTTTTTTTTTTTTAGACAAAGAAAGATAGTGGTTCCATACAACAAAAAAAGTGCTTTGTCTGGGATTATATATATATATATATATTTATATATATATATTTTTTCCTATGTATTTCCAAATTTTGTTACATTTGTGAGTATTTAAAGCTGACATGATCTGCAGTGGTAAAAGACGTTACAGTATACTCTTTGTTATTCATTTAAGTAGTCTTAGGGGAATCTGTGTTTTTAAATATAAAATATTAAGATTAGAAATTCAAGTTATTCTTTTGATCCCAACAGCTGGGAATATGGTATTTAAAAGTTTGTAAGAAGAAGTGATAACTTTCAGTGTGAGGCTTGCTGAAGTACTTGAAATTCATTGCTATAACAAAATACAAAGAGTGCTTTGTAGTTAAGTTGTAAATTCTGTTATTTCTTTTGATTCTTTTGTGAACTATTTCTAGGGAATAGGAAAAATTATATCAATATCAGACTCTTTTGACTCAACAAAGTGCAGTTTTTTTACTTATATACATTAACTGATATTTAATATTTTTCTAATATAGTCAGGTAATTAGATTATGAATATCTAGCATACTCTGCTGTCCTCACTATTTTCATCTGTTGGTTTAATGAATAGACTGATTCAATGTTGTTCTCTAATTTGGTTTGTACGTTATCCGTAGCTGACAGCTTCTCTGTCAAGAGTTTCCTGTGCATTCCTAATGCAAAGACAATAAGCTACTTCCTTTTTATTTTTTGGCAAAAACTGCAAAACAAAAGGTCAAATATATGTAACATTTTTTAAATACATCTATTCAGGAAAGTGGTATCAGGGAACATACTCCCTACTGACAATTGCATCTATTTTTTTTCTGAGTGAAAGAAACTTCAAGCTCATTAATTACTACCACTTCATTCTTTTCCCAAGATTTACATTCCTGTTATGTGACTGGACTTGCTTAAATAGTTGGAAATAATGAAGACCAAAATGACAGGCTTATTTCCCGGCTTCCTTTTATAGTAAAGAGACAGAAATTTTGTCTAACAATAGACCTTGACTACAGTAGGTCAAAATCCTCAGAGACATTTCTATCACAAAATACCTTTAATACTGCACATTTACTGCATCAATAGACAACTGCTTTATTAGTGTAAAAAAAAAAATGGAATCATTACCCCTTCCTGATGTACATATAAATTTTAGGCCTTACATTAAAAATATATTCATGAGACCAGCAAGAACACTAATGAATGAAACCCATCTAACTTAAGATACCTGGCCGCAATGGATTGGGAAATCCTCAGTGTGATGACAATACCTTTCCTAATGGATTTTGTGTATGTGTCTGTGTGTGTGTGTGTGTGCACTTGGACTTCTGATGACAGAAAAAAAGGAACAGAACAAAGATCAGAAAGGAGGAACAACCCAAATAAAATTCAGTGACTCTTCTGAAATAGTAAAAAGCAGTATTATTCACAGTATAAATCAGACTTTCTTATATTGATGTCACAGTTTGCATGGACATCAACTACACTGGGCTCTGTTCTTCTGCTGTGTTGTTCTACATTAGAACTGATTTACGCTGTTGGTTTTTATCTAACCTGATAATGGCTTTATAATCATGAGAATTTCAGAGGTGGACAAATCAGGTATTTAAATAGATGAAATTAATTAAATAACTAGTTTGGGCAGTAGAAAGACATGGTCTTCATAAAAATGAATTTAACATAGTAGTATGTCTTGAAGTTTCTAGGAAATATTTTCTGTACTTTCCTGAGCAAAGAAATTATGATATTGTTTTGTCAGAAAATGAATGTCCAACAGAGCACAATGCTATTCTTTATTGATCTGTTTCAGTTGCACAGAAAGTGCTTGTGCCTAAGAGAAATGTCCCCATGCGTCTTGGTTTGTATCTCACCAGCTAAGAAGAAATTTTTAACTTCTGAAATATAATCACTCTTCAAGAACTTCTCACATATATCTGTCATTATAGAATATACTAATTGTTAACAACATTAATTGAGTTCATTTCTCTTAAGATTTGCTTGTTTGAAATTGACCTAGATTTTGTTGAGAGATCAGCATTTAGAAATTTTACCACAAGATATTGCGCAGGTCTGGCTTACCAATTACACTGGTGATTTGAACTCAGAAACAGTGTAGCACTGCTCAGCCTTATCATGAAAAGACTATTGAAAGCGGAGACATAAACGTCACCAGTTTTCTACTACAAAAAAGCACACAGCAAAAACAAAACCTATTCTGTAATAGAATTACAAAATTTCACAGTTCAAATACATTAATGGCTGCTATATTGTGTGCAAAATTAAAAGATAGGGCTCTATTTTGTGGAAATAATTAAGTACTGACTCAGTTTGGATTACTTTTTATAAACATATTTCCATGAAAACATTTGACGCACACAGAAGATAAATCTCCCATCCCTTCCTTACCATCTGTAATAGCTAAGGAATACCAGTTAATTTCTCTGTGATACGTGCAACACTATATAACTATTTTACAGAAATCTCCATGCATATGCATGAGTTTTTCATGAAAAGCTAGTATGTAGAGCAAAATGAATCCAGCTTTCCTGGGAACAGTGGAAGATTCAGATGAAAGCCAAGCCAAATTCTAATTCTGCAGTTCATGGCTGGGAAGATGCTCTTCAGAAAAGTATGTTTATACATTTTCAATTCTGTATGTGCATGTATGTATTCTATGTATGTATGGCTATTCTTTCTCAGAGCTAGCATCTCAGTGTTATCAAATTTTAGCAAATAAAGATTTTTAGAATGAAAATAAAATAGGCCTCATTTCTGTTAAATATGTAAACAATAATTTATAAATATACCCTTTGAAAATTATTCATCTACAAATTGACCATTGATTTACTATGCAGTCTCCATTTGTCTTCATGAAATAATTGTATGGCTCTTGAATAACTTTCCCATGCAACTGGCCTGCCACCCGTTTACTCATTTCTGAAATGACTTACTGTCCAAAATCCCAGATCAAAATAAACTATGTTGAAAAGATTATAACAACTTGACACTGCAAAGTTTTTTTTTCCTCTTTGCAAGTGGATCTTTTCTTCTTTAATTAATTCTCAGATAGCTGAGAGACATTCTTGAAGTAGTTACAACTTTCTCTTTACATAACAATGACAAATTTAAGTCTTAAAATCTTGGAGCTTGATATAGAAATTTAGTATCTTGAGGAAAACAATTTCCAATATACCTTTCTTGAGTTGGCAAGGTTAAATATTTTAGATTATGAGGCTGTTGGAATTTAAAGGCTGCAGATTTATTGTAGATCTTTTTTAGGTTTTCATAATTTCTTGGCAAGTATTTATGTTCAAACAACATATAAAAACAAAACAAAACAAGAAACAGTTTTGATATTGATGAACTTAAGTTAAACTAAGCTAAATTTAGTCTGCTTACAAAACAGCTGCCAAAGTTATAAGAAAGCATCTAACTTTTTTTAATCTTCCATGCTTACAATTCATTCTTCATCTTTCTTCATTGCAGCACACTGGAACAGTCTGGCTGCTCAGAGAGTTTGTGGAGTCTCCTTCTCCGGAGATATTAAAGATCCTACTGGATGCTTTCCTGTGTAACCTACTGTAGGGAACCTGCTTTAGCAGGAGTGTTGAACTACATGATCTCCAGAAAGCACTTCCAACTCCTACGGTTCTGTGATTCTGTGATTTTATAATTCCCATAATTTTAATGAATAAACTGTATGATTAAAAATAGTAAAATAGGTTGTCCTGAGAACAATCTCCCAATAGCAACCTGTGCCACAGTATGGAAAAGCTAGGGGAAAAAAAAAAAAAAAAAAAAAAGCTTTGAATAGCTTTAGAAATACAGAATGGAAGTTCTTTCCACCACCCTTTCCCATCACCTGTACTATGTTTAGTGATGTCAGGCAGTCCTCATGGAGAATATGTTTGAAAAAAAACCTTCTTTCAGAAAGAATTCGTATCTTTATACTGGGTCTTGTAAGAATAGTTTATGATCTTGAAGCCCTTCCAGTTAAACCGTAGTCTGCCTGATTGCTTGTCTTTTCTCTCTTTTTTTCCACCTCTTTTTCCACCTCTTTTTTTTTTTTTTTTTTTTTTCCCTCTCCTGTCTGTTTAAGAAAAGGTAAGAAAAGGCTTTGGCCTTTTAGAAATGTCTAATGTGTGGATTGCTGCCTTTGTAGTTTTTAGGCACTGCCATGCAAAGCCATTATCACTGTAAAGCCCAGTGGGAGCTAAGGAGAGCAAGAGAGAGGAAATATGCATTGCTTTTTCCACAGTGAGCCCAAGAGAATTTCAGAATTGCTTCCTGATACTAATAGTGGTTTTTTCAACTGTAATAGTTAATTACACTGATAAAAAAAGAAAGAAGCATGCAAGTTTTTTTTTTTTTTCTGATATAGCTTCTGCTGAAATGAAAACTGCTTGTGCTATGCTAAAATATATTTTGTTATCAACAGTCAGTGAGTGAAACTTCAGTGTTCTCTAAGTCATGGCACACAACTGGAAGAACTCAGATATACTACAGAACTTCAGCACTAGTGTGGTAGCAAGAAGTTATAAGGGAGTGTTCAGCGCCCTAGAATTTATGGCAGTACAGCTCTGAGCAAGCCAGCAATTAATGAAGTGATTGAATTAATAGATCACTTAAGAATCAGCTAAGGAAAAGAAGCCTAAGAAGTTTTCTCTTTCTCAGCCTTTTGCACCTCTCTGTGATAGATGCTTGCGTAAGCTATATTTGTAAGTATGCTTTTTGCACTAATTTTTGTCTTTGATGACAACTGGCATGTTGTTTTTCTCTTAAGCCAGAAAAGACATTCTGCCTTCCTCTTACATTACAGCATTGTTTCTAGACCTCTGCTAAAGAATGTTGGGAGCGCTGTCCTCTGATCACTCTTCAGTCTGAGCAGATTCAAATAGCATCTTTAAGGTCTGCAGATGAATATGCTATGTACCAAATAAAGTTAAGGCCATGACTGCGCTATGCTGCTTGTTCTTCTGTGTAAGTAAGTCAGCTATGCAGCCTTATCTGGAAATCAGTATTTGAGCCACCTTGCTCAGCAACATGATGGAACTTTTAAATATGTTGTAGAATTTCAGCTGTGGGGACATAAGCATGTTTTTAAAGAAAAAATGTAAGCGACCAGTATACTTATATATCTAGGCAGAATTTTTTTTTATGTATGTCTCTTAATTTGATTGAAAGTGAACCAATTTTAGGAATTTACACCACACTTGGATGAAAATGTGAAATTAGGGATTTAAGAAATCTAAATATGTGAATTTACAATTTCATTTGAATGCTTAACAGATCTGAAGTGTATAAAATCCTAGTCTACAGAATCATACTGTCTAAATAATAACTGTGTTTATAACTTAGATTTTGAACAGGACTTAGACTGATTACTTTGGTGGCAGATAGATAAACAAGCATATCAGGTCCTCTGAAATTGTCCTATTTCAGCTGTGTGGATAGGGTAAAGAAAAATGAAAAGGAGAAGAAAAAGTCTTTTGAGGTAAGTTTGTGTTTTGACATTTTGTACATTACCAATGAATAATTTTACATTTTAAAATTAAAATGTGAAAGCATATTTGTGAGGAAAAAATATCTGTGGTTAAACAATCTGAAGAATTACAACATTCACAGCACTATACCTCTTCACACACAATGGTATGTATACACAAGGTATCTACAGTCAAATACCTATGTATTATCTCACCCGGTAATTAAACTGTTTGTTTGGATCGTATGAACTACAGAGCTGACTGCACAGATTCCTGACAGATTCTGATGAATGAAACTGAAAAGAATGTTTAAAAACAAACATGAAATAAAAAGAAAATGGCTTCCAAGAGAACAAAAAAGCTAAAACAGCCACACCAGGTGAGAAAGAGAGGAGAGAAAGCCTCAAAGTTCCAACTAGGACTTGAATGTTATGTTGCCTGTTATGAAGAGCTGTTATTCCTGTCCACGTATTTCTATGATCAGTAAAGAGGGGGAAAAAAACAAAAAGGTAAAATGCTACATATTTTGAAATATTGTAACCTACATAGTATTTTTTTCTATATCCCTCTTTCAGATTAATTACAAGGACAAAAAAAATAGAACTATATTAAATGCATGAAAAAAATTATGAATTTCTACAGTGAATTCTATATAGAACTTTAAGAAAAAAAATCAGTAGAATATGAGGGGAACTTGTGTAATTGTGATCATAGAAAATACCCTGCAGGATCTACAAAGCCCCTATGAAATTCTATCACTGATCAGGAAAATGGTGTATATGGTCATTTGTTAAAAAGGAAAATATTATAGCAGTACAAATCTGCATAACTTTATGCTCCAGGGATCAAACACATTTTAGCAAGCTGTATGATCTATAATCTGATTTAATTGCTTACCAAAGATAAACTTTTTTAAAAAATAAATAAATAAAACATTTGTGAAAGTTAAATCACACCATCAAACAGATCCTCTGCCATCTGTTTTCCCTACAGTGTGTTAAAACTACTCATCTGGGAAGAATAACAGAATTATTCCACTTTGTGTTGCAGTATTCATAATCCAGTGATGCTGCTAGATCAACACTGATCCTGCTCCTCCTTTTTTTTTCCTAATCGGAGCCTGCAGTCACCCGTACTTACATACTTTGAATTAATGCTAAGAACCAAAGTAGCCAAAATAGCCTGTCACCACCATTACAGATTAATAGAGCCAGGAATTAAACTCCTAAAAATAAGGAATATTTCCCTCTGGTATGTGACTTCTACAAAGGCACCTCCTAAACTCATTTAGTGTGAAATCTTAAAACAATGCACTTGAGTTGGACGAATCCCAGATACATATACAGACTGGAAGAATAACTCCTTGAGAGTAGCCCTCTGGAGAATTACCTGGAGGTCCTGGATGAAAAACTGAACATGAGCCAGCAGTGTGCTCTTGCAGCTTGGAAGGCCAATGGTATTCTGGGCTCCATCAGAAGAGGGGTGGCCAGCAGGGACAGGGAAGTGATTGTACTTCTCTACTCTGCCCTCGTGAGGCCCCATCTGGAGTACTGTGTCCAGGTCTGGGGCCCCCCAGTATAGGAAAACTGTGGAGCTGTTGGAGAGGGTCCAGAGGAGGGCCACAAGGATGATCCAAGAGCTGGTGCACTGCCTCTATGAAGACAAGCTGAGGGAGCTGGGATTGTTCAGCCTCGAGAAGAGAAGGCTGTGAGGAGACCTCATTGCAGCCTTCCAGTTTTTAAAAGGGTATTATAAACAGCAGGGGAACCAACTTTTTACAAGGCAGTGATAGGACAAGGGGGAATGGTTTTAAGGTTTAGGTTCAGTGTCAGGGGGACGTTCTTTACAGAGAGAGTGGTGGAACAGGCTGCCCACAGAGGCTGTGGATGCCCCTTCCCTGGAGATGTTCAAGACCTGGTGGGATGGGGCCTTGCGCAGGCTGGTCTAGTGCCTGACCTGGAGGTTGGTGGCCCTGCCTGTGGCAGGGATTGGGACTTGATGATCCTTGGGGTCCCTTCCAAACCAAGCCATTCTATGATTCTGTGATCCTATGCAGACTTGTGACTGTCTTTTCTTCATGGAAGGAACCTTGGGTAGACCATCTGGTACTGTAGAAATATTAATTCGATATTAATGCATTTTTAAATTGACTATTTGTTTTGTCTCTGTGTTCTTATTTCAGCATGTATGATAGATTATGAGGTTAGGAATAGGCTTTTGGAGACATCAGAAAGAGGAACTTGTAACTCAGATATTTGTTTCTAAGAATTCTTGAAACAGCAGAGTTTAACAGCACTTAAAAGTGATTGCCATGCAGTGCCTGTTCAGAAATAAACTGATAGCCTAACTGGAAACCTGTTTTTTTGGTGAACACATAGAACCTTTATTTTATTGCTTCTTTGTCACCTGTTTTATCAGAGACAGGACAAGTAATAGCTGAGAATGATCCCTGGATGTATTTCTTTGCAATACAGATGAATCTTTCTGTTTCCTCTTACCGAGGATGATGGTATTTTTGCACGTCCTTTTCCTCATACGCTGCAGTTCAACTAGACTTAAAATATGAGATGACTTGGCCTGATTTGCTGACATTAAATAGAATTGAAGACACTCAGAAACTTAGTAGAGATATCGTAGGAAGCAGAATGTCAATCTCTGCATTCTTCCAATGAAAATTTGAAATGTTCAAAGTGAGTCAAATTCCCCCAGTCATGATAGGATCCAAGGACTAGATTATGGTAAGAGACAAGCCTGTTTCATTCAGTGACAGTGGGATAGTGCCCTTTCTTAATATTTCTTAATCTTTGTTAGTTGGGGTAAAGTATGAAAACAACCTGAAAAACAGGAAAGGAAGGGGCTTGAGAAACCACTTGAAAGATTCTATTATTACAAAGCTGTAGAGGAATATACACCTGCAAATATATGAATATGAGTTTTTTCATTCATGAGAAGTATGAAGAAGTATGAATGCTTTTTAGAAACTGGAGAAATGAAAATGGCTTTTTTATACAAGAGCCATTGACAGGACTCTTTGTAGTGTCCGGAGTTCACATTTATTATAAATTTACTCTATTGGGAATTATTTTTAAATATTAACAGCTTGTTTCTAAACATTGCTGCATTTATTTGTGTATTGAGTGTCCTTTTGTTTTCTTCACTTCAATGATAGAAGTGTTTAGCATTACGGAATCAAACACTAAAGCAGCAGAAACTAAGAGCTGTCAGTGACTGTCACAGTCAATGTATGACTAGGGAAACAAACACTATCTTGCCAACAAAATAAGGGCTAGCTTTTGTCCTATAATTTAAAATTAATCTGCAGTCTGAGAGATTTCTGTATGAGTAGAAAATACCAAACATTATTGGCACTGTATAAAAATTCAATTTGCTTTAATAATGCAACAAATAATATTGTTCATCATGTTTTCTGATATTCTTTGATATTGAGCGCTGAAACAGCATTGATACAAATTTTACCATGTGGGGCAGGATAAAACCATTCCAGACTTCTGTGTGGTATAAAGTCCTGAACAGCTTTCTGTTTAGAGTTTGCTTGGTCTTTCACTGTATAAACATGTTTAAAATGCTTTTTAAAAATAGGTTCTTCACATCTAGAAAAATATCTGAAAAGAGTAGGAGAGAGAAAGAAAGAGAGAGAGAAAAGAGAGAGGAAAAAAGATAGAATGAATGAATATCCAATCTCTGCCTTCAGAGAATCTTGAAGATAGATGGTTAAAAATCCTTGTCAGGAAGTGCAAAAGTAGAATCTGCATGAGCAATCTTAGTTCTGTCTCTTCATAGAAGTTCATTACAATAGGAATTCAATGACCACATGCTATTTCTCAAATAATACAATATAATTGAACATAGTTTTATGTGACACACATGCTTACCATCTTGGAATACATTTCCTGTTTTGTACATTTAGTCTGTTTTTTTGCTGTCATAATGAAACATGTATGTTTATTGACTATGACTTTGATATAATAACAAGATATAATTCTCTCTCTAAGGCTATGTCTGATTTGTAATTCTAAGGTATAATTTCAGGAGCTACCTTCTCTGGCTTTAATCTAGATGGTTTTGGCTATAATTACCTTGAAGATTCAGCACAGGACTTAGTCCCTTGAGTAAATATAAAGGGATTCCTTGTGTGCTTTTACCTTTAGGTGTTGAAGTCCATGCTCTCACATTTGCTATTGTTATCTGAATTACTTAGATTAAAGCTAACTCAGGCATATCTACACAGTGCTGCAATCAACAGTCCCTCTAGTTTATGTGCAGACAGACCAAAGATTTTAAATTTGACAATCTGGGCACGGATACTTGCAATCTGAACCATATTGGAAAGGTATGCATTTAATATAGAGCTGGGGTTTGCCCAGACAGATCTAAAAAAATAGAAAAATAGAGCAGAGATTTGATTCTGCAAATATAATTAGTATAGTTTATAAAAACCAAATGACTGTCTTCCTGAACTTAAGAACAATTGGGATCATGCATTGACTACAGAGCTTCTTGACTCATATTGGACAGAAGATCCATAAAATTAATCCAGATTTTGAGGATCTGAAAACTAGAGCTGAGGAAGGAACAAGACTGAGGAAGGAATAAAGAAGCTGAGGCAATCAGAGTTGGAGAAATTAGGGAAGACCAAGGTTGAGAATATGAGAAAGGTTTGGATGTAAACCAAAAAGTAATCATAATGAGAAATGGCAGTTAGAATAGGATATAAATTTCAAAGCGATGCAAAAGATGCCTTCAAAATTTTTACTGTTAGCAGCATAACAATTTGAAGTAGTTGGTACTTAAAACTCAGTAAATGCATATTCTATGAAAGTCTTGAAGAGCTGAAAATAACCTGAAAAATAAAGCACAACTTAAGGTACTAGGTATCCAGTTAGTTTAGAGAAAAATTATGAAAAATACCCAAGAAAATCTCCTGGAGACAGGAGACAAGAATTAATAGCTTGCAATAAATTTTCTCAACTAACAATTAAAAGGAGAAATTGTTTTCACTTGTGCAAGTGATTACTTATGGGTTTGGAGGGAGGAGTTCATAATACAAAATCCTCAGAAAAAGTCTGCATTATAGAATGTGAACAGGAAATCTCTGACTTAGAAAGGACCTTGAGGAAGAGTCAGGTTCATCATTTATAGCTCCTTTTGTCAGGAGGAAAAGTGGAAAGAAGGAAAATTCAAGAACTCAGTGCTCTGGGACTTGTAACTTCTGAAAACTGTTAATAATAATAAACATTATGGCCTTGTATTGGATGATCAAATCTCCAAGATGGAGTTTCTCTCTTTTGCAGTTCACTCTGATCATTGAGATGGAAGCTGCTGAAGCACTGGGATGTAACATCTAAGCAAATTTCAAAACAAAAACCCATGTTTGCTGTTTACAGGATTTGAGAAACCTGCAGAATCTTTGTCTTAGTCTGACTTTTTATTGTCATTGTAGAGGTCATGTGTGACACTCTTGTACCACTTATAAGTTTGGGGCCTCACTCCTCTCTTAATTCTTCTGCACTCCTCAAAAAAAAACAAACAACAACAACAACAAACAATAACACAAAATATTAAAACATTTGTACAATTATTAGTTATTTATTTTTAGATTTTATTTTTAAAATGAGGAAAAAAAAAATGCAAACTTAAAAACGTCAGGCAGAGAGTGAACCTAGAGTTCCAGAAAGTTAAAAACATGGCAAATGATAAATTAGAATGGACATTCTGACATCTTGGAATAGAATACTTTTGTAGGTAATCAAATTCTTGATATTTTCCTTACAAACAGATAAGACTGGAATAATAAAACTATTAGCTGAATATTAGATCTATGGATAGTGGGTATTGTCTTTTTTGTTTGGTTTCTTCTACATGTGCTTGGATTCTGTAGGCTAGAAAATTGTAACAGATAAATGATAGCTGCACTGTGTAAAATGCATGTATCAACATTGACGCTCATACCTTCTTTAAGTGAACAAAGTAATATTCCTCAAGTCAGATTTCTCTTTAATTTTGAAATGCTTCACTTTATCTTCATTACAAAGTGACTGACCAGTGCTCCCAGTGTAAGTAAAAATAAATCACTGAAGAAATTTGGTGAGTTACACATCTTCCTTGTCCACCTGTTACAGTGGGCTGTCTCTGCTTTTACAGCAGAGAAATCTTGGCAGTGAAACACACATGTGAAAGCAATCTCATAATCATGAAATACAATTTCCTTAACATTTTCAACAACATACGTTTACAGGTTTCTCTCTGAGATTCCTTGTTAATATATTCACCCAGCATTTGCTCAGGTGATGCTGGCTGAAGCTTTTAGGTACACGGTTGATTGCTCCCCTGTGGTACCATCTGCCTGACTTGTCTTGGAATGAGATGTGTGTTTTGCTATGCTCTGGTGTCTGTAGTTCAAGCACTCCCTTGTATTTAGCTAATGGGGGCAGACAAATCTTTTTGTAATATACAGTACTTGTTTTCTCTTGAGTCATGTGCCTCACAGAGGCACCAGAATTGAATATTCCCCCAAATAAAAATTCAGTCAAAAAGAATTAAAATAGCAGTCAGTATTAGTACTCTGACTACCAATCACAGAAAATATTAAATAGTAAAAAATAGTAAAAGCAGATTGTTGAAATGAGATCATACAATTGAGGTTTGCAGTGCACTACGTGTTTGTTGCTTCATAAGAAAAGAAGGTGAAGCTCCCTGAAGCAGAATTTTCTGAGGTACTTACCACTGTGGTAGCTAAGCAACATTGCGTTTAGTAACATAATAAAATTAACTAAAACATTCAATTTTTCAAGTACTATCTAGTTCCCTGTTCTGCAGGATATGACAATAATGAAAGAGAGCCTGAAAGGAATTCTCTCATGGCTTACGTTTCAGCATTTTATTCTTGTCCTTCACCCCCAATTATATCAATGGGAGTTTGGCACTTGGGTGTTTTTGAAGATTCCATTAGGTGTGTCTCTGAATCTTCACATGATGAGATAATTTTAAAACCTGACTTATAGGCCCTATGGCCTTCTGAGAGTTACATTAAAAATAACTACTTGGCTTTAATTATTATGTTGCATTTTGACATGCTGTAGAGTAAGAAATTGTTAATTTGCAGCTCATCCTGAATACAAACTGACATGTATTAAAATAAAAAAAAAAAAAAAGCTTTTTTTTTTTTTAAGATTCTTATATCTTATATGCTGATTATGTTCCAGACCCTTTGGTTGCAGGTATTACTGGTCATAATTTAGTTTGCATCAGTCGGTTTGATTGCTGGGTACACACACTTTGAAATTTCAGGTGCATTTGGATAGTGTACTTGAAATATAGTACAGAGTTTTATTTACTGAGGATGAATTTACCTTCTTACAGTCTTTGGCGGGATAAAAACTGATGCTGTTGAACAGAAAGTCTAATGAGGTTAAAGTTGCAAGTCTATAGATAATTTCCAAATATTTCTGTATAATCAGACTTAAAACATATCTCTTTTCTCCCTGTTACAGGATTTCATCCCATCTGAGATGCACTGTAATGAAAGCTTTTGCTGCATAAGTAAATATGACTTTCAGGAAGTGTTATTCACTTATCCTGGATTTTACTCTTTTTGATAGTCTCTGACCAATAGTGAGAATACTTCATTCAGTTTTAAAGAACGATAGCTGACAAAAGTTCTCTTAAATCCACCACTTGCTCTTCAATTTGCCTTCATGTAGATAAAATATTTTTCTATAAGGAGATGTCATGCTTCTTTTTGGTAATGTATTTTATTAAATGTAAAGCAGTGAAGTTAAAGGTCTGGTTTAAACCAACAAAAGCAATGAAATTTTCCACTTTGTTAACTTACTCCATATGCTTAGTTAATGCCACACATAATAGAAAAGTTGGCAACTGCTATAAACCCATTGCATTACTTTTACTGCCAGTGAAATGCTTTGAAAAGATATACTGAAGTGTTGGAGCATTCCATTTTTTTTCTGTTTAAGCCAATATCATAATTTGTTTAATTTTTTTTTAGCTACTTACATACATGCTTGTTTTTATTATAACAATACAGAAAATGAAAAATCTTGTTTTTGTGCCTTTTTTAAAGTCACAGTCAAACCCAGTGGATTAAATCTGATTGGAAAAAAAAGAAGAAAAAAAAAGAAGAAAAGATCATGCTAACCTTCAATACAGACATGAAACAAAACCAAATCCATCTCTACATCTTTGCCTGTTTCTTATCTAAAGTCCGTTCCTTGCACTTTGATTTACAGTTTAAGATTTTCTAAGGACCTGTTTCTTTTAGATTAGCTTTCTGTGATACTTTTCTACTAAAAGCCCTTTAGAGTGTTTTTTTTTTTTTTTTTTTTTTTTTTTTTCCCAGTTTGGCATCTCTTCTTCTTCTTTTCATATTCTCATACCTTTTTTTTTCTTCTTTGATACCTAATTTCTGCTGTTCTCTTTCTCATGCCTTTCTTTCTTCAGTTTTATTTTTCCTTCTTCAGCTTGAATAACATTTTTTATTTTCTGATAAAGTCTTAATGTTCTGCATAGTTCTTTTCTTAGAGGCAGTCTTTCTATCAGCTCACTTTCACCAGCTAAAAGAAGTTTCCTGCTATGTCCAATGGATGAGATATGCAGACTGCAAGGGTGGTTTATTCCATCCTTCTGGTGAGTAGGCTGTGAAGACTCTCTTACTCATTGCCTGATTAGTGAAAATACCTAAATAGATGTCTCATTTTCCAAAGGCTAGAGGTGAAAAATACTTTTCTAATTTGCCAAAGAAAACTTTGAAGTTCAAACCAGTAAAACAGAAGGTATTCCTTCAGGTGTTTCTGACTTACTTTTCTAACATGGGATAACCCTACCCTCTAGCAATTTGAGCCTCTTTGCTCTAGGCTCTGCAGGTCTGTGACCATGTGGTCTTTAATACCTGTGTTGGTAATACCTAGTCAGTAATCAGAACATATTTTTCAGAAATGATCACTAATTTTTATTAAACTTATGCTTCTGCCTAGTGACATAAGTTTTGGATAACACAAAAAACTCAACAACAAATAAACAAAAATCACACCTCACTGTAATCCTTGTAAATGTCAGTTATTTCTGACATGAAATTAACTTGCTTTTGATTTTGTTTTTGACTCAGATCTAGGATAGGAATAAAAATCATTAATCAATAGCTAAAATAATTCCACAAAATTTTTACTTAAAAGTGCTCCAGCCATCTGATCACCTTAATGGTCCTCCTCTGGCCCCATTCAAACAGTTCTACATCTTTCTCATGCTGGGAGCCTCAGACCTGAACACAGTAGTCCAGATAGGGTCTCACAAGAACAGAGTGAAGGGGTACAATCACTTCCCTCTCCCTGCTGGCTTCCCACTCTTTTGATGCAGCCCAGGATATATTTGGTCTTCTGGGTTGCAAGTGCACACTGCTAGCTCATGACAAGCTTTTCATCTGCCATTATCCTCAAGTCCTTCTCCACAGGGCAAGAAGCAGTTCTCCCAGTCTGTATACATGTCTGGAACTGCCCTGACCCAACTGCAACATCTTGCACGGGACCAGCCTTCAGCAGGTACTGTGTCTTTTGTGGGGAAATTAATGAGTAAAAAAGAAAGAAATAGACAAAAGCTATATAGTGAAATAGTGAAAACTACAAAAACTAGGAAAAAAATAATAATTACAGCATCTCTTGCTCATTCAGTCCCAGAGCTGGAGGATCAGAGATTATTTGAAAAACTGTAATATTATGATATTTCTTCTTCTTGTTTTTATATTCTTCCCCAAGCATCAACAGCTGGCATGAGATACGACACTAGATTAGATGACATTTTTCTATTCCACCACAGTCACTGTACGTTCTTAGACATGGCAGCAGATTCTTCAATAAAATACACAAATATATATTTGTAAATGATATCAATTCTTAAACCACAACAACAACAACAAAAATCTATACCAAAGGGAAAAACAAAACAAAACAAAAGCAAACAACAACAACAGACATCAGATTTTAATAAGTAGTATATTAGCAATAATATAAGACTGAATAATCTGGGGACTAATATCTGCCCTGTCTTATATATAATAAAGCCATAGTAGATCTTAGAGTGACTCCTAGAGCTTGTCATCAGGTCAGTCATGGAATTATTTTAAAACATGTGATGCACTAGAGGAATGCGGTTTGCTTTCATGCTGTCAAAAACCCTTCAAACCCATTCTCTAGCAGTGAAATATTTTTAGTGTCAGAGGTAGGAAAATAAAAAATGCCATTTAGGATAGATATGAAATAGTGAAACATTAATCTGACATAGTTAAATAATGTGAAATATTTTAGATTTAACAGTCTGTCTGGATACTAAGATATTGATACTGAGGCCTCCCTAGGACAAAAATTCCTGCTGGGGAAACTTCTGTTAATACTTTAGTGACTTCCTTACAGCTATTCAATCTTGGCAGAAGCTTGAAACAGTTTCTGAATGCCACTCCTTGAATCAGTGGAAAGGTGCCATAAGCATGTTTACAGAATGTACTCTTGTCCTTGGTTTCAAGCATGTGGTGTGATAAATACAGTACCTGCCATATGGAGTCTGGATACCACAGGAAATTTAACTCATTAGCCATATCTCCATTTGTGATTTGATTTAATATGCACATACGTTCTGCATATTACTGGAGCTGTAACTAAAAGTAGGACACTTAAAGTCTGTACTCACTCTACAGTGTCCTCCAAGAACATCCCCTCCCTCCAGCTGAGCAAGTAGGAGTTCCAATAACATTGTCACAGCTGGAAATGACTCTTTGCAATAAATCATGGCTATTTCATACTTTGATGCATCATAGTGAAATGTGTTCAATTTTTTTATTTTTTTTATTTATTTTTTTTTTGCAAAGCAAATTCTTGCTACAATGTTTTGCTCTAATAGCTAAGAACAAAAAAATGTAAACAACTGTGCTGAAGCACAGTCATATACAGATGAGTTTTTAAACTGCTCCTTTTATGGTAATAGTGTCTTTAGCCTCACTTTGTGTACGATGGGGTGCTACAGATTTTTGATATGTGTTTGAATTTTGCTTTGGTTGCATGGGCAGATTAGAGCATGACATAACCATTCAGTTATACACTCTCATTAGTCTTAAAATTATGGTTGTTTCAAACAGAACATTCAGCCTAGCCACATTCAGAAATTTCTTTCTTTCTTTTTTTTTTTTTTTTAATTTTACTTGACTGTATTAGAAAAAGAAAAAAGGTTATTAAGTCTGATTATCATACATTTAATGTTGCTATTCTAAAAATATTCACATCCTTATAAATTAAAATATTTATTAAATGTACTTACAAAACTACTTTTATTAAGGAACGCATCCAAGAAATTGCAGGAAACAAAATCTAGTGTAATGTTAATTATCTGTATTTTCTTAGTGGTAAAGATTACCTTTGCCTGAAATAGGAGTGATTTCAAGTTGTCTTGACTTGTCTTCCCACACACCCTTATGGTCCTGATAGACTTTCTCCCCCACCTTGTCACATTGATTTCAATCTTATGGACATATGAAACTAGACGATATACACTTTAATGACAGGGGAAATCTTACCAATTTCTTGACCACTGAAAAGGCATATATATAATAGAAAAGGTCAAACAGCACAAAATATCATACCATTAGTAAGCAGCGTTGCTATACTGGCGTGATCAAATTTGCACAAAATATTTAGGTAAAAAAAAAAAAGTTTTTGTTTTGAGGAAACAGATCAGGAAAAAAAGTCAATGTTGCAATGATTGATTGGAGAATCCCTCTCCTCTCCTCTCCTCTCCTCTCCTCTCCTCTCCTCTCCTCTCCTCTCCTCTCCTCTCCTCTCCTCTCCTCTCCTCTCCTCTCCTCTCCTCTCCTCTCCTCTCCTCTCCTCTCCTCTCCTCTCCTCTCCTCTCCTCTCCTCTCCTCTCCTCTCCTCTCCTCTCCTCTCCTCTCCTCTCCTCTCCTCTCCTCTCCTCTCCTCTCCTCTCCTCTCCTCTCCTCTCCTCTTTTCTCTCTTTTCCTTTTTTTTTTCTCCTTTTTTTTTTTTTTTCTTTTTCTTTTCATTTCCTTGTCTTGTGAAATATGGGAGGACATTTTTAAGCTATGTAAGTGCTTATGATGACAGTATGAGTAATGTAAAAAATAAGAAGGTCACTATAATAAACCTCATACTAAATTGAATGTTAAGTATAATTTCACATTTTAATAAATTACTTCTGTGGATGTCAACACTATAAGGTAGTGGGTGGTAACAGCAGTAGTGGGTCACCTCCACTGGTGCAAATTTTTATGTGTGCAAACTGCAGGCTCTTGCTCATTGCTGGCAAAAGTGCATAACAAATGGTGATGACTATGTTGAAAAATAATGTTTTGTTACTTAGCATTTGTTGTATTAAACAGTGTTATTGTGCTCTCTGTAACTTGCAGTTTCAGTGGAAATCATAGAATCATAAAATCATAGAATGGTTTGGGTTGGAAGGGACATTTAAGATTATCTAGTTCCAAATCCACTGCTATAGATAGGGATGCCTCCCACTAGACCAGGTTGCTCAAGGCCCCATCCAGCCTGGCCTTGAATCCTTCCAGGGAGGGGGCATCCACAACCTCTCTGGGCAACCTGTGCCCAGTGTCTCACCATCCTCACAGTAAAGATTTCTTCCTAAAATCTTGTCTAAATCTACCCTCTTCCAGTTTAAAGCCATTTCTCCTTGTTCTGTCATTACATGCCTTTATAAAAAGTTCCTCCTCAGCTTTCCTGGAGGTCCCTTTCAATTACTGGAAGGCCACTGTAAAGTTTCCCCTGAGCTCTCTCTTCTTTAGTCTGAAGAGCCCTAACTCTCTCAGCCTGTCCTTGTAAGGGAGGTGCTCCAGTCCTCTCATCATCTTCATGCGCCTCCTCTGGACCTGCTACAAGAGCTCAATGTCCTTCCTGTGTTCGGGACTCCAGAACTGGAGGCAGTACTCCAGGTGACATCTCATGAGAGCAGAGTAGAGGGGCAGAATCACCTCACTTGACCTGCTAGTCACACTTCTCCTAATGCAACCCAGGATACGATTGGTCTTCTGGGCTACAGGCACATGGTGCCGGCTTATGTTCAATCTTTAATCAACTGACAACCCCAAATCCTTCTCCTCAGGGCTGCTCTCAAGCCATTCTCCATCCAACCTGTATCCGTGCTTGGGATTGCCCCATCCCACATGTAGGACCTTGCACTTGACCTTGTTGAACTTCATGAGTTTGGCATAGGCTCACCTCTTAAGCCTGTCCAGATCCCTCTGGATAGTATCCCTTCCCTCTAGCAGGTCAATTGCACCTCTCAACTTGGTATTGTCTGCAAAGTTCCTGAGGGTGCACTTGATCCCACTGTCCATATCTCCTACAAAGATGTTAAATAAAACCAGTCCCATCACCGATCCCCTAGGAACACCACTCATCACTAGTCTCCACTTGGAAATTGAACCACTGACTGCAAGTAAGTCCTTGAGTGTGACCATCCAGCCAATTCCTTATTCAGAGAGTGATCAAACCATCAAATCAATTGTTCTCCAATTTGGCTACCAGGATGTCATGCGGGACGGTGTCAAATGCTTTGCAGAAGTCCAGAAATAAATAGGAGGCACTAGTTTTGGAGCAACCAATATATATACACATATAAATATATGGCATATTGAATGTTAAATTGCAGTGTAGTTCATTTCTATTTGCATTTAGTTTATTTCAGTGAATAACAAAACAACTAACAGTCTTTTCATTTTTATTTTTTTTTTAATTATTATTATTTTATTTTTTAACTAATGCTCCAATTAAGAAAGTCCCTTAAGTAGGAAACTTCATCTCAATTTACAAATTGTAACTTTGAAAAGAGTTCAAGTCCAGTCAGTTGCAATTGATTTTCAGGTGCCTGAAAATTAAGCTCCTCTGTAATTTTGCATAAAGTTCTTAGTTTATTTATGACATTATGATAGCAAAGAAAGTAATAAAATGGGGCTACAAAAAAATCTAAACAGAAAAAAAATCTCCTTTATTTCTGTTTTTTTACATTGCTGTCCTGGTATCAATGTTGCCAACATCACCTTCACATCAGTATGACTGCATATGGAGGTAAACACTAATTTACTAATTCACAGTTCGGCTCATTCAGTTTCACATTAGACAGAAGCAACAAAGCATTTCTGGACATTAAATATACCTAAATCCTGGAAACAATTTTTGTGAAGACTATCTCTCTGTTTAAAAGAACATCGGTCCTCTCTCATCAAATATATATTGGTATAATTCAAGTATCTTAATGAAGAAAGTAATGATGAAAAAAGGCTTTTAGACAACTTGTAGTATAGCAATATAATGCAGATAATATTTGTTACTTTTTTTGTCAAAGAATCTTCAATTTTTCCCTATCTTAACTTCTGCAAATACAAATGACTGATCTCTTTCCATATTCTCTGCAATGACATTTACAGTAAATTTAATTTATAATATTGTACCAAGTATCCAATGCTGCACTGTCATTGAGATTATTGAAATGATAGTTTTGCTAGATAATCTATCAATCCAAACTGCGGGACTTAGACCAATCTCGTCTATATTAAAATTACCTTCCCTGTAAGAAAGACATAATTCTTCTCCTTTCTTTCACAACTTTGCCTTCTGTTTTGAGTTTTATGAATAATTGCTTTCTACTGATCAAAACCAAATTCTAATATACTACACACATATGGTCATTGATCACCATAAGAACTAATGTATAAATAAAAATATGTTTATGTTTCAAACTAAAACTGACATCTCTATAATAGGACCTCATACACATAGGCTAGTACTTACTATACCATATCCAGAAAATGTGATTGCTCAGTTTCTGAGAGATTTTTCTTTTCCAGTTGAAATATGGACTCAACACTAGTAAAATGTAGATATAATAGTTTATATTTTCTATGTAAAATAAAATAAAATAATATGTCTACAGATATATTTGAGAACTAAATTAGCAGCACTCTATTTTTAGACCATCACTGGCCAGCAATAAGGTCTTCTTCCTCAAGATAGTGTGCTGTATATAAGACTGTTTCTAAGATTAGATCATTTTCATTTAATTCTGTAAGTACATCTGTTGTAAGCATTGGCTCAAATACGGCATTCTCAGGGAGAGCCAAATAGAATAAAAGAGAAAAATAAAGTTAACAAATGTGGTGTAATTAAAGATAGCTACATAAAAAAATCTGATTTAAAAATGCATCATGTTATAAATGTCACTTGAAAAGTGGATAGATCTTTGTCATCTTCATATAGCCTCTCATAGAATCATAGAATCACAAGGTTGGAAAGGACCTACAAGACCATCTAGTCCAACCGTCCTCCCATTACCGTACCTACAACAAGCCACTAAACCATATCTTGTAGCTCCTCATCCAGATGCCTCTTGAACTCTCTGCCAGGGATGGCGACTCCACCACCTCCCTGGGCAGGCCATTCCAGTGCCTGTTCACTCTCTGAGAGAAAAAATTATTTCTTATGTCTAGTCTAAACCTCTTCTGGTACAACATGCGGCCATTTCCTCAGGTCCTGTTTGTTGCCTGGGAGAAGAGGCCAATCCCCTACTCCTCACAAACTCCCGTCGTGAAGTTGTAGAGTGCAGTGAGGTCTCCCCTGAGCTTCCTCTTCTCCAGGCTAAACAATCCCAGATCCCTGAGCTGCTCCTCATAAGACTTGTGCTCCAGCCCCCTCACCAGTTTTGTTGCCCTTCTCTGGACACGTTCCAGGGCCTCAATGTCTTTCTTGTAGTGAGGAGCCCAAAACTGAACACAATACTCGAGATGCGGCCTCACCAGTGCTGAGTACAGGGGAATGACTACCTCTCTGCTCCTACTGGTCACACTATTTCTTATACAGGCCAGGATGCCATTGGCCCCCTTGGCCACCTGGGCACACTATAGGTTCATGTTCAGCAGAGCATCGACCAACACCCCCAAAACCTAAAACCTCCAGCCCAATACCCTAAACACTCTCTGAGAAGAATAGTTGAGTTTATGCTAAATACTTAGGGCTTCAATTAATTTTCCAGGAGAATTTGTGTGCTTGAATGCATTCCACGGTATAGATCTATCCTATTCTCCTTACTCTCCCTCTTATATTTAATTTATGTTTCAGAAGTTGTCCAGGATGTTAAACATTTCCTTAGACAATGTCAGGTAAGAGTTCCCCTTGCATTTCAGAAAAAAAAATCAGTGGAGTTCAGTAGTGCAAGCTACAGTCTGTGTAGTAAAAGGAGCTTCAGTGTCCTTCCTTCCCCAGCCCTGCAGTGTCTGCACCTATGGACTTCTCCTTTCTGTCTTACTTTCATTCTCTCCTCCTACCTCACGCTCCACAAAGACGCAATAAAACTCACAAAAGTCAATAACAGTCTTCCTGTTGACATCTCAATGGTTTGGATCTATCCTTGAGAATGGAATAAGAATATATCTTTTCTTTCTTGAGTTCCTGCCTGTTTTCTTGGACTATTTTTACATGCCTTTCTGCAAAGCAGAAGATGATTTTTCGCTATTCTACTCTTATATAATAGATTATGAAAGGAAGGAGAAGGGATCTCAAATATTAATTCTAACTTTCCACTCAGAAAAAGTGTTTGGTTCCTTTTTTTATCCATAAAGTAGTCTTGCGCCATGTCAATTCTAATTCATTTCCATTCTTTTAGTCTTCTTAGCAGAACTTTTGTAGTTTTCAAAGTACATCAACCAGATGTAAAATCAAAAGAATTTGAGTCCTAGCACAGAATATCTCAAAAACAGCTTCAACTGAAGAAAAAAACTGAGGGCTTCTCATAAGCTTTGCCAGGACTGAATGTCACTGTGATAATAATAACACTCACCTTCTCACATAAGACTACTGACATTGCCTGTCTGGCATCTGCCTCCCTGTAAAGAAGATACTAAGTTCATTCCTTCATTCCTCTGCACAGAAGGAGGAACAGTACAAGTCAGCTCCATCAGGAGTGTTAAAACTTCAGGGAACATGCTACAGAAACTGCTTTACCTTAAAAAGGCCGCTACCATTCTATGTTGGATAAAAGTATGAAGGTTGTTTCAGCACATGAGTTAGTACCAGACCTTCAGGAAGAAGTGGTCCTGATTGTGATTATCACCTAGCCTAGTCCCGACTTTGTGTTATAGCTGAAAATCACAGTCTATATTCCTTCATGACTGGTGCACAAAGACTTTAAAGGTTACTGTGTGCTCACTTTCAAGCATAATTGGATCCATGTTATATCAGGCAAGTTCACTTCAAAAAAAAAAGTTAATCTGAATAGCAGACTTCCTTATCAAACAGCCCATGTGGTGTATAATTTGCCCTACATCAAGGGCTTGAATTAGTTGCTAAATATAAATATCAATCCCCATTACAATGCCATAGTGCATGCTCTCTTGGCCTTTCATTCTCCATCCACAGAAGCAAAGTTTAATTCATTTTTACAGTCCCTGATACTGGATACTATAGATTCCTCAAATCACACTGAAAGTCTATGTGTGGGGAACTGAGCAAATATCTGGATGATCAGAAAAGACCACAGTCCTTACTCTTGACAACATGCTGCAATAGCTGTTAAATATGTTTTTGGATCTTGTCTTAAATATATATATAACATAGTGGAGTACTCAGAGCACATTTAACTACTAATTTAACTTATTATATTTAACTAAGTAATGTTTAACTACATATTAACAAGGAATATATTTAATTGCTCAGTAATGACTTAACTTATGAAGCTTTTTGAGTCAAGCATATTAACATAATACTGTGAGAATCTTCAAAATATTATTAAGTAGAGTATTCTTAAATGCCCTTGCATCCATCTTTGTAGTAAGCCACATGCCATTCTGTTTTTCAAAGTATAAGCATATGTTCAATTTTCAATTATTTACTTATAGTAATGCATTCATTAAGTATGCACTATTTATCTCAAATAATATTCCACACAATCATTAAATATATTAAATAAAATTAATTTTTCAAAGTCGTGAAAAATCAAATTATTACACTATTCCTAAATCCATTTTGATTCCCAAACAATCCCCACTCAGAAACAGATACCTAATTATAGTCTAGCTGTATTGTACCTTAATGTAAAGTCATACATGGGGTATGGGGCCACATTCCATGACAGAAAGGCTCCAGAGACATGTTTGATCATTCTTTATGATGCATAAAATATGTCATAGCTGTACGATAAAAGATACCAGCCATCAAGTAAGGCTGTCTTTTGCCCTTGCTGGATTATATTGTTAAAACACAATGATTCTGCCTTGTACTTGTGTGGGATTATTGCTCAAGAAAACACAACCTATTTAATCTGTGCACACATTACCATACTCCTGCTCTATTTCAAAAGAATGTAGTCATAAAATAAACATGCTAAAGATAATAGATCTGGTTGATATTTTGTTTCAATATACACCCATTTCATACCTTATAAGTTGTGAATATGTTAAGTACTGGTCTACATTAATGCTACGTTCTACAAAAGGAGTGCATATTTCTCTAGGGACTAGTTTCTTTCATTTGATTTCTGTTATGCACACATCTTATTTTAGTTCAAAATCTAAGCCTGTGTTGCAAATAATATGTATAACAAAGAAACAACGGTAATAAAAGTAGACCAAAATGTATAAAGACTTATTATATTTCCCATCACCTTACAGGTCTTAAAAATTTTATTCATTAAAGCATCCACATTATTAACATATTCACCAAAACATACAGAACGTATAACTGTAAGAGTCTTTGTAGAATATAATGTTTGTTTGTTTCTTGTCCCCTATGTTTATCTACCAGGAAGAACCTTTATCAAAAATTTGTACCTCATTATTTATTAGGTAGAGAGGGAATTTCATGGTTATCAATACAAAAATTGCCTACTAAAATAACTTCAGAGGCAGATCTTAGTACAGTGTTTATTAAATATAAAATTGACATAAACATAATATATAATATTTAAGTATGATAGATATAGGAAACATAGAAATGTGTTGATCTGTACTTTATGTTTATAACAGTTACTATATTGAAATATTTATTAAAATGCATAGATAAATACATTACTCTTCTAGGTTAATGTATTTAGAGTAATGAGTCTAGTGTTGATCATTTGAGATATTACTTGGGGTTTTTGGTCCTCAAAATTACCCTAACTTGCAAAATGAAACACTTTTCTCAGTAGTTAAAAACATCACAAGAAAAACAGAAATGAGAGATAAAGAATATCATAAATGTAAGCTTATTCAGATTCTCCTGAAATGATACACATCCTGAAGAATAACAATCACAACTTTCAAGGCTGTTAGAATCAGTTTTACCTGTTGTGTAAATATCTTGGGATTTTCAAAAACTTTTGAAACTTATATAGACCTATCTGTATGTCAGTTTTAGCATCAGTTATTTGGAAAGAAAATGAAAGTCATTATTTTTTTAATTGAGTTTGAATAAACACTTTTCACAGAGAATTAGCATACAACACAACAGACAAAATTGATTAAGGGTTGCCATCTGGCAGAAGTCTAGAAAAGTTGCTGCCATATGTTTTGACCAAGACTGCGAAATAAACTGTTTTATACTGTCACCACCTCCAGTTCTGTTTTATAAATTACATTCCATTTTATTATATATATGAGAGAGATTAGGAAAGGTTTCATCTATGACTGGCCACTTAATTGGGAAACAGACGCCATATAAAATTTTAAAACAGACACAGGGTGAATGGGGCTCAGTTTGAAAGCTATTTGAATGCTGTAAGTAAAAAAAGTGCAAGAATTGCTATAAATTTCTTATTAGGCAAACCTTTAATTTTTAAACGGTATATTTAAAATGTTCTTAAATATTCAACAATTGTAGTTTATCTTTCGCAATAATTACAGAAGAAAACAACACAGAAATCCTGGGCTGAGTAAGAATGACAATGAAATTCATGGGTTATATTAATGAGTGGTGAAAGGAAAGGGGAAGGGGAAGAGAAGGGAAGAGAAGGGAAGAGAAGAGAAGAGAAGAGAAGAGAAGAGAAGAGAAGAGAAGAGAAGAGAAGAGAAGAGAAGAGAAGAGAAGAGAAGAGAAGAGAAGAGAAGAGAAGAGAAGAGAAGAGAAGAGAAGAGAAGAGAAGAAGAAAAGAAAAGAAAAGAAAAGAAAAGAAAAGAAAAGAAAAGAAAAGAAAAGAAAAGAAAAGAAAAGAAAAGAAAAGAAAAGAAAAGAGAAGAGAAGAAAAGAGAAGAAAAGAGAAGAAAAGAATCCCCATCAACCAACATCTTTTTTCTGAAAAGGATTCAGTTTCATAAAGAATAGATTTAAAAAATCAGTATATATGTATGTTGCTGTTGGAAAAATAACATATCAGGTTCAAATGAAATTTAGGAATGTTAATCTCTTTTGCAGCTGCTATTTTTGTTTTATGGTATTTTTACAGCTGTTTTTAATTTCTTTTAAGAAATACTAAACCTTTCAGAGTATTCCCAAGTGAAACACCATGGTACAGATAATTGGTTTCATTGCAATTCAGATTATGAACATCATTTTTCAGTTGTTACTTTCAAACTATATACACAGCTAAATCTGTAAGCCATTTTCTTTATTTCAGCTACTATCAAAAAGAGAGAAAATAGCTTAAAACATCACAAAGCCTTAAAGTCTTTGTAAGGACCTGTGATATTCTAAAATATTTGCTCACTTATGAAGAATATTCATGACAAATGCAAAACTATTTTCAAGCATATTTATGCTTATATGATATATACAGGAACAAATCAATTATTGCTGGGCTAAGACATTATAAATTGACACCTCTATGCACCAGATAAGCCCTTGTACTCTAAAGAGGTCCATTCAACAGGATTATGAGTAAAGTACAATTTAATTCGGTTCAAATTAATTTCATAGTATATATGACCGAAGACCAGTTTATAATATCTCTAACATCAACTCTCTCCCGTGCCCTGTGCGCACCATCTTCAAGTTTTCTATCAGAACTCCTGTAGAAAAAAAGCAGACTAATTTTTACGCTGCTCTGTTCCCCTCCCCTGGGCCTCTGATTAATATCGGGCACAAAGTACTAAGAAACACCTGGATATTTCTTTTTATCCTTGTGTTCAGCATGCAGTTCCACATTTTATTTACTACAGAGCCTCTAAGTCCTAAAGCAAATAACATTTTATTTTTCTTCATAGACTTCTATCTATGTCATCACTGTAATATCAGAGTGCTTCATAAGAAATAATGAATTTATTCTTGGAACACTTCAGTAAAAGACTTGAATGAATATTTACAACGGCAGAACAGAGAGAGGCATTGAGGTCTGTAGTAATGTTTCAAGTGAAGGAAAAATAGGTGCAGAATCCAGACAGTGTGGTCTTAATCCATGGCCTCTATCACAATGCAATTCACTTTCACGAGGACCGTAGCTCATTCAGGCTGTTCATAGTCTGCCTCATGGTCTGCACAGTGAAACTCTTCCCACTGCATATTTGCATGGTTTGGATTTGGTCAGAAATTAAATGGGTGAAAAAAGTCTAAAATGTACATGATCAAATAACAAATGACCTTATCAAAGCATGTACAGACTGGGAAACAGAGTCGGAAAGGGTAGTCAGGCATTGGAATGCACTGCCCAGGGAGGTGGTGGAATCACCGACCATGGGAGTGTTCAAGAAACGTTTGGATGTTGCGTTGAGGGGTATGATTTAGCTGGGAAGTATTGGTAATGGTTGGACTGGATGATCTTCTAGGTCTTTTCCAACCTCGATAATTCTGTGATTCTGTGATTCTGTGATTCATTCTGCATTTGTAAACTTAACATCATTTCCTGAATTGAAGTGATTCTCATTTTATTCCATATTTCACTTAACTCTGAGGGTAGGGAGCAGCGAATATGCTGAAAATCTTCTGAAGACAAATTGAAAAACACAGAAATTCCAATAGATCTTATTGACTGGTAAACATAAGAATTTTTGGTTCATTGTAATTTTTATGTGTTTGGCTTTATATATGCATATATATATATATATACTTATAATCAGTGAGACAGCGTTATTCAATGCACATGTTTCAAGTCTCACTTTCTTTCATATGCATCTTCACCTATTGTACACAAAAAATTAAAATAAATAAATAAATAAATAAATAAATAGAAAAGGTAGGACAGATTTAGATTCTGTTTTACCGTCAGTGGACTTACATCTAGTCAGGATTCCCTGTGAGATTTTGCTGAGCTACACACATATGCAGAGAACCACAAAGAATTTAAAGCAGACAGTTATGACATCAATTACAAAATTCATCATGAATTCATGTAAACTCTTGCCCTGGTTCACACATCAACACCAATTTTACTTAACCACCAAGATGCACACATGAGGTTAAGACTACTTCGTACACCAAATTTCATATTTTTAAACAAATATCTTTTGTCACCTACAAGATTTAGGAACCTAATTCTAACTTATAGACAGTTGAGGCAGGGTTTATTTATATAGAAGAATTACATCATACAAGAATGTCTATTTTGAAGTAGCTATTGCAATTCAATTTCATTTATTTATGTTTGAGGTAGAGGACACAGAATCTGCATGACTTAGGCACATTTGAAATTAGGATTTTAATTTGCCCGATTTAGGTCTTCATTCTAAAATAAGCCATGCTATTATAAAACTTGCAAAATAAATATTCAACATTAAATTTCCCAGGAACCCATGTTCTGAGAGACAATTTCATTGACAGCTATTCAGCATTTTCATTGATAATCTGGCAACATATTACATTTTCAGTGGCAAATCCTACAGGCCATACAAGAATTGCTGAAGTTCTAAGGATGTGGACACATTAGTTTTACTGAGTGATATAGATTCCACATGTAATTGGCATGATTCAAACAGCAAACATTTTATGGCAGACAAATGTACAGTCACTACAGTCACAGTCCTACATCTAGGAACAACAAAATAATGTAGATTCATAGGACTAGAGGATTGTGTTTGGAAAACAATGACAAGCTAAAAGAATAATGGTAAATATCTGGCTGAACATGGGCTACCTGTATGGTTTAGCATAGTGATTGTGGTCGGTATGGTTCCTGGTTGCATATAGAAGAGGATATGTAATGTAAATTTTTGACCATTAATGATTAACCTTTTAATTCTTGAAATACTTCTGGATCAAGCTCCTGAATCAAGTTTATTTTCAGATATATGAAATTTGTAACTTGTAAGTTGTCCAATGATTTTCAGGAAGGAGCTTTCTCTCTCCACTTAAAGACAGACAGATTCAATTTATAAGTCACACTTTATCAGGAAAAAAAAACCACAAACCAAACGTTTCCACAGTTGTTAAAAGTAACACATCAGGTTATTATACCCAAAGAAGATTACAGAGCATAGATATTGTGGTGTTGTTTTTTTCTTTCTCTCTCTCTTTTCACTTTGTGCTACTAACAGCATTTGGCATATGGTATTTCACAATTTCTCTCACACAGGCAATCAGGTGATGTTTCTTTTGTTGTATGAACATTTGACAGGGGAATAAGAGACAGAACACTCCCCTCCCCCAAAAACCAAGAAAATGAAAAATAAATTATAGGGGGAAAAAAAAGCATGCAAAAATAACTGCTGCCTATTTTCCAATATTTTAACTGAATTTTAAAATGAAATAGATTGAAAGATACAGTGTCTTTTTAATCAAGCACTAAGTACCTGTTCCATGCCTGAAATGGTTAAATGGAATTTTATCAAGCAATGTAATTATAATATCAACAACAAACCTACCAGAGAAGTAGTAATGGCAAGAGATTTTAGAGCTCAAATAAATAAATAAATAAATAAATAAATAAATAAACACAGTCCTAACTGCAAAGGACAAATGATATACTCAGTGTAATATCATTAACACAATTATTTGGTAAATTAAATGTAACATAATGTCAAAGTAAATGGAAGAACAGAAGGAAGAATGTAATTGATGGGCTAATAAACTTTATGACACTTGGTGACGGCAAGTCTCTGAAGTGAAAAATATACATAAAGAGGGATGTGTTTCAAAACATAACTTGCAAATTTATTGACTTTTACCGAAACAGTAGATAACCACTTCACAGCTCAGAGCTCATCTTTTTTACCATGTTAAATGGAGGATGTAAAGAATAAATGTCAGAAAACAGGACTAGTTCTCTTCAAGCCATTTTTCTACTCCTTTCAAGCTGCAGTTTATGAGCAATCATGAAAGAACTTCTGAGGGCTATACTGTTTTCCTGAGCTCATAGATAGTTGTATACTACTTAAATATGTCTTTTTATTTATACGCTACTTCAATTTCTGTGCAAGTAGAATTTACCAGCAAAAAATATATTCTTTCTTCCTATGATGTCATGCTGTGATACCTAGTAGTGCTAAGCCAGAGAAATGTTTGTTGCAAGATCCTAGCAGGAGTTCTCTAAAGTACAACGGGTGTTTTAACCCACCAGACTAATAGGTTCTTCAGTCTTAAGCATGTGAAGGGTATGAAGGAGATCTAGACTACCTAAGCTCCTCTTCTGTGATTTCTAGGCATTTCAATGGAAATCAGCTTAAGTACAGAAGTTGTATAGCTGTTTTAAACTAACATATCCTTGAAGAAATAATTTCAGCTTAAAGATCTAAATTTAGCATCTTGCCATCTCAAGACACTGTCAGAATGGCTCAGATCTCTTTTTATCCATGTTATCATTCACATTTACACTTAGAGACTGCTCTTCCCATCATTTAGAAAGTATTTCCACAGCACTTCTTCACATAAAGTTACAAATTTTTGGAACAGCAATTTAAGCAATAGAGTTCTTCAGGAAAGTTAAAATTCTCCTTAATTCTTAACGTAACTGTGGTTGCAACATAGGAGAAAATACTTTCTGATTCTTAAACTGGGTTTGCAGTTGAAAACAGCATTGTAGAAACATGCTGGCAATGCTTGAGGATGCAGAGCAGCAATCAGCAGTAATGGTAAGATGGCATCTGAATGCTGCGAAAAACATTAGGGGTGTAGAAGGGTCATGTGTCCCATCTTATTCCAAATAGGCAGTGTGCTTTGAAGGACTTTGTGCAGAGAAATTGCAAAAAGGAATAAGTTCTGCATCGGTTGCACATATGATATGTGCATTGATATGGTTGATATGCACATATCATACATTCTAGACAGCTTGGCTATTTCACAGTTTAGTCCATCCGAATTTACTTAACAACTTCTTTCTGGATTTACCTGAAAAGGAATTAAGTATAATTACTTTTTTTACTATATTTTTTTCATGACTAAAAATAACGATCCATTGAATTATATTGCAATTTACGTACTAGAGGGATATAATATAGAGTCATAAACATAGTTCTAAAGAATGTGTATACAAAATTGACCACTTAAAATGAAGGAGCAGAAGCAGATTAATATCTGTAAAAATTTCTGAATTCCTATCTTCATCTTTGCCTACGTTTGTGGTATTCATTATTGTACTAAGACTTCCACTGATAGGTTTTAATAGACCACAAAAGCGAGAAAAGATTCCTTCTGTGATCAAGAAATATCCATATCTAAGAGGAAAATGCTAGTTTTACAGAGAAAGTAAATGTTCAACTACTTAAGTGGTATGGAATATGATGCAAATTAATATATATTTGTTTACCAATCAAAATACATAACAATAATCCATTTAGAGAACATATTACTCTTTGTATACTTGGAAATCTTGCTTACATTCCTTGCTGTTAAAAAGGTATTAACAAATTTCAAGTAAATATCAGTTGCTTAGGCACCAAAATATTTGATTATAATATATATACTAAATACAAGAGACATTTCAATTTTATTCAACTGCTTCTACTCTATAGAAGATTGGACAGTTGAGGAATCTGAACCATCTCTGTCTCTGCCTTAAACACGGAGATAAAAGCTGTACCCAGAGCAAGATTTTGAGACACTTTGCAATCTCCTACAGAGCTCAGAGGAAAATGTATGCTAAAACAGAATACTCCCTTAAGGGCACCATTTTCCTCATGGCACAGTAAACATAAAATGTGTTATTCTGGTAGAGGCATTTTTTGCTCTTGTGAAGTGAAGCTTTTAAAATAAGTCAAGATGTACATGGCCATAATAGCATCACAAGTGGGGAAGGGGGGGGGGGGGGGGGGGGGGGAGGGAGAAATATCACTCCCTTCCTCAGTTGTTAAGCCCCACACCCCCAGTAAAGCTAAACTGAACAAAACTAACTCCATATTTTCAGAATTTTAAAAGAAATAATGCAACCTACAGGTGGTAACATTTTAAGAAAAGCGCATAAGAATGAAGACCCGAGGTTCCAAAGTACACTGACAGGACAAAAAACAAGACCTAAGGGAAGAGGAGGTACATGCCTCTACTTAACACAAGACCTAGTGTCAAGCTCTTCATCTATAGCAGGAGACGGTCCCTCCTAAGGCTAAGTGCCTTAAATTGAATATGCACACTTTGAAAGCAGTGCTCTCTGGGGAAAACTTCATGAGGAAGAAATAATGACTTCTTTTATTTTATTTTCAAGTAATATAAAAAGTTTGATTCAATATACAGATTTTTTTTTCCCACTCCTCTTTGATCTTTGAAAAGCTCTGGGTAAACACATCTAACAGCTCTCAGCTATGTTTGTTTAGCTTAGGTAGCTGGAATTTTATAACAGGCATTTGGAGGAACAATTGAATTTCTACCGCAATTGTTCTGAAAGAGATTAAACAGAGTCTTTTCAAACTAAATAGGATACCAAAGTAGAAATTTAACTCTTGTAAACTTAGATTGGACATAATCTCATAATCAGAACTACTGATGACTTATTTTCTGTAGCAGATTCCAAATTCCGTGTTGATCGCAGACAAAAATACAAACTCGTAATATACTCAGTTTTTAAAGCATATACTCTTATCTTTAAAATGACCAGCAGACTACAGAATTTCTTTCTGATCTTAGTTATATACGCTTTTAATTTATTTTATTTTTCTCACAGGTCAATAGTTTATATTTAAAGAAATCTACACAAGTAGCATTCACACACTAGGCTTTTGTAGTAACTCCACAGCTTTCTGGAATGCATCTGATAAAAATATATAAAAATGAATATTTCAGTCAGGAATACATTCTGAAGAAGGAATCAGTTTCAAAAAGTCATGGTTCTGAGATAGCAATATGGTGTATATGATATCTGTATGCAGGAACATGCATAAAACAGATTGAAATATGTGATGTAGAAAGGTTTTTCTGGCAGTAGCTTGGAGTGCACTTGTAAATCATTTCCTCTTTTTAGCACTTAGTCAAGTGTATGAAATGTTGTTTTACCATCGTCTGTTGAGAAAATACACAAAGCACATTATGTATATCCATGTAGAGATACATATACACACACAGTGAAATATAAAACATCTATATGTAAACCAATATTACAAAAATTTTGTTTATATAAATTTATCTTTTCGTATATCCAGAAGTACATCCATGCAAACACATGAATATAATTGGATATTTATAAGTTGAAATAGAAATAGCTCATTATGTCTGTAGTTAGTTCTTGTATATTAAAATCTTTTGCATTAAAGATATCTTTGATCTTTTTATGGAGGCTGGCTCAGAAGTTACACTGTTACACAGTGAAAGTAATCCCTCCTTTTAATAAATGCTGTTGATGAACTTTCAGATGGTGAAGATTTCCTCAGCCTCACCTGCTGTCGTTTAAACTAAAGGACAAAGTGAGCACCTCCATGTGAAAAAAAAAAAAAAAAAAAAAAAAAAAAAAAAAAAAAAAAAAAGGAAGCGTCAACATAAGTTCTTCTGAGGTGGTAGAAACGGGCTCTTTCTCCTTCAGAATAAATGATGTCATATCTTTTATTAAAATCAAGTGTAATGTAATAGATTGTTCAATGGATCTGAGTTCCCTATAAGTAGTTTCTATTGTTAGGATAAAATGTTTGCACTGCTTCTAACACTGACCAGATCTACCTTGGCACTAAAAGAACCAGTCTTAATAGCAGATCCCTAGCTTAAGAATGTGATGTCAGTTAAAAAATAATTAGGAAAAAAAAAAAAATTAGAAGATCTATAAAAACACAGATCTACATCTAAGTTATATAATTGACTTTAGAAGAAATAAAATTAACTATATTGTTGCTTCTCAAGGTACAGAAATGTGCTAAAGAGGAATGAATGAAATGACAAGATAGAAAAAAAAAAACAAGAAACCATAAGACACACCCTCAAAGAGTTTAATTTGATATGTAAGATTCCTGTTTACATTTGCTCAAATTTAGTTTTGACATCATTAGCTTCTTTTAACAACAGATCTAGGAAGTCCAAAAGTCTTAACTGAAAGCTTGTTTGCAAGATACTTTAGAATACAAGGAACACTGAACTACTACAAATACTCTGTGACAATGAGAAGTACTGCTGAGAGAATGTGTTAAACTAAAACACATTCTATAAAATGGTACAGATCTCTTACCTTGACTGCATTTAGCTGGCATAGCAAAACCATATTCTAAAATACGTTTTTCTTCTAAGTTTTCCAGCTGCTTGAACATGAGATTTGATCAGATGACCTCCAGAGATCATTTCCAAGGTCAGCTGTGATAGAGCAGGCTTCAACTGGAAGGAAGGAAAAAATTCTAGCCTGAGCTCTTTTGTTTCTGTCCATGATATCTCTCCCACTGGTGGAAGATAATGAATCATTCTGACTAATCCTTTCAGAAGGAAAAGAGTCACTGCTAAATTAGATTGAATTGTTCATATGTATATGGGAAGAGCAAAGAGAGAATAGGGACTGTTAGAGGTTGCTAAATCTGGTGGAGTTGAGGTTGCTATAGATCTGCATCCCTAAATCCAGTGAGTCTGAATGCGTATTCCCAAAAGACACACACATGTAGAACACAAACAGCTGGCCACATAGGTCAGCACAAACACTCAGCACTCGCACAAAAAACAAACAGTACCAGCAGGAATTATCCTGTTCCCTTTACTGTCTGATCAGGATAAAAGACTGTTGGTGGGAAATATATATACATAAGTATAACTTGAATCCCTCAGCAGCTGTGCTTAGGTACACAGACTACCCAGTAGCTACCTTGGGCCCCCTCTCCAGAGTCTGGCACCAGAATTTGCAAGCTCTGAGGCTACGGTCCCACTCCAGCTACTGGTACAAAGGCTCCTGGCACACCATGGATCTCACCAGTAACTGTCCATAGACCAGTGTGACACAGTCACTTGTACCTGCATCTTCTGCACACTAGTTTCCTCACACATACACACACACACACACACACAGAAACACGTGTAAAAGAAGGCTTCCATTTCCACCCCTGGCTCTATGGTCACTTTGGCATTTGCCCTGATCCCTGTGGAAGTTAACCCCTTCAAATGCCTTAGCCTCAGAGCCTGACACAGTTCCCAGGTTCTTTTTCCTCTCAGTAGCACTTCCAGCTTGATATTCACTAGGGATCACACACTGATGCATGAAATCTCACCGTCTACAGCTGTTGACATCCAGACACAGATCCTTGTGGCCTTGTGGCCTCCAGCTGGACCACATACACACATATACACTGAATAGAGAGCCTTCTAACTTCCTGCTTTTTCACTAGCAAACAACTATTATCTCCCACTTTGTCTGCCCTTAGTTATTTCCCTCAGCATCTCGTTTTAAGGTCTGTACAGCCTTCCAGTTGACTGCTGGATCTGGACATCCCTCTGACCCATATGGTTGAGGTTTCCTCAGGAGCGGGGTCAGGCAGATGCTCTCCTCTGCCTTGGTTACTGCAATTTCCTCTTCAGCCCCTGTGCCCATGGGCTTGTGGAAATGGGCTTTTGGTTGGCTGGTGGCTCCTGTGATGAGTCTTGAAGTAGCCTGATAATGTATTATTTGGGCTCCCCCAAGCTACTGTTGCTTCCTTGTGTTCATTTGCAGGTTAGTCTTTTTTAATCACAAAACCAAACATTTCAAAATGCAATGCAAGGAGACAAAAATTCATTATTTCTTTCATGATACATTGCTTCCCAAATAACCATGGACCTGCACCACAGTTTACAGGTCTTTGCCAATTAGCATGATCACTATAGATCCCAATGTGTGAAATTAATATACCTATAACACCTATATGATCACAAATTGATGTGTGAGGAGAATCATACATTTATTCTGTTGCATTCACAGCAATAATGGGTGATACAAGATCTTACTTACCTCATAGAAAAAAGGTGGTGTTTCAGAGTTTAGAGTTTAGAGTTTTGTTTAGAGTTTTGGTTTTGAAAGCCCCAAGATCTACACAGGATAGAAACAGAATAGAAAACTAATCCAAAGAACAAAAATGCAAAAAAGGTGTTAAAACAAATCAGTGTCATCTACTTAGCAGATATCCACAACTGATTCTAATTTAAATATTCATTATTAATACAAATATGTTGAAACAATTCATCCTGTAGCTAAGAAAGACATGGGTGACCTGGAACTTCGTATCTGAAACAGAGTTAGTGTGTGTTTGCCAGAAGGAAGCATTCCTGAACTTTGAAACTATGGCCATTCAGCTTCAGCTGGAAATTCAAGACTCAGCAGCTCAAAGGAAAATATGTCAGCACTGCTGTATCGTCCCTTGCATCCTCCAAGATCATGATATCACCATCAGTTTTATCAAGATATACTTTTAATCAACAGGATTTAAGTAATTCCTGTGCATCTTACAGACAATATCCATTGCAATTCTCAGTACTAAATAGATCGAAGACGAAGTTACAAGGCAAGGCATCAGTGTTCATAAGTAGGACGGACTTTGTCAAATACACATGTCACTCTGAAAGTAATGCCTCCTTTTTATTTCAATGGAAACTACAATAGATACTAAGATCACAGTGACAGTATTTGATAGAGCAAATTCTCTATTACAAAACACTGTTTTCAATGTAGTCAATACCATTGGCAATACATTTTTTGCCAGTGATTAACAAAATTCTGCATGTCATGATCATAAAATCTGTACCAGTGAAGGCGACTCACTGTTACTGTCACCACTGCTGAACGACACTACATAGTGCCTCACATCATGCTCACATCCACCATTTGGTCTCCATAAATGTTCATCAAGAACCAGAGAATGTCAACACGTGCCATTTTTTCCACATGAAGGAATTCAGTGACATCCCTTCACTTCATACTTGCTTCTGTGTCAGAAACCATTCTGTCAGACTGCCCCTCTGCTGCCATCTGTCAAACAGCAACAGAATGTAATTGAATATTGGCTGGAAAGTTCAGTCTCTAATGCCATACTACCAGCATCCATCCGCCTGTGACATCATGGTCCTACAAAATAGGAGGCATTACTTTCTGAAGCCTCACATATACTGCATCAATCTGAAAGAATGCATGTATTTATACTGTGCCAAATGGCATTGATCCCTATCTTCCCAGCTACTGGATTAAATAAAAAAAAAAAAAAAAAAAAAAAAAGCAGCTCCTGATAGCATTAAGATGTAGTACATTAAAATAAGTAGAAGAGTATTTATGAACAACATGTGAAAGGTTCATCATCTTTTGTGCAAAATAGTTATTTTGCGAAATAATGAAAAGACCTGATGCAGTGCAATTTGCGCCTACCTTCTAGTCCAACAGACAAACAACAGTGAAAAGTTTATTAAAATTAAGGAATCACTTCTCATGGAATTTACAAAGTTTGGGAAAAGATGTGTGCATCCCAGGATTTTTAAAAGCATATCAGTAGCATAAGGACGCTTATTCTTGTATCCCTGAGTATGCCACAGGCCTTACAGATAGCTTAGAAATGATAAAATACTCCAAGTGGGGAGCCAGTGTTTTTTACTTCTGGGTTATCCCTTGGTGCTAATCCAAATGATTAACATCAAGAAGTTAATGCGGCACTACCACATGCTATATAATGGTGCCAGATTAAAGGCATCAGGGTGATATAATTATTACAGTCATAAGAGAAAGATTTCAATTAAGGGTACCATAGCAGCATGCCACTAAAAACAGCACAGCAGCATACTAATTAAACTGCAAAAATCCACTGAAAGCAATGTGGCTTATGCTATTTGAGGTAATGGAACAGACAACGACAAAGCATAATGATATCTTAAAATCCAATAAAATAATGCCAAGAAAATTATGATACAGTATATCATCACAATAAAGAATAAGTTCAAAGGTTATAGAGTTGTCTTCTGAATGTTATAGACATTTTGTGAATAATATAATGAAAACTTTGAGATATATTTTTACTCTTTATTGCAAAAAACAACATAAAAACCTTCTGAACCATCCTTTTTCCATGTTTAAATGGCATAATAACTCTTACAACAATATTTTTCTTGTCTTAGCTAACAGACGAAAATAATTATCAATTGTGCATTGTAGAACCAAAACACCAAAGCAACTGTTAGACTGAGTGAGATGCACACAGGTAAAGTAGAACAATGCCAACTTAAGTAAGTAAATGGAAAAATCAGCTAAGTGAATTATATTGTCTTCACTTTATCAGTCTGGAAATTAATTTGTATTTTAGAAGTTGTAGATCACTAAGAAGGCTTCATTAAGAAGAAACTGAAAATATGGTTTATAACTTATATCACAAACAGTTCAAACCTAATGAAGTTTTGACTAAATAACGTGCAAAATAATACTAGCACGTCATATGAAATTTCAACATTTATGAGTTTTTTTCAACTTACTATTCAGAAAGGTAGAAAATCTTCAGTTCTTTCCATCGTCAATGAGAAATGAAAAAAACAAACAGTCTGTTTATCTAATAATCAAACTGCTGATCGTTCTTTTCAGGACCAAAGACAAGACAATGGTAAGCAAACATACTGAAAAATCCTAAAGAGTACTAACAATCCAGGCAGGAAACTCTTTAAAGTTCATTAGAGGAGCTCTCAGGTGATTTTAACATAACGGCTGTCTGAAAACTATGGGTTCTATAAATACTTCCTACAAATATGGAATGATTTCTAAAGTTAAAAAACTGATTTATTTAAGATGGCAAGTGTAAAAGCAACAAAGCATCTTTACCAAAATACTATTTATTAAAATTATTGTGTCTTTCTTAATAGCTAAAAAATATGAGGGCTACTAAGTAATGCCTCCTATTGTATAATGTTGGCCCACTGTCATGTTGTTTTTTTTAACTGTTGGCACCCACGAAGTCAGAGGCAGATGATGGTGGTATGGCAGTAGATGTTGAAACTTCCTGCCAAAATTACATTACGTTTTGTTGCTGTGTGACTGATGGCAAGTACCATGCTCAGCAGTGTCCTCCAGGGGGGCTGTTGGAACCAGTTGTAAATGGCTATGTCTAACGTGGGACAACCTTGGCCTCTCTTTACAGAGGCTGCCCTGCAGCCTTCCATCTACCAAAGCCTGTCCATGTAAACCCAGTACAGGTTCTTAGGTGAAATCAAGTAAAATCTTAAGAAATAGGATTCAAATGTTTTTAATAGCCGTACTCCTCAAATGATTGCTTTGTTGATAGCAGAAGGCCCAACATGCTAGAGAAATATTGGTAGACTGCTGTTAGAACTACCTCTTAGTTAAATGATGTTCCACCTGAAAGAGAGAATTAAATGACTTCTGAAATGTTAGCTGATTATTGTGATGATTATTATCACAAATATTACTGTTTCATGTAAATATCTTCTTCATCTGTACACGTTAGAAGTATGCAAAAAGTAATGGAATCCATACCAAAATGCTACAAAGAATATATGCACTTGGCATTGTAAAAACAAAATACCATGGTAACAGTTTTTAGTATAATCATATCTACAGAAAGGTTACCTTCAAAAAAAGTGTCTATTAAATAAACGAAATAAGATAACATATTATCTCCTCATATGACATGAATTTGCGCCTTTATTGAAGGGCTGTCTCTGTAACAAGGACACTTAAAATACTTCGAGTTTCATTCCAGAATTGTGTGCTTGCACAAAAGTAACAAAATTTACAGAAAATTTACAAGAATTTCTTAAGAAATGCTAGAAGGAAACTGAGAGTGGTGTCTCAGGAACCTTTGGGTCAGGTGATTTTCAACATTGCTTTCAATAATTACCTTCGGTCATTACCTTCAATCATTACATTCAGTCACTCCAAATTCAAAGGCAATCCTTGCACCACGTGAGACCAGGGATGTCTCCATTCTCTTTTCTCTCAAAGCAATGATAATGAAAAGGTAGTTACAGCTAGGAAGTACCATTCTTTCTCTTTCTGTCTTCTTAGTACTCTTTTATTTCTTACCCTAATGCCCAAATCTTCCCTTTGAACTTTATACTCTTATATCCAGTTTCTGTTATTACACCTACCTTCAACTTTGCCACAGACTTAACCTCCCACTACTCTCTGCAAATGTTCCTACGTGAAGGTTATTTTACATTTTAAAATACTCTGAAGGCTCCTGTGTTTTCTATGAATTCAGGTAACTTAATTTGTTTATAAAACAAAATCCAAAATTAAAATTAAACACACTGTGAATAATCAGTTCTGAAAAAAGCGGCGCTTCTTCATCACAAGCAGATTTATTCAAGATTTTCATACATTTCTCTACAGTTTACAGTGACGCTTTGGACAAATCATTCCCCTTTTTCTCAGTTCCAGCAAGCGTCCGTTCAAGTGCTCCTTGACCTCCATGACAGCAGTTGTAACATGGGACTTAGAGGTGGTCTAGTATAAATCAAGAGGAAGAAAAGATCTGATAAGGATTGGAAGGCTTACCTGTCCTCCTTCCTGGAAAAAAGGGCAAGGCAATATGGAAAGATGATGACATGGAAGAAATCAAGTGAGAACAGCCAGAATACAGAGACAACATAAAAAAAAAATAAAATCCTACAGAAACTGGGAGATCTAGAACAGATATTGTGCATTCTGTTCCAATTTTTTTTTTGGTGAATGTGGTACTTAATATTAAAAAAATAAATAATGGCAATGATGAAGGGAAAAAATACAGTAACTGAACTTCCCATGCATATGGATGTGAAACTGCTTTTATCCTTCAAGTACGTTATGGATGGTGACCTCCTTTTCCCACAGCCATACCTGTTAACAAGCCTTGATCTTTAAAACTTATGGCAAATTAAAGCTGCTTGAATTGAAATTCCTCTAATGTTTATTTCATTGAGCTCCGATTATAAGAAATTCTTCTTTTGGGTGGGATATATTTCCTTTTTCGTTTTCCGTTTAGTGGTGCCTGCTATTTTTATTGCAACTTCAAAAACAGTTGAGCCTTTTTATAAACCTACTATGAGTGGTTTAAGAAAAAAAAAAAAAAAAGAATTTAATGCTTGAGGAACACTCTAGATTAACAGGTCTGGTTGAGACTATAGTTTTCAAACAATCGACAAAGTAGCTACAATGCAGATCATATCTCCATAGTTTCCCTATGCTATTTTATTCTCTAATCACAACTCTGTCTACAGGGGCTAACTTTCAGGGATGAGAGGGCAGTGAATTGCCAAGGCACATTAAATTCTTGACATCTATGCTAGAATTGCAAACAAAGGTACAGTTCTTTCAGTAAGACTGTTGTTCAGCATTAAACATATTTCATGAAGAATTTTATATTGCATTCCTACAGTTAAAAAAAGTCTCTCAAAACACCAAACTCTCTACAGATGGTATATCATTAAAAATACTTCCATGACTTTACCTGTAGAAAAATGAAAATCCTGTATTTTACCTTATACTGCACATAAAGACCTTATACTGTACAGAAAGAAGAAGAAAAAGTTAATATTTTGATTCATAACTAGTAATGATTTGGATCATTGTCTTTCTCTTTCCAAGACATAAACTGATTATCCAGAGGGAAACAATTTTCCCATATATTTGACGCTTTAGTTCGTGTCTAAATAATTTCTAACAGATGGCTACTTATTCATTAGATAAGATGGACTAAAAAGTACCTAACATTTATAGCAAACCTTATGTTTTTGTTCAAGTAAACTAAAGAAAATGAAAATGTAATCTCTCCCATTTTAATGTTTAAAATACACACATGTTAAAAGAACAGCAAAGGTAATTTTGTAAAGTGTCCCTCAAAAGTTTTATTTTATGGTTAAAACTAACAAGTTTTTCAGATACTTACGGAGAAATACATAGGATCTCTACCTTAAAACTATTTCCTTTAGAAATAAACAGAATAATGTAATAGCTACATCTGAAAATAAAGTAATATTTAACAAGAAAAAAACACACTGTTTCAGTGATTTAGTGCGAAAAGCTACAATTATGTATCCTTCATAAATGATATCATAATTATAGTGCTTTATCTGATTCATAGAAAATGATTCAGCTTGAGACAAAGGAATAAACAATAATGAAACTCAACAATCTAAAGTTAAATGACTAAGATACTCAATAGCAGTTATATCTGCACAATAGATGTTTCTTTTGAAAAGACTGAAGAAAATACTCTGGGACTGGAAGGTTTAGGGAAGTGGTAATGAGATACAGAGCCTTTCACCTCTGGGTCATTGAGTTCAATTGCATTTCGGGTTGCTACTGACTGAAATTTGCTTCAGCTGATGGCTATTCAATAGTCTATTGTGAAATGAGTTGGAGGTCTCAATCCCATCCCTAGTACAAAAGTAACCACAAAACATTTAGTATTCAGAGCAATAACCCCTGCAGTATGTACACGTGACTCTTTTACCCCATGTATTCCAAAACAAATGTGAAAGGCCACAAATTTTGGTGCAGTACAGGAGTTACTCTACTGAAACTTCAATTCTGAAACAATTTCACACAAAACAATTTGTGTTTGTAATTAAGCATGCAAATAAACAAAGCAAGAATGATTGTCATGAATTATATTTTCATTGGAAGTCCGATGCTCTTATGTTTCTCTGTAGAACTCTTTTTCTTAACATTTTGGAATTTTGCACTGTTCATATTGCAGTGTGCAGAAGTATACCCAACCTGAGCAAAGAAGGGATGGGAAATCATGCAGCTGTGCAGTAATAGCTGTATCCCATCTGCATGTAGCCCATGCAGACTAAGATTAATAAGATCCTCTGCACTCCTCTCACTATATTTCCTCCAAAATTTCACGTCATAAATTCTTCATTGTAGATATTCTCAGGGGTACATTGAAAGTTTAGAGAGTTGTGATGGAAAAAGTTGAGGTAAGGGAACATAAGAAAGAGTGGAAGGACAAGAAACCTTTAAGAATTACAGTGTAAAAGCTGTCATAGCTGGAAAGAAAATAATTCATCTAGATGGTCATGGCAGTGTGACTTCCGTGAGTCACTTAGATCTATAAAAATGGGTTTTCAATGATTTGGAGTTATACAGTCTTGATTTCTTTACTCTTTAATGGGTCTTTTTGTTCATATATGACATTTAGACTCTTTGCCAGGACTATTTCAGATGTCTGTTATAAATCGTGAAGATGTTCATCATAAATCGAACAATTAATATTTTTAATATCATTTTTGAAATTAATTTACAGTGATCTCATGAGAAGAAACAGCCTCGAAGTATAAGAATCTAAATGAAACAAGGCAGTAGCGAAGTAATGCAGTCTGATCGCAATCTAAATATAAATATTAATTGAGCCTCTTCAGAAGAATAGAAGGGAAAAATAAGTGTACATTCATTATCCCCATAGTTATTCACAAGGGTAGAGAAGAACAAACATAAAAGGATCAAATGAAGAAGACTCCATCCTGTGGAGAGAACACTCAAGTCCCCAAGACTATGATGGGTTAAATTTTAATAAAAGAAGTTGCAAGATGTGGTTCCCTAAACATTTCCCAAGGCACACTGATATGAGGGCTACTGGTGAAGACTGAGTCAATAGATGTTACCTGAAGAATCAGAAGAGAGAAGAGCTAAGAATGATCTTTATTGTTGCTTATGTCCTTTATAGTATAGTTTGGTTTTGAAAGCTTCTGTCAAAATAAACTTTTTTTTTTTTTTTTCCAGGTTGTGGAGATGATTCTGAGTAAACAAGTAATGGATTAACATATTGATCCTTCACAAGCTTCAACGGTTATTCAAATACCGATTTTTGATACATAATTTGGCCTCTACAACATCTGAGATGCCTCCAGCTTCAGTGTAGACAAATACCAAACATTAGGATTCTATTTTATTTGATTAATTTTATAGGGCATCTAACTTATCATATTTGCTTGGAAAAATATTGCATGGTTAAACTCGTTCCATGATGTTCCCAAACTACTGCATATTAATTTGAATCACAGATTACTTTTATCAGAAAAATCTGCTCCAAATCTGTTTCATAGAACAGAACACCTTCAAATAGGCTTCACATCCACAAAGTTTGAAGGCAAGTAGTAATTACCTCTGGTGCTAATATTGAGACCAGTACTGTTTCACCTCTTTATTAATTACTTGGATGATGGTACAGAACGCACCATCTGCAAATGTACAGATGATTAAAAAAAAAATAAAAAAAATGGAGCTAAGTGGCTGATACACCACAAATTTGTTTCACCATTCAAGGGGACCTACATAAGATGGATAACTGGGATCAAAGAAGTCTAATGAAGTTCAACAAAAGAAAATGCAGTCTTAAATCTGTGGAGGAATAACCACTCATTTAAGAAGCTATTAAAAGCTACACTTTGAATATATACTACAATAAACTTTTGTTTTTTTTTCTCAAAAATAAATGACTTTTGTTCATGAAAGAAAAGTCAATAAAATTGTATTAAATGTAAGACTGTAGCCAAAAATTTTGTTTCTAGAAGACTGCTAGAAATTGCTAAGAAATGATACTGGGCAAAACACAATTCTATCCTGTAGCTGAGTATTTGCTACAGTCCGCTGCTCAAAGACAAAACACTGTTCTGGCTAGAACTGTGGTTCCGCGTGGTACAGCTCCACACTCAAGTCCATAAAAAATAGACTCTATCAATGCAGCCATCAGTGAATATTTATATATTAATATGATAAACATCTGTATGAATTTTATAACTTAAAATCTTAACAAAATTTCAATTATTCATTCTATCTATCTCCTTTGATTTGCTGTGGATGTTATGGTTTCCATAATGGTTTTGTTGATATGAGATGGATAACCCCAGCAGTAACAATGAGTTACAGGAGGTATGGCAGTATTCAGATGATGCATACAGTAATTTTTTAGAGAAGATATACTCAACAACATGGTTTCAATAGGAGAGGAATTAATGTTTGCAGACATTACATTAGGAAAATGGAAATTAGCATATATCACTGAGGTAGCTGCAAGGCTTACCCTCACTTCTCTTCCTGAACATGGACAGATTTTTAACATCTTTAAGGAAAACCTACAGTTAATCGAGAATCAAATAAAAAAATATTGATAATTTTAACTGAAAATTTGCTTACATTCTATTTCAACCTTCAGAACTGTAGTGAAATTAGAAAACAGACATTTTTTATTTTAGAGAATCTTATTCTAGATATATTTAACATTAGCATTCATGCTAAATATAAAATCCCTTTAGCAAAAAGAAAAATTACAAGATCATTGCAATGTATTAACAGCTGCAGTAGAACAACAAAAAAGGTCCTTGCTGAGCTGCCAAGCTGCATTTCCACAAGACTGCAGAAAGACAATCTACTTTCATATATAACCAACAATCCTAAAGACAGAAAACTCAAAATCCTTGACATTTACTTTAATTGGATCAGAATTTAGTCTTAAAAATATACATATGCAGGCCTCAGTCAAAGAACAATAAACATCAAGATACATGATTTCATTCAAGCAGTTTCTTTCTAAAGAAGGAGCCTCTATTCCATATTATTGCCATTCCAGCTGGTTAACTCTTACATGTCTATTCCATTTGCTCTAATTTAAATTTCATTAAATATAGTTCTCACTGAGTTCAAAGGAACCTTTATTTTTAAACACTAATACCATGAAACTGATTTGTTCTTATCAATATCATGGTTTGCTGTGACTGAGAATGTCTTTCATAAAAACTACATTCCTGAACATTAATTTCACAGAATCTTAAATATTAGAAAGATAAATAACTTCTCATACTACACCCAGCCTCTCCTGTTTTCAGGGCATTTCCTTGAGCACATTGTGGAACATCTACAACTCCACCCTCGTAATTTACAGTCTATGCTACGTAACTACTAACAAACTAAAAAGGAATAGAGATCTACAAAACAAGTCATTTTCTAAACATGGAGCCCTGTATTCAGGAAGACTACCATAGTGTCCAAGATGGAGCTGAATACCTCCTGTAGTTGCAATGAGCAGTTTAGATTATGTAACATTTAGTAGCACCATCAGACCCTAATCTGTATTTCCACACTTATCATAGTAAATTAAACTTTACTAGGAGGCATTCCCAGACACAGTGGCCAAAAAGCACTGGTTGGCCTGCACCTGTACTATGCTGTAATGTTTTATTCTCTCCCCACCTCTCCCCCCCCCCCCCAAAAAAAAAAAAAGAACAAAAAGTCAACTAGATGGAAACTACCTGTAAGGAATTAATCCCATGCTCATACCTACTTCCAAATTACTTCCTGGGAATTGTTTGCCAGGGTGCTAGCTGGCAAATGGAAACCTCTACAGTGGTGAACCAGGAATTTTTACCAAACCGACCTTTGATTTTAAATAAAGTGTTTGTGTTACTTTAATTAGGCCTTTTCCATTTAAATATCCCTTTCTCCAACACCTTTTCTCTGAAAACAAATAAACGCAAAATTTGAACAAACAAACAAAAAGGCATAAAAAAACACATTTCCCTTTTCTGAAAGATCACTAAGAGAAAGGTATAAGCCTGACTATGCAAAGATTAACCTTTATGCCCCTGTTAATAACTTGAATCAATTTCAGTCTACATAAAGGAGCAATCATTCTTGCACACTAATTACTATTGAATGCTGTCTTCATGTTATTGCTGACAAATCATTAGTCTTTTATTTTCTGTTGAGAAGTGTTGAGTCTAATAAGATGATTTTATATCTCTGATTAAAAACTAAGCTTTACTGTGAATTCATACCTCAGAATCTTTTACAGAAGTTCAAACACAAAATCAGAATATTTGAGAAGTGACTGAAACTTTTTGAATTGAAGAAGTCTTTATTAATATTAATATCTGCGATACTGAATCTAAATGCTAACCTAGCCAATACATATTCAGTGCTCTAGATAATTATGGTGTTTTTCCTCAAAGCAATAATAGAAACTAAAATTGACAGCTAGGGACTAATGAGAGTTAATACTGAGGAAAGGGAAACTGAGATGAAGACAAAACTGCAGGTAAAAGTTATACTTTCTATATGACACCAATGTTAAGAGAGAAATTATATGAAGAAATTCAAAGCTTATATGACCCTAAATTACAAGAAGATGTAAGTGAAGTATTTCACAGACTGAAAATAAATAATTGTTTAGAACAAAGGACCCAAACTCTGTCATTATTAACTGAACAAAATTCCTATTAATGTTTAATACTGGCAGTTTTGTTAGAACAAGGACTACAGAATTCGGCCCTACAAAAAGAAGTATCAATGGTCAGCCCTGTTCCGTGACCAGTGCGGCAGAGGGATTTCACAAAATCCACACCTCAGGAAAAGGGAAACAGGGCACCCCAAAATAATTAAAAACAGTGGCAATGATCTGAGGAGAAACAAACTAATTTACTAAATATGGTATCGGAATGCAAGAAAACACACTCTAATACAATATAATTAGAACTGAAGCTAATAAATCAAATATAATGAGAGAGTATCTGAAAGCTGTAGGCCTTACAGTAAAACTGAAGTGATGCGCATAGTCAGGATGGGCAGCAGCGAGGAGAGGTGAAGGAGAAGGGAGCAAAAAAAAAAGAGTCCAATCAGGTGACCTTGCCAGGAGTTATATCTCCTCTCTGACCACAAAGCCCCCTGGGGAATGTAGTTCTTCTTCCCTTCCGGACAGGTACCCGAAACTGGAGCATTAACACTTTAACTCCCAGTGCACCACATGATGTTATGATGTGGAATACCAGTAACCAAAAGTCATAAAACCATGATAAGAAGAAAATTGCAAATGTGTAAATTGCTATAGAGATACCTCCGCTTTCTTGTATTTATTATTGAGAACTCTGCTGGTTAAAGGTAAGCATTAAATGGGCTTAATATGGGCTCTCAAATGCTAAATTTGGTGCCTTAACTTTGTTGTGTAGATTATGGTTATAGATTCATGTGTAAGTTTATCTGAGGAAGTGCATCCTACATTGTCTTACTCCTTGCTCACTTTTCTCCAGGATGGTCTTCAGATCAATCTATTCACAGTTTTGCACATAATTGGAACTAAGAAATGCAGTCATGTTCATCATGGGCATCAGACTTTTTCATATCATACACAGCCACAGATACTTCGTTAGCGTCAAAAACATTTATTCGCATAAGCTGTGCTGTCACAGTGGCTGGTTGTGAGAACCCTTTTTTGTTTTCCGGCTCAAAGTTTGCTTCCTGAGGTATTTCTTATGATAAGACTCACTGATTTGTGGAAGAGGCAAGTGATGGGTGCTACCGTGTGACAATTAACATCACTTTGTGGACATTTGAAAGCGCCTTCCTTCAGAGCTGCTTGCCGGAAGAGAGTGCTCAGGAGTGTTTACTGGCGGAAGATCTGGCCTGTGACTAAATAGCTCCAGCTTGGTATGGGAAAATTGGAGAATGATACCATCATGTCCTGTGAAGAATAGGATGCAGGTGGGCATCCCTGTTCCCTCTTATCTGCTGGCAAGGCCCGGAAGATGGGAACAAAGGAATTTCTGCTGAGATCCCAGAGCCAGAAGCTGCCACTCCAAGGAGAGCTGACTCAACTACTTTGGATTTGAGCTGTCACTCCAAAGAAAGCTGACTTGACCACTTTGGACTTATAATTAAGTTTGTACTACCATTGGAAATGGTCGCCGTGGTCAGTGGAATAACAACACCTGACGACCCACCACTGCTGAAGATCAATGACTGAACTAGAAACCATGCTGGATCCATGGTGGTGACTATCTCCCTCTTGCTTCTTACAAAGACTCCTTGCTTCTATTTCCTATCTTTACTGTCGCCTGTCTTCCCTTCCCCATCACCCTACATCATAATTGTGTCTGTCCTCCCCTTCCCCATCTCCCTGATTAAGATTTGCAATAAACTGGTCGGACCAACATTTGAACCGTCGTTTCTTAATCTCACGCCGGGTATGCATAGACCAAAGAACCTCCTCTCCCTCCTATAAATTGGAGTGAGACACCGGTCAACGACTGCAAAACCACTGAATCTCTTTGCTGTTTGTGTTCAAATATACAAACCAAGTATTTGAAGTGTCTAGCCAAGCAGTGCTCATGTGAAGTAGAAGACAGAAGAAGGTAAATGTATCTTGTTCAGTAGACATGCAACTCAAATCTCTCCTGTTAAAGAAGAAGAAAAGGTACCTCATTTGTATTTTTTAAGATTCCAATCTCTAGAAAATTTAGATAGCATTTTGACAATGAAGAATTGTGGGTGTAGGGACATATGCAAAAGCTTCCCAGAAGGATAGAGATGATTAAGTAACAGAATGACAGGGAGAATATGAGAGGAGGTGCTTGGGACTACTGGGAGAGAACAATAAAGAAAAGACATCCTGATTCACTTTTTGTGTGTTTTATATAACTGTAACTGCAATAAAACAAAATTATTCAGATTTTAATATCATCAGAGGATGATGTTAGCAAGCATAGCCTTTCTATACTAGTACTATGTAAAAGAATATAAAGGAGACAAAGATCCACTCTTTAATTATTTCAGGAGGAGGCTTTGAGGTTTAATTCATAGTAATATAAGCGTATTTACTGTTTGTTCTGGTGAGGAATGAGCAAGTTCAAACATTAAAATTAGTGGACCATTGCTAAAGGAAGGCAAAGATTGCATGAGTGCTATCTGCTGTTCTGTACTTTCTGGGTTTAAAGTTTGATTTTGAAATGCTGCATTTGTTAGTTTTCAGCTGTTCACATTTAAATGAATGCAGCAAACTGGAAAATGCAATTTTGCATCCTTTCTCATTAACCAGTATTTAATGATTGAAATCATTTTAGATCTATCTATCTGGTGAATAAAGTACAAATAGTTAAAAATATTACATCTCTTTTTTTGTTAAAACAGAATACATTTTTAAAGATATGTACATATATTTTTTTTCCCCACAAATCATAAAACTAGATGTCTTTTTACTTTTGAGATTATTTTTTGTTTATTCTTATGTAATTATTATTTTTAATCTCAGGACAGCAGGCTGTCAAATATCTACCAAGATTGTAGAAACCAAACTTCAAATATGACAAGCTACTGATTAGAGCTATTCTGTACATCTGCAAACACTGACCACCCTCCATCCTTTTTAGCTGAAGAGACTGCTTTGTGGAAACTCCCATCATGAACTTTTAAGCTTGAAAATATTTCAGCTTTCTTTGAGCATTATAAATTTAGATGCTTCCTTTGCATAAGAGCAACCATATAATCTTTTTTTAATAAAAAACGTTTTGCAACCAGAAAGTTCTAAAAATATTTTAAGAGTGAAATCAGGTTTCCAGACATATTTTCATAAGTCTCCAAAGCGTAGTATATTCTGTTTTGCCACAATTAGAAAAATTCAGCTAAAGCATTTTAGTTGTATAAAATAGTATATTAAAGTTGTCAAAGCTACTGAACGTGCAGTTAAACCATGAACCAGGTGTAACACTTGCTATATCAAAGCTGGCCGTCTGCAACCAGATCATGGGTCGTAATTTGAGTGCCACTAATTTCTATTATAAAGGCAATAGATAAACTACATTTTGAAAAGCTTTTTGCTTTACTGGCAGGACAGATTAGGCCTTCAATTTATTCTGGGATGGTAAATGTAGTTGTTGCTATAGTAACTGTGTATCACTTGAACAGTAAATAATTGTGTTAAATGGCTAAGTAGCAAATAGGTTTCTGGCTACTCTGGTGTAAAGGAACTAATATGCTAAATTTTCTCATGATTACCTGCACAGTGACTATGAAACATCTCATATATGACATAAAAATCTGTCATGATCAGTGTCTTTTCAGAGATATTTACTTTTGTGCACTGAATAAATGACTAATTTTTTTTATTTTTTTTTAATCTCAAAAATAGATGCCCATTTAATGCTTACCTTTAACCAGCAGAGTTCTCAATAATAAATACAAGAAAGCGGAGGTATCTCTATAGCAATTTACACATTTGCAATTTTCTTCTTATCATGGTTTTATGACTTTTGGTTACTGGTATTCCACATCATAACATCATGTGGTGCACTGGGAGTTAAAGTGTTAATGCTCCAGTTTCGGGTACCTGTCCAGAAGGGAAGAAGAACTACATTCCCCAGGGGCCTTTGTGGTCAGAGAAGAGATATAACTCCTGGCAAGGTCACCTGATCCTGCTTTTCGTCTTCGCGCTCTTCTCCTTCACCTCTCCTCACTGCTGCCTGTCCTGACTGTGCGCATCACTTCAGTTTTACAGTAAGGCCTACAGCTTTCAGATACTCTCTCATTATATTTGATTTATTAGCTTCAGTTCTAATTATATTGTATTAGAGTGTTTTCTTGCATTCCGTATTTAGTAAATTAGTTTGTTTCTCCTCAGATCATTGCCACTGTTTTTAATTATTTTGGGGTCCCCTGTTTCCGGTCAGGGAACCAGGCCGAACCAGCCCATCAACCTTTGACAACTGAGGATGAATGTATGTCTAATATGGACTTCTGTGGGTATATTCTACAGTTTTCTCCTAGAAGTTGTAATGGGAAACTAATGAAAACACATCATAAGATTTTTGAGAGTTAAACCCTAAGGTTTAAAGATTGGACCAACTTATGTAACTGTTTGTGATTTGAACAACCTCAAAAAGTTGTGTAAAAATCAATGGACTTTTTCTCCGTGTATTTATTAGAAAAGTATTTATTGCTGTTACAGGCAATTCATATTGTATATTTCTACAGATTTGGGGAAAAGAAAGTATTTATGTCTTTAACCTACCGTCTACAGCCTCCACTGCTTATTTTCTATGAATGGATATATATTGTATGATTTGATGATTCTGTGATTTAATTCAGCACAACTAACCACCTCCCCCCAACACACACATGCACACACACAAAGACAAAATTAAAAGAATAAATTTGCAGTACTACCTTTCACAAATATAAGTGAGAGATTATATTTTTGATTCCACAAGTGGTAGCTTTGTGTGCTAATGTTTATGAACTTAAAACTTAAGTAATAATGCATTGGATCATAAGTAAAGGAGAGGAAAAAAAAGAGCTACCACATATTTCTGTTATTAGATGATCAATCCCATGTTACATAGCCTGTTGTTTGTAATGGACAACAGTGGGTTACACTGTGTATGACATTGAAAACTGCATTATAATTTTTAAGCAGTTTAAGAGAGACATTTACTTATGTTTTTATAATTTATGAAATGTGTGTTTATTCAAGCTTAAAAGATCATACACAAGATAAAGCAGCAAATAGTTCAGATGATATATTTTCAGAGATTATAATCTTATTAGATAAGTAAATTTAAACCATTATTTTTGGGATATTTTAAAACTCTGAGAGATTGCTAATCACAGTACATTAAAATGCACACTACATTAAATTGCAGTAGGGAAATGACTTTTTACACTGTCTAATAGTGATGAGACAAGGGGGAATGGCATTAAACTGAAAGAGTGAAAAAATAGGTTAGGTGTTTGGTGGAAATTCTTTACTCATGATTGGTAAGGCACTGGCACAGGCTGCCCAGAGATGCTGTGTGTGCCTCCTCCATGGAGGCATTCAAGGCCAGACTGGATGGGCCCTGGGCAGCTTGATTTAGAAGGTGGCAAACCTTCCCACTGCAGAGGGGTTGGTGCTAGATGATCTTTGAGGTCTCCTCAAACTCAAGCCATTCTATGATACTATGCATACAGAATCAGAAACAGTTAAGCACAGTCTCTGAAATTTGTATATGTCCATTATGTCTGTACTAAATATCTCTGTTTTAATCTAGTCTCTAATCTGTTTCAATTGGACTAGATGATCTTGTAGGTCCTTTCCAACCTTGTGATTCTATGATTCTATGAATCTTTAAATGTGTTGTTCTATTGGAATTGTCGAGTGTTTGGGTACATCTTGTTTCATTTAAGATCTCAAGATATAGAATGTGGCTGGCTAACTAGGAAACGCTACAAACAGCTTTGTCAGTAAAATATCATATCATAACATGACACTGTGTTCTAGAATGTCATCAAATAGGTGACATTAGAAAAAGAATACAGCAAATAAATTTACAATTAATATCACTGAAAAGGCTGTCGAGGGAAACTGACCGTTCTAGAAACAAAACTGTGGATGGGATATGTTGACTGCAGCACATCAGCAGTGCAGGAATTTGAGCAAAATTTATGAGATAGTCATTGTCTCAATCTCAGTAACTTCCCAGGCTGTTGCAAGACTTGTCTGGCTAAATTAATTTTTTTAAGCAAACATGGGGTAGTAACCAGTAACATAGAAGTATAAATGAAAATTACATTGTCTCTACCACAGTAAAATATCTCTGGATTATGTACTGTAATTAAAATTATGCAGAAGAGGTGCCGGAAATTAATACATGTTTTTCAGCAAATAAAGATTAGCCAGTGCAACAATTTTCCAAATAAGAAGATTTGTTATGATTAATTTCGGTTTAACTTCTGGAATTCTTCCATCATCTGATACTCTGATTACACATAGAAAGTAACCCATAAAGTAGTTCCCATTATCCCCTTTGAAGACCCATGTATGTTTATATACTTTATACATATATTTATATTTGTCTCACTCATAGTAAGCCAAATCTTTAAAATCTTATTTTGAATTAATTTATGCTCCTTTTCTTTTATCTTCTTTTCCCTTTTTTGATACTTATTTTCAGCAAGATCTGGAGTTTTCCATACAACTTTTTTCCAAATTTCTTTGACTTCAACTAGAGCTGAATGAAATTAAAAATAAAATGATCTTTTGCCACTTAGAAAGTAAAATTTATTAGTCCATATTAGGAATAATTCAAATGACTTCTGTTCCTATTATTTTATGCTACTCAGTCACTCTTAATATATTCCTTAGAAATTTGTTCACTGTATACTTCATTTTCATATGATACTGTGCTTTGAGGTGACAGTTAGTATGTAACTGCAAAAGGGCTATTTATTCATTTGAATTTAGTGTGATAACCTATTTACAAGACAGGTGTTTAATAAATGTTAAAACAGTCATTCCAGTTTGCTTGCCCTTCACACAAAAACTTCAAAATTGTAGCACTTAGAAAAAGCTATATTGTTAATGGGGAAATATAAATGTGTAAATAAAGGTTTGATTATTCTCCCCATTTTAAAAGTATGAAAATTTCATTATGAAATGATCAATGAAACATATTGGAGGCAGCCAAATAGACAATTTTTAAAATAAATGTGGTCTGGAAAATTAAATTTTACTCTCTGTATGGTATCAGTAAGATTTCATAACTTACATACTTTATCAAGGAAGAGGTTTCATGCACCTGATGTATAAAAAGTGTAAACATTGATTTAAAATAGCATGTAGCAGAACATTCGCTAAATACTTCAGCAGTATTCATCAACTGACACTTTTAATAATTAAACTTTGCAATGTAACATCAAATGTCAACACCTATGTATATAGCAGCCATTATTTTTATTTAAAATCATTTTGTGTAGATCATATTTCAAAGAGGGAAGTTCGTCTTTATTTTGTGTCAGCTAACATCCGTTGTCAGAGGTGACATCCGCTGAGAGGTAGTATCAAACAGGATGTGCAGCTAATGAAGAGGGTCCAGAGGAGGGCCACAAAGATGATCAAAGGGCTGGAGCACCTCTCCTATGAGAAAGGGTTGATGGAGTTTTGATTGTTTAGCTTGGAGAATTGATGACTCTGTGGAGATCTCACTGCAGCCTTCCAGTACTTGAAGGGAGTTTACAAGTAGGAGGGGGATGGACATTTTACACAGTCTGATAGTAACAGGACATGGGGGAATGGCTTGAAACTAAAAGAGGGGAGGTTTAGGTTAGATGTTAGGAAGAAGTTTTTTACTCAGAGTGCGATGAGGCAAGGGAACAGGTTGCTTGGAGAGACTGTGGATGCCCCATCTATGAAGGCATTCAAGGCCAAGATGGATGGGATCCTGGCAGCCTGATCTAGTGGTTAGCAAACATACCCATAGCAAAGGGATTGGAACTAGATGATTTTTAAGGTGCCTTCCAACCTAAGCCTTTTAATGATTCTATGATTCTCAAAACAACTGGAGACTTTCAGGGGAGATACTGCTGTGCAGACCTCAGAGACAAGACAATGCCAAGTTTACAAAACAGGAAAATTTGATATTTCCACTGCTCATATAGTCTCCAGTGGAAAATTAACTTGGTGAAGCTTGGTACAAGTACAGTCTGGGCAGCATTAGTCAGAACCTGAGAACTAATCATGGTCTTTCCCTTGTAGCTGTATACATTTACATTTTCAAAGGAGGCTTTATTTCATCAAAGCCTGAGCAACCATCATCTCTTGTTTCAATTTTAGGTTTGTACATTTCCTAGTGTTTGTTTTTGTTCACTTCATTCTCTTTCAACTACTTTTATCCCGGTGAGAGATTGAATTTAAACTTGAGGGAGAACATACATGACTACTGTTTCTTCTGGTTTCCAAAGAAAATCATACTTACACATTCAGTGGTGTGTCTCTTTCTGTCCACACATACACAGTAACTTCTGAAAATGCTGTTCAATTCAAATTAACCTGATAGGAAGCAATGACCCCAGAGGAATTAAAAGCCTCTAATTCTAATGAAAATGTGAATTTGGTTAGAAAATAGTCATTATTAGTGCATAATACAAAAGTTGTTTATATCCCAAGTTTGGACAAACTCTAACCAGGGTTCTTATCTCATTAGCCACCATAGAATTTACAACAAAATATATATATGTAACAAACTGTGACAGTGCTTTTTTGATTGTTGTTTTTATTTGTTTCCTTAATTGGTTGGTTTCTGGGATGGATTTGTTTTGCTTTACTCATGACTATTTGAATTCTAGACTTCTGTGTTAATCACTAATCATCAGCCATGGAACACACAGACGTGTTTTTATGAACTTTCCAGTCATAGAATCACAGAATCACTGAGGCTGAAAAAAGCATCCAAGATCATCTAGTCCAACAGTCCACCTACCACCAACATTTTCCCACTAAATCATGACCCCATCTAAATGTTTCTTGAACACCTCCAGGGATGGAGACACAACCGTCACCCTGGGCAACCCTTTCCAGCATCTGACTATTCTTTTCGAGAATAAATTTTTCCTGATATTGAACCTGAACCTCCCCTGGTGCAACATGAGGCCATTCCCTTTACTCCTATTGCTAATTACATGGGAGAAGAGGCCGAATGTCACTTCACCACAACCTCCTTTCAGGTAGTTGTAGAGAGCAGTACTGTCACCCTTGAGCCTCCTCCAGACTAAACAATTGCAGTTCTCTCACTTGTTTCTCATGAGGCTTGTGCTCCAGAACCTCACCAGCCTTCTTGCGTTTCTATGTACATGCTCCAGGGACTTGATGTCTTTCTTGTAGTAATGAGCCCAAAACTGAACTGAGTACTCACAGTGTGGCCTCATCAGAGATGAGTACTGAGGCATGATCACCTCCCTAATTCTGCTGGACACTATTTCTTACACAAGCCTGGATGTCACTGGCCTTCTTGGCCACTTGGATGCAGTACTGGCTTACGTTCAATCTGGTATGAATCAACACCCACAGGTCCATTTCTTTCACACAGTCTTCCAGTCACTCTGCCTCCAGCCTGCAGCATTGCCTGGGGTTGTGCAGGACACAGCACTTGGTCTTGTTGAACTTCACCCCATTGGCCTTAGCCAGAGATCCAAACTGTCCAGATCCATCTGAAGGGCTTTCCTACCCCCAGGCATATCAACACTTCCTTCCCACTTGGTGTTCTGGAAAAAAAGAAGTTTTCAGTCTTTTCTCCTAAAGTCCTAGTACATTTGAAAGCATCTCTCTTGAGTTTATTTCTTGTGCATACTCCTATAAATGTGATGAAAAGTCTCTGCCAGAAACTAACAAATAATTTGTTTGTTCTGTGGCTATTTTTTTCTTTCCAGTGTGCACTTTGTGGACTTGTATGCCATTCTGTTTCCTGTGGAGTGAATACACTGACAAGTTATTTCTCTTTCTATCTATCTGAAATTACTTAAGCATAATAAGGAAAAAAAATAAAACAGCTAACTTATTTCCATATGACCAAACTCATATCTCTTTCAAAATCTTATTTCAAAGAAATGCCATAAATAAAAAATTTCAGGATATGGGCAAGGCAGCCACAGTAGTCTGCATGACAGTCAATAAAAGCCTTTGCCATGTTCGTGGAATTTTCTTAGAAAATAATATGAACACTCCTTCTGGCAACTTGCCACTTATTGAGAACTTCAGAAAAATAGTGGAAAGGTTTGCAGTGCATTACTACTCCAGCTCAGGAAAACAAAACAAAACAAACAAACAAAACAAACAAAAAATGTTCTACTCTAAATTCTTGATATAATTTCAGATTTGCCTGAGTTAAAACTCTCATGTGCTTTTAGAAACTTACTGGGTTCATGCAACTCAGGGAATACAGTGGCTTTATATGCAATTCTGATGCCATTTTGTTAGACTGCCCCTCTACTGCCATCTGTCACACAGAAAAAAAAAAAAAAAGAAAAATTAAAAAAAATGTAATGGGATATTGGCAGGAAGGTTCAACTTTTACTGCCATACCACCAACAACCACCTCTGAATTTGTGATCCAAATAACAAAATAGGAGGCATTACTTTTGAAGAAGGCCATGTGTGTACTGCAAGTAATCAGTCTGTGCTCAAGCATATACAAATAAGAGTAGTCTTGGCCTGGAGTATAGGACAGGCATTTACTGATAAGTTATTAAAGCTACAATAATATATTTTGTGATAACAGTACAAAAATAACATTTCTCATCATAGCTGAAAGGTTTGATTTCTTGGGAACTGTTGTATTAATTTGTTCCAAATGGGCATGATATGCAATAATTTATGCTAGCTATGATATATTTTATTTTCCTCTTAAGAAAGACTTATTGACAACTAATGTGTTTGCTTACTTACAACATCTTTTTCATATGTATCCAGTCATGATTTCCAAAGATGCCTTTGTGCCTAATGACATGGAAACCTGAAATCTGAAATTCTCCTCTACGGAGTTTTAGAAATAAACAAAATGCAGTGTGGTTAGGACCTGTAGTTTTGCAAATACTGGAACAATCATAAAGCAGTATTATAAATCACAGTCAGGAGAGAGATCCTGTAACTAATGATTAGAATTACACAGCCAAGAAAATATGTAACAAAAATATTCCAGGAGGCCTGAGATTATCCGATTACCTGAAAATACATGGAAAATTACCAAGATCCTTGTAAAAAAAAAACCTCTGTCTCTATTTCAACGCATTCAGTGTTTAGCTTTACCCCCTCCCCCCCCCCCCCCCCCCAGCTTTTTGTCTTGTCCCAGTATTAACCAAAAACCTTCCAGAACACTTAATTGTACCTTCACTGTAAGCCAAAATGACAAATAGATTTTGTCGTCATACTGAAGTCACTTAACATCATCCTAAAGTTGTTCTTCTAGACCCTTGTGTATCCCTAAAGCATGAGATAAGGAGACAAGATAAAATGCAGTTAACCTCAGTATAGAAGCTACAGAACAGAATTGAATTGCCCAATAGTATAATCTCCAAAGTCTCATAAAGAAACTAATGGAGCTATTCAAGAAGAACTCATTAATTTTTGCTAACAAGTCAACATTTGCCAAATAAATGTCATTGGAGAGAAATAGTGAATGATATTTCACAAGGGGACCCAATTATCATCAAGACCAATTCAAAAATTACTAACTCAGAAACATATGCCTAATAAATTTGTATAAACCAAACCTATTATAATTTTTAAAATGTGATGCACAATTTTGAAGCAGATTGAAAGTTTAGCATGTGCAACTCCTGAGAAGTTGTTTACTGAATGGACTCTATGCAAAAACTTCCTGAAGAATAAATGGATTTCAAAGCCTTCTGAAGAGAGACTACTTGATTGCCTCTAGCTGTGTACTCACTAATTCTCATAGGTCTTGAGAAACACAAGAAACATGCAAAATTAATCCACAGGCTGCAAAACTGGCTACCTCTGTTATTTTCAGGATTATTCAATCAGAATCAAATGTGAGGGGAATATGTTTATAAACCTAAATATAAAGAGAAAATAATTGTACAGAGGCAAGCATAATTTTACCTATTTAATGATGAGAAATACTGAGGAAAGGCAATATAAACAATTTGTGTATGTAGATATGTTTTGTAATAAGTATGCTTCAATAATTTAAATAAAAAATAAAAAAATTAAAAAGAGTAAGGCAACAATATAGCCAATTTATCAAATAGGAAAAAAAAAGGTTGACAAAACTTTGGGTTCAACAGAAAAAGCACTAAAACCATAACTTCAAGTTAAATGCTGCTTCACATCTCTTCATGTTAGAAAAGAGCGCAGCTAGGCCACATGAATGACTGAAGAACCTTAAATTGATCTGCCTAAAAAATAATGAAGAAATTTACTGATATTTTACAAATAGTTCTACTTTCATTTTTTTTTGTATGTTCTACAATAAAGAGTCAAGTCAAAGACAAAATAAAACTGCGTAAATACACACTAGTTCAAAAAAGAGTATTTGAAAATACTTTATTCAAAGATTTCAAATTCCTACAACAGAAAGTTATTTTCACTGCATTATAATCTAGATTCATTCTATCAGTGTAGCTCTCTTCCTTACAACACAAATGCTAGCTCTAGTTTGAGAAACATATTTGCAAATGAAAGTTTTATCAGTTCTTAAATGTCTCAGGGACAGTGGGCTTACACATAACTCTATAGGGAATTTACAGGCTAATTGAGAAAGTGTACATAGATTTCCATAAACAATAATACTGATATAGAAGCTTTTCGAATGGAGAAACCTCTGGGATCTACTATTAGACATCTATTTGTATTCCTTTTTCTTCAGTGTTTTATTAATTTTTTAAAATAAAGACACACACACACACAAAAAGCAGACATTGTAAGTACCAAGAAATATGTAATTATTGATCAATAAACAATTCAGCAGTTCCTAGAAGATATTCAAATAACCTTTGACATCAGAAAGACTGCAGTATGTATGAAATACAAATGTTAACAGATATTTAACATTCCAGACAAAAACGTGTATACTGGTAATGTTGATTTACCATTCTTAACTTTGTTCAAAATTCTTCCACAGGTCATAGACTCAAAAAAAAAAAAGTAAGAAGAACAAAAGCAGAACACAACAAAGAAATGTACATTTAAAAAAAGCAACAGTAATAAATAAAATGAAAACTAGAAAACTGAATAGATAATATATGAGTAAGTAAGTAGAATGGCAATATTCTTTCAACCCCCAAGGTAGCAAATACTGACTCTGAAATCTGATATATATTATCATCTAATGCAAGCAATATACAAAAATGTTACTGAAAATCATCCTGTATTATCGTCTCTATGGTGTAGCACTACACTGAAATAAAGAAAATATCCTTTATAGTTCTCAACCTCGTAACATATTTGTTATTCCATTTCTGCAATAGTTCCTACAAAACAAAACAGAACAAAAAAATATTCAAGAAAGGTAGCAATATTTCCAGAGCAGTAAAACATTCAACTGCCAGTATTTTTTTAAAAGAGAAAAATGTTACAAAGTAGCAGAATTCATGTAGTGAATCTGGTCCTTGCGTTACCATATTTTTGTTGGAGCTACCATCTCAAACTCATTGACTACACGAAAAAAGCAACTAAATATAAAATATAAACTAGATAAATGTATGTGTCCCTTTTACTGCAAAACGAATTTTTATTAACTATGTCCCATGTGGCCTTCAATTATGTATTATGACATCTTTGATCTAGGTTATTGGCAGTGTCAAGTCTAACTTTAACAAGGTGTAAGGAAGGATAAACAGCAATGAGGTGATTCTAAAATGAAATTAGTATCAAAAAGGATCTTTATTTCACCTACTAGACTACAGAAAAAAAATAAACTGTGAATGTTCTCTTTTTGTCATGGGTCCAATATTGGGGCAACATATAGTGAAGATCAAAAAAACCCAGAGTTTTCAAGGGGGCAGATTGCTCTGCAAAACATCCTGCTCACCTATCCTGTAACAAAATTGTGTATTTAAATAACCCTCTGGTGGCAAGAGAATACTTGGAATACTAGGAAAAAAAAAAGACTTTTGGAAATTTGTACTTAAAATCACTCTTCCTGCCACTTCAATTAATTATGCAATCTAGTAAAAAATATATATTTTTTTTAAATCAATATTAATATTGTGGGAATACAAGAAGGACTGTATGGAGCAGCAGCTGTGGAGCAAGATAAACAGCATGAGAACCAAGGACACCTCTAGAAGAAGAAAGAACACCTCGCAGCTCTGATTGGATAAACGCCCCTGTGAACGGTTGAAGAAGTGTTTGTGGAATATTCTGTTGACCTGTAGGGGCGAATGGGAAAGCTAGGAAAAGAAAACTTGTGAAGGTATATAAGTGATGTAAGAACTTGTAATAAATGATTTGGATCATTCACATCTGAGTCCGTGCATCAGACGCAGCATTAATATGCTTGCATTAAAGTTTAAATATATACGTACTATACTCTTCACTTGATTTACTCTACTACTTCAAAACTCCAATGTTTGAAAAAGTAATTCTTGCTAATTAGTTTCTGTTAGCTTGAAAAATATAAACTAAGGATTGCAAGATTTCTTTTTAATTAAAATGTGAAAATTTAAGAAAGACTGAATGTAGTATTATACTGACTGTTACTCTACTGAAACTGAGGCATGTATATATTGTTTATGGAACAGTACTTGTGGGTTTTTTTTTTAACAAATATTTAAAGTAAGAGAGTGTAAAAAAGACAAAGAGACAAAACAGGGGAAGAGGAAGGGAAGGTAGATTATCACATTCATTAGTATAGAACTTTGGTAATGTGTTTTTCTATTCTTAAAATTGTCCAGAGCAATGAAAACAGAACTGCAAATCTCATGCCCCAGGAAAGAAACAGTGCTGTGGTTTAACCTTGCAGGTAGCTCAGCACCACACAGCAGTTCACTCACTCCCTCACAGTGGAATGAGGAAGAGATTTAAAAAAAAAAAAAAAAAAGTAAAACTCATGGGTTGAGATAAAAGCAATTTAATAGGATACAAAATGAATGTAAAACAGCATAATAATGATAATATAAAAAATGATTGATGCACAGTGGAATTGCTAACCACTCAGTGTCCAGCGTCCAGCCAATTAGTGGTAGCCTGTCCTGGCCAGAACATTCAATTTTATTTTTCAGCATGACATTACATATACCTCTTCAGCCAGTCTGGGTCATCTGCCCTGGCTGTGTCCTCTCTGACCTTCTTGTATATCCACAGCTCCTCACTGTCAAGGTAGCGTGAGAAGCTGAAAAGTCCTTGACTTAATGTAAGCATGACTAAGCAACAACAAAAATGTCGGTGTCTTATTAACATTATTTTTCTTCTTAATACAAAACACAGAATCATACTACCTCCTAGGAAAAGAATTAACCCAGCCAAACCCAAGACAATCATTTGCTTGTTTGTTCACTTGTTTGTTTTTCAGTGAAACTGCTCACTGTGATGTGAGGTATAAATATGTTTATATCCTTTTAAAAGAAAGTTCCTAAACCTAAATCCTGTATCTCCTGGGAAAAATAAAGAGTATTTCGAAAATTAAAATTGTTAAGGTGTTTAATAAAGTGTATCATGTATCATGGCACCTATATGGGTGGAGAACTAAATTCAGTGGTACAGTCTTATGTCCCCATGCGTTTTGAGGATTTTGTTTCAAGTCATCCTTTAACCTCCTGAGGCAACTTAACCTTTCACTCATTCTTCCCAAGTGGAACCGAAGAGAGAATCATTAAGGTAAACACATGAGATCTCATGGGTTGAGATAAAGATGGTCTAGTAGGAAAAGTAAAACAATGAATTAATTTGTTGCTTCCCATTGGCTGGCCTCAAATCATCTGCAAAAGGGAAGAGCTGATGCAGTGCATCACTGCCATGGAGTCACTGCGCCCAGATGTCTCCAGCAGCCTCAACTCTAGCTCCTCCTAGCATTCAGCCACTTCCATGAAAACAAATGCAATGAAATGTAATGGTTACTTGGGAAAACAAGTGTTTTCACTCTGAGTGTTCTCACCCTCTTCCTTCTTTTACCTTCACTGTTTAATGCTGAGCATGATGCCATATGGTATATCTCTTTGTCTAGTTTTGATCAGCTGTCCTGGTTCTGTCCCCTCCCATGTCCTTGTGCACCTCTAGCTTGTTGCTGACAGTGCATCATTAAAAGCAAAAACATCCTTCACACAAGCACTGCTCTGCAACAACTAAAGCATCAGAGTTATCACCACCATTTTCATCCAAAACACTGTCTCTATGATGCAAATCCATATGAACCTCCGTGATTAAAATTAACTCTATCCAAGCCAAATTTCTTACAAAATTGTATTAAAGAAATGTCAGAATTAGAAAACAGTTTCATGACAATTTTTGAAATGTGATAAAATTCTAAGAATTTTTAGTCAAAATGAAGCATAAAACTAGCTATGTGATCACGGCGCCTAAAGTCCAACATAATTCTATTATGATTCCTAATATTTAAAAATAGAAAATGTCAATTTAAAAATAGAAAATGGTGAAATTTTCACAGTGTAGGCTCTTCACCTTATAGTCATTCTGAGCTCTCTTCATTGTCAATGAGGGATTAAACAGTATAGACAGCGGTTGAGAATGAATCATCTTACTTTTGAAAGGCTTTAAATTGATCAGACTTGTTAGAAGATTTTCTCACTGCATACCTAATTACTACAGAGGGAACAAACTAGCTTGTTTGGAAACACAACTGAAACAAAACACAGCTGCACATATCAAGAATGATTTGGCACCAAAAACCCACTACATTAAACTGTTCAGTTTATTTAGTGACATCTTTCTTTCTATATGCATGTGTGGACAAAATGTTCTCAAACAGGCATAGCAAATTTGCAATAATTTCTCCTAACTTTGTGCATCTTGATATTTGAAAAGTCATGGTGGTCAGATGTAACACTCATTTTTAAGTATGGTAGAAAGGATGACACAAGGAACTACTGAGCTGTCACCCTCATTTCTGTGCTGAGGAAAATCATGGAACAAATCCTTTTGGAAGATGTGCAAAGGCACATGGAAGACAGAGAAATGATATGGGACAATCAATATGGCTTCAGCAAGTGCAAATCCTGCTTGACCAACCCAGTGGCCCTCTACAATGGTGATACTGAATCAGTTGATGAGGGAAGAGCCACTGATGTCCTTCATCTGGACTTCAGAAAGGCCTTTGACATAGTCCCCCACAATATCACTCCAAATCAGAAAGGTGAATTTGATGTATATACTCCTCAGGGCTTGAGAGCAACCCCGATGAGACAGATTTGGGAGTGTAAATTGATGAAAGATTCAGCATGAGACATCAGTGTGTGCTTGCAGCTCAATAAGGCTAACTATATCCTGGGTTGCATCAAGAGAAGCATGACCAGCAGGTTAAGGGAGGTGATTCTACCCCTCTACTCTGCTCTCATGAGACCCCACCTGGAGTACTGCAACTGGTTCTGGAGCCCCCAACACAAGAAGGACATGGAGCTGTTGTAGTGAGTCCAGAGGAGGTCCACAAAGATGATCAGAGGGGTGAAGCACCTCCTCTACAAGGACAGGCTGAGAGAGCTGGGGCTCTTAAGTCTGGAGAAGAGAAGGCTCCAAGGAGACCCTATAGAGGCCTTCCAGTACCTGAAGGGGGCCTCCAGGAAAGCTGGGGTGAAACTTTTGATAAAGTCATTTAGTGATAGGATGAGGGGGAAGTGGCTTCAAACTGGAAGAAGGTAGATTTAGACTAGATATCAGGAAGAAATTCTTTACTGTGTGGGTGCTGAGACACTGGAACAGGTTGCCCAGAGACGCTGTGGAAGTTCCCCTGCTGAAGGCATTCAAGGCCAGGCTGGATGGGACCTTGACTAACCTGTTCTAGAGGGAGGTGTCCCTGCCTATAGCAGGGGGGTTAGAACCAGATGATCTTAAAGGTTCCTTCCAGCCCATTCTATTATTCTATGATTCCGTGATTCTAAGAGTATTCAATGGACAAGGAACTGGATGCGAGATGATTGTACGCAGAAAGTGGTAGTTGGTTTCTCGAAGTCCAGATGGAGATTTGTGACAAGTAGGGTCCCCTTAAGGCTCAGTACTGGGACCAGTGCTCTTAAATATCTTCATCAATGACATCAACAGTAGGATCAAGTGCATCCTCAACAAGTTTGTAGCCGGCATCAAGCTGTGTAGTTTGGTCGACACACCTGAGGGATGGGATGCCACTCAGAGAGATCTAATGGGTCCAAGAGAACCTCATGAGGTTCAACAAATCCAAATACAAGGTCTTGCAACTGGGTTGTAACAACCTCCCTAATATCATTCCAAGCTGGGGGATTAAAAGATTGAGCATAGCCCTGCCAAAAAGGACCTGGGGTTCCTGTGGATAGCAAGATGGACATGAACCAGCAATGTGCCCTTGCAACCAAGAAAGCCAACAGTATCCTGAGCTACATCATAAGAAATGTGGTCAGCAAAGCAAGGGAGGGGATCCTGTCCTCTATTCTCCTCTGACAAGACCTCTCTGGAGTACTGTGTCCAGATAAGAAGTCTTCAGTACAGGAGAGTTGCGGATCTGTTGGAGACCTTCCAGTGGAGGACCACAAAAATTATCCAAGAGAGGAGACACCTGCCCTATGAGGATGGGCCGAGAGAGTTGAGGCTGTTTGATCTGGTGAAGAGAAGGTTCAGGGGAGACCTGATAGCAGCCTTTCAGTATCTAAAGGGAGGTTATATGAAAGAAAGGGGCAGTCTCTTTAACAGTGTCTACTGTGAAAGGACGAGGGGAAATGATTTCAACCTAGAAGAGGGGAGATTTGTATTGAATATAGGGAAAACGTTCTTGGTGAAGCACTGCCAAAGGTTGTCCAGAGAAGTAGTGGAAGTCCTGTCCCTTGTGACATTCAAGGTCAGGCTGAATGAGGATCTGAGCAACCTGATCTAGATGAAGATGTCTGTTCATTTCAGGAGAGCTGGACCAGATGACCTTTAAGGGTCCCTTCCATCTCAAATGATTCTATAATTTTATGATCTTCAATAGAGAATTTTTTGTGCACTTGATTTTGCATTGTATACATCATTATGACACAAACTGAAGATCATTCAATTGTCTTGTTAATTTCAACACTCTTCTTGACATTGGAGAGAATTTCTAAAAATACATAATAAACTAGAGGTTGTACTAAAGTAAAGATTTTTTCCCATTATAAGACAATTATAAATGTTGTCAATAGTATAATATTGAAGATAAGAACAAGTATTTTAACTACTCAGTCAAAAAATATACAGCCTAGATTTACACTGTATGTACTTTCAGAAGTACAGTTTTATGTATATCTTATGAGAAATAATGTAGAGGATTTATACTTCTCAGATGATTTGTTCATTTTGACACAGTATAGCAAATTTCTTAATCAAAGATATCTTCATAGAATCATAGAATCATAGAATCACTCAGGTTGGAAAAGACCTTAACCTAACCTACCCTAACTCTAACTACCCTCCGCTAAATCATGTCCAAACAGTTTTTAAATCCAGGGAAGGTGACTCAACCACCTCCCTGGGGAGCCTATTCCAGTGCTTAACAACCCTTTCTGTAAAGTGTTTTCTAATGTCCAACCTAAACTTACCCTGGCATAACTTGAGGCCATTTCCCCTCTTTATGTAACCTGTCACTAGTGAGAAGAGACCAACCCTGCTCTTGCTGTAAGCACCTTTCAGGTATTGGAAGATAGCAATGTCTCCCCTCAGCCTCCTTTTCCCCAGACTAAACAGCCCCAGTTCCTTCAGTCTCTCCTCGTAGGGCATGTTCTCCAAGCCCTTCACAAACCTTGTTGCCCTTCTTTGGACCTGCTACGTAAATGTTGTAAACAAAAAGTATGCTTTAAAATTGAAACCGCTATTATGGCAGTCTTGCAAATTCCAAGGAAAATGTCATGAAGCACAAGAAATATGCACGCATTTTTCCTCTCTACCAAGTTCTTTTTTTATTATTATTTATTTTATTTTATTTTTTATTGTACATTATTAACAGATTTGAAAATTGGGTCACTTCTTATTTGATTATTTTTGCCATTTCAAAAGTGCATAACTGTGATAGTTATTAAAAAAAAAAAAAAAAGATAGCATGTTTACAGAGACCAGTTGCAGAGCTTCAGATAAAAGATACTGCAGTAAGTTGAGAAGAGAGTTCTTATGAATGCTTTAATTGTTAGGGGCCATAGGAAATGAAATCAGATCGAAAAAAAAAGACCCAATTTTACTCACTTTTGTTCTTTGATCCACTGATTAACATTTTCAACCACTAACTCACTTTCCTGATGGAGGCGACTGTTGTCAGTTCGTGCTGCTTCCAGAGACTGGCGCAAAGTTTCCAGCTGTGGATGCAGAGAGATCAAAGCACATGATGGACTCCCTAGAACACACTCTATCTGGAATACTAATAATAGTCTCCACTACTTGTAAAGAATCAAGTCATTTTTCTCCACTCCTTCAAATAATCGGAGTTTCCTTGTACATGCTATTAATTGATTCAATATGCTAGAAGGAATGTCTGAACTTTTCCCACGCCTTACATTTACCCGTTTATTATAATATAAACTAGTCTACCTCCAGAGGTTGTTTTAATTGAAATCAGATTTATTTCATAAAAATGGAACTATTATAACTTGCTGTGTTTCAATTTAAATGTTATGTTCTTTCCACTTTTCATTTTATTTTTGCTCCATATTTCTTTAAGATAAGTTATTTAGTCGTGGCTCATTGCACTTAGAATAAAAAGAATGCAGAATACATGGAGTTATTTCAATATTTTCAATATAACAAAAAGACAGAATGCTGGAGTACTGAGCATCTTGAAACTTGGAAGGTGAATGTTAGACCTTTCAACTTTATATCTCTTTTTGGCAGCAAAATCAAGTCAATGTTGGTGAAAATCTGTAAACATTCAATAGATAGTTGAGGCCTACGTAAAATGATGAAATGATTTGGTGGCCTCTGTATAATCTCTTTTGGGTAGAGTTCCTCAGTTTATGTCACAAAAGGGATCACAGTGTGATTTCTTGTGTCAGTTTCTTTAAATGGGATTTTTGTCAGTAGTCACTTCCTTACCTAACTGCCAGAACTATAATTAGTGTAAATTCATAACAATTCACAATGATGTAGAACTGAACTTTTAGAAAACTAAATCCATTTTAAAAATCTGTAATGGTAATGGAATCCTTAGTGGAAAAAAGCTTTTGTTTAATAGATGGTAATTAAAGCTTACATGAAGAAAAAAACAAGAGCAGAATGTACTGGTCTTAAATCCAGTTGGCCAAATAAAAGAATGTTACAATACAAAACCATATGTAGATTTTCAAGAACAATGAATTTGTTCATGTTTTTCAAATGCGAACACATACTTAAAATTATTACTTCCTTCAATAACTTTTTATCATTGTTAAAATCAAGAAAAAATATCTTCAAAAGTAGTGTGCCTTTCTGAACGTAGTTCAAAATAGTGGTCTCATATCAATGACATTTAAAACTTTTGAGTGTAATAAATCTTTGAATAATATGCATGAAAGCCTCTTATGGTATTAATATGAGTAGTATATAATGGAAGAGACAATAAATATCTAATTAACATTAAATCAAAATAATACTCTCTTACACTTGTGAAAGCCATCTGTTATGCATATTAATGTTCTATAATAGATTACACTAATGCTGTAAAAGTAATTTATTTATTTAAAAGACCTTTAAAACATTAACATGTATTATTAAACCACACAATTTATTTCTAGATGGTTTAGTAATTATGTGAAACTAGATAAGAAGGCTTAGTAGTTGACAAGTTATGATTATCTAATGTACTGACAAAGCAGATAAAATACGTCAAACAGATGCTGACACAAACAGGATGATATATAAGGTTTACAAAGGGTTGCAAAAGTGAGTTATATATATACACACATATATGTCTTTAAGTAGTGGCAATATAAAACAGAACACAAATAAATCATATACATCTATATTTGCATTCTCAAAGATTTTAGAGAATAGATTTAGTACTTCAGGTTTCTGTCTGAAAGTAAGACTGAGGAAATAACAACTGATATGGTTACACAGTGAAACTCAACAGGAGTAGCATTGTGGTTTGCATAGTTTTCCATTTTTATTTAGGCTTTTGAAAGGTAATCATTGACAGTATTCTCCTGTTTGCTTTCAAAAATTGTGAGCAAATTGTCGTTCTCATAAAAATGAAGCTTCAATAAATGCAATTACGGCAGATAAACCTTGACATCTCATGGAAGAGCAAAATATCTTACCATCATTTTTCATCAGTTGCTATCTGCATTACATCCCATACCATCTAGTCTGATGTCCCTATAACAAAGACAAATAAATATGCCAACTCAGGTAGTAATTTAATGTAGCATACTGTGCAGAAGCAAGAGGTACTTAACAGCTATTTCTTCCTTTCTTCAATGATCTTTGCTGAATTTTTTGGGCTGTGTGGATGTCCAGCAGGCTGCTCAGGGATTTATCCCATCTGTGGTTAAGTAAGTAATTAAAGACTAAGTCTGAGCATTACTATAGGTAGGATGTCTTCCTAGGGTTGGTGTGGAGCTCACTAGACTGCAAAAGGCTACCAGACTATTTCTCTTTCCCAGAGTCCCAGGTGAGCAGGGCATCATGAGCTACAAGGCACCTTTATGTTATTTCTCCAGCCTACTCCTTCCTCCTTCTGCATGCTCCCTGTCCAGAGGTATCTGTTGGTGAGTGCTACAGCACCCTCAACATTCCTTATCATCTCAGAGAATCACAGAATTGTAGGGGCTGGAAGGGACATCCAGAAATCATCGAGTCCAACCCCCCTGCAAAGCAAATTCTCACCATTGTAAGCATGCCATTGCCCAGGCTTGGTTTATATTGAGGTGAGGTCTGTGATTGGGAAAGGAGAAAATGGTGTGTACTGAAGTATCATTTCAGTATGGAGTGTGTATCCAAGTCCAGGACCTCAGAAGCACACCAAGATACATTAATATAAGCAATATTGAGAGACTAGATATTTAAGTGTGTCTGTTGTAATTTATTTAAGTAAACAATTAAGATTAAGGCATGTGTTTTAAGAGAATTTCAACACAGTTCTGGGCAAGAGGTTCCCTTCCTAACCACTGAAGTCTTATACCTGCCACAAGTTAAATAATAAATAAGCAAAAGCAAAGCCCAATGTTACTAGCAAGCTAGCAAGCAGCTTTTACTTGGATCAAAGGCTTCCATTCTGCAGCATGTGATTCATCACATTTCCCAAGTGTTGTCAGCAGTTTCAGGTAGATATATTGCTGCACTAGAAGCATGCTTTTGCAACACAAAAAGATATGCAACATAGTCCCATAGTATTTAGCCTGATTTTAAGTGTTGCTTTTTTGCTTTTTTTCTTTTTCTGGGGGGTGGGGATAGGCAACTGCAGCTGAGCCGTAAACACTGAGTGACACAAACAGACCTAACATGAAAAACCCATAGAACCACTCAATGTTGAATCCTGAAAATTTTTACAAAATTCCATTACTAAAGATTGGGACCTAAAGTAGATAGGTACATGTAATACCAGGCTATCTCATGATATTAAATTACAGATAATATTAAATTACAGTCAGCAAAAGTATACTGAAAATATGTACAAACAGTAATGAAGTGTAACTAGTGCAAATGTGAAGTTTTGAGGTTGTGCCAAGTGAATGTATCTTGCCTTTAGAAGTGGATGAATATATGAATAATTAAATTTAAAGTTGACAGTGGTATTCTACATATAAGAGAGGTGGAGAATACAAAATAGTATTTTATCAGTTGCCTACAGTGTATAACCTGCACCCAATATTCCATATACAGAAGATCATCTTTGTTCTGTACTTTAAAGACAACAGTTTCATTTGCAATAGGTCTGAATTTCTACCATTCTAAAGTCTGAAATTTTGTAACTCTTCAGCAGTTTTCAAGGTCTGTTCTTCAGGAAACAATTTTCTATGTCTGACATTACAGTTCTGCACTAATGTTATTTAATTTCAGCTATCTAAACAAGCTTCCTTGAATATGAACAAGCTGACTTCAGTTGGTCCCTTTGTAGACATCAGTGTTTCAGAAAGGTGATCTTATTTGGCTGAATTGTTCTCTGGAGCTCAAAACAGAGTCAGTTATCTTAAGCACAATATGTGAGTGCAGAGAACTGACAGGAGCACAGGTCTTTCATACAACACACCTCTTTTGTGCCCTGATCTTACTGTTACCTTATCTCTGGAAAATGACCATAAAGAGAACAATGATATGACTGAAAAAGCAACTTACAGAACACAAAAATTGCTGACATTGCAGATGAAACACTGTATTGTAATAATAAAATCATTGTTTTCCTCATTCTCTCAGAAGCTTTTTCTGAAGTATTTTCTCATATTTAGCCATAATAATGAAATAAAATTTTTAGCAGTTATAAATAATAACTGAAGACTGATCATGAGTTTTCTGATCTGAAGACTAAGTATTTTGATGGAGAAGAAATACCTGGATATTTCAATAATTTCACAAACAAAATCTGTGCATTTAGGAGAAAGAATGATACAGTCTTAAACCTTTTAATGTAAAGAAGGTAACTAACATACATATTGTAAATTCAGGCAGTTATTTTCTTATTCCAATCTCTGCCTTAAAATGCCAATCAGTTACCAGTTTTTCCAGTAAGGAAAAATAAATTTCATATGTCTATACAAAAGGGAATTATAAGAGAAGGATATAAAAAAAATGTATTAATTTTTATTTTTAATGATTTTTGTTTTTTAAGCTATCATTAAGCTATTATTGAAAAAAAAAAAAGAGGTGTTTGTAGAAAATGTTAGTTATGCCCCTCACAACAGACATTTTGAATGTAATACGAAGGAACTCCACTGTCTCAGACTGTCTGCAGACTGCAGCAAATGTTACTACTTTGATTCCATATAAGATTTTCCTTCCTGAAAAAATAAACAAAGCCAATACATCTTCTGGTGCAATAATATTCACATCATTAGGGTGATACACTGAGTGATATACTTATCTCTAAATTGGAGAGATACGGATTTGAAGGGTAGACTGTTCAGTGGTAAAGAATAAAGAGTAGGTTGGATGATCATACCCAGAGGATTGTTGCCACTGGCACTACATCCAAGCAGAGGCTGGTCACGAGTGGTGTCTTGCAAGGGTCTGTCTTGGGATTGGTGCTCTTGAACATCTTTATCAATGACTTAGACTGTGGGGTTGAGTGCACCTTCAGCAAGTTTGCTGATGACACTAAGCTGAGTGGTGCAGAAGGGAGGAACTATCACCCAGAGTGAGCTGGACAGACTTGTAAAGTGGGCTGACGAGAATCTAATGAGGTTCAATAAGGCCAGGTGCAATGGTCAGGGTCAGGGCAATCCTAGATATGAGTGCAGACTGGGAGACGAACTCCTTGAGAACTCCTTGAGCTCTGCTGAGAAAGAGCTGGTGGTCCTGGTGGATGAAAAGCTGGACATGAGCCAGTAGTGTGTTCTTGAAGCCCAGAAGGCTGACGGTATGCCCAGCTGCATCAAAAGAGGGATGGATGGTGGGGGGAGGGATGTTATTGGCCCCTTCTACTCTGCCCTTGCAAGGCCACATCTGGAGTACTGTGCCCTGGCCTGGTGCCCCCAGCACAATACAGTTGCAGAGCTGTTGGAGTGGGTCCAGAGGAAGGCCACAAAAATATCAGAGGGCTGGAGCACCTCTACTATGATGAAAGGTTGACAGAATTGGGATTTTTAGCTTCGAGAATAGAAGGCACGGGGGAGACTTAATTGCAATATTCCAGTACTCAAAAAGAGGTTACAAGCAGGAGAGGGACCAAAATTTTCTACAGGTAGAAACTGACTGGACAAGGGGGAATGGATGTAAATTGAAAGAGGAGAGGTTCAGGTTAGGTGTTGTGAAGAAATTCTTCATTCAGAGGATGGTACGGTACTAGAACAGGCTGCCCAGAGAAGTTGTGGGTGCCCCATCCACAGAGGCATTCAAGACCAGGCTTGACAGGATCCCGTGCAGCCTAATCTAGTAGGTGGCAATCCTGCCCACGGTATGGCGGTTGGAACTAGATGATCTTTAAGTCATTCTATGATTCTGTGACTGTCCTGGTTCAGCTCATGTTTTTCCTCATTTCAAGAGAGAATAGTTTCTTTACAGTTATACTTTAGATCTACTGCAGAAAGACACAGTACTAACTGGGAGAGGGTGGGCGCAGAATTCTTACACGACAGTAAGAATAGGCATTCAATGAACTAGACAAATACATTTATATTTTATTTTTATTTTTTACCTGTAGTTAATCATGTTTTTATACAGAAAATCTCTTTCCTATTTTCAAATAGAATTTTCATCTTCTTTGCTTACTCGCTATTATTTTTGAAGTAAGTTTTGAATAGTTACATGATCAGTGGGTGCAGTAAAAAAGCTCTTAAGCCTAGTCCTATAATTCCTTAAGCTCACTCTTAGAAATTGAATGTAAGTTTTGAATGTAGCACACTGGTCTAAGTCTGCTGTTGTTTCAGTCTTGTGTTTTAGATTTTGCATATACGGGTATGGACTGTTCTTGTCATTACTGTTTTCACTTATTGATGAGAGGAATATATTAATCTTTATTATTTAGGAATACACATCAAAACAGGAGATGGCATCAGAAACACTATACTAGGAAACATATATTTCAAAGCCATTGATTTCATAGAATCATAGAATCATAGAATCACTCAGGTTGGAAGGGACCTCAAAGATCATCAAGTCCAACCGCAGCCTAACCATAGTACCCTAACTCTAACAAACCTCTGCTAAATTGTATCTCTGAGCACCACATCCAAACAGCTCTTAAACACATCCAGGGATGGTGACTCAACCACCTCCCTGGGGAGCCTATTCCAATGTTTAACCACCCTTTCTGTAAAGAAGTGTTTCCTAATGTCCAACCCAAACCTACTTTGGCGCATCCTGAGGCCATTTCCTGTCGTCTTGTCACCTGTCACCAGTGAAAAGAGACCAGCCCTGCTCTCACTGTAAGCACCTTTCAGGTACTGGAAGAGAGTAATAAGGTCTCCCCTCAGCCGCCTCTTCCCCAGACTAAACAGCTGCAACTCCCTCAGCCTCTCCTCATAGGGCTGATTTTCCAAGCCCTTCGCTAGCCTCGTTGCCCTTCTCTGGACCCGCTCCAGTACCTCCATATCCTTTTTGTACTGAGGTGTCCAAAACTGAACACAGCACTTGAGGTGAGGCCTCACCAATGCTGAGTACAGGGGCAGGATGACTTCCCTAGTCCTGCTCACCACACCATTCCTGATACAAGCCAGGATGCCATTGGCCTTCTTGGCCACCAGGGCACACTGCTGGCTCATATTCAGCTGACTGTCCATCAGTACACCAAGGTCCCTTTCCATCAGGCAGCTTTCCAGCCACACCTCCCCAAGCCTGTAGGGTTGCTTGGGGGTGTTATGGCCAAAATGCAGGACCCGACACTTGGCCCTATTGAAACTCATGCCGTTAACCTTGGCCCATCAATCCAGTCTATCCAGGTCCCTCTGCAGTGCCCTTCTCCCCTCTGGCAGATCAACACTCTCTCCCAGCTTGGTGTCATCTGCAAACTTACTGAGGGTGCACTCAATCCCCTCGTCAAGATGATCAATGAAGATGTTAAACAGAAGCGGCCCCAGTACTGAGCCTTGGGGGACACCGCTTGTGACCGGCCACCAACTGGATTCAACTCCACTGACCACAACTCTTTGGGCCCGGCCGTCCAGCCAGTGCTTCACCCAGCAGAGCGTACACCCATCCAGACCATGGGCGGCCAGCTTCTTCACGATAATGTTATGGGGGACAGTGTCAAAGGCCTTACTGAAGTCCAGGTAGACCACATCAACAGCCTGACCCTCATCCACTAAGCGGGTCACCTTGTCATAGAATGAAATCAGGTTTGTCAGACAGGATCTACCATTCGTAAACCCATGCTGACTGGGCCTGATCCTCCGGTTGAACTTTAACTGCTCCATGATGGTTCCCAAGATAATACGTTCCATAACTTTCCCAGGCACTGAGGTGAGACTGATAGGTCTGTAGCTACCAGGATCATCTTTCCAGCCCTTTTTGAAGATGGGCATCACATTTGCCAGTTTCCAATCCACCGGGACATCCCTTGTTAGCCAGGACTGCTGAAAAATGATGGACAGTGGCTTGGCAACCACATCTGCCAGCTTCCTCAGCACTCTAGGGCGCAATCCATCCAGCCCCATGGACTTGTAAGCATGCAGCTTTCGCAGCAGGTCCAAAACTATCATCTTGTCGTGGATCATGAAGGGCTTATTCTGTTCCCCATCCCTATCTACTAGTGCAGGGGGCTGTGTTCCCAGGGAGTAACAAGTCTTACTCTTAAAGACTGAGGCAAAGAAGGCGTTAAGTACCTCAGCCTTATCCCTATCCTTGGTGACCAGGTTGCCCTCAGCATCCAGCAAGGGATGGAGATTCTCCCTAGCCTTCCTTTTGCTATTAATGTGTTTATAAAAGCATTTACTGTTTTCCTTTACCTTAGTGGCCAATTTATTTATTTATTTATTTATTTATTTATTTATTTTTAATGAAATCCTCCCAGATCAGTTCTCCACTTAGTCTTCAAATATAGGAAGATACTGAAATTTTCAAGGTGTATTAGATCATATTTTAGGCAAGCTGACCTTCAGAAAGAGCAGCCCTTTATATACAAACCATTAATACCTCTATTAGAATCCCACCAAGCAGTGTACCATATAGACACTCAACATGTCATGTAGCTAGAATATTTCTTTAGATAATCAATGACTGTACTGAAGAAAAGACTTTGAGTATCTTGAAAATTCAGAATTTTTGTGTCATGAAAGGAGAAAGTGAGTAAGACAGAATGGTCACTGACTCTTTCATTTGCTTGTCTACCCTGGTCATGGTAAAGAGATGCACAGGGTAATGTAGTTCTACAGATACTTTTCCCTTTCTCAGATAAGATTTCTGAAAGATATTTCAAGAGCCTTCATTTTCACATGCCATTAAATCGCTGCTATATTCCTGCTTTTTAAAAATCAAGTGGCTGATTTGCCAAGCTAAGGGTTCAAAATTACAAGTCAATTCTGCAAGTTTGACCTGAAAGAGCTTTTTAGAAACTCTTAATTAAAAGTGTTGCTTATAGGATGAACAAATTTATAATCAATTCCAGAATTACTTTATAGGAAATGAAAAAAAAATAAAAATTACTTGAAGTTTGAAAAATGGTTAGTGAAGAATTACATAATTTAATTAGGAATTTTGACTCATGTAATTACTTTAAATCATGAGCAATATATTACTCATGCTGCATAAAGTAATTGTGGAGTTAATAATTCACTACTTACTGAAGTGGTGTTTTTCTAAAAAAATTTCTAAGTCAAATTTATCATTTTTAAAGAGTGTAATGGAGTAGACATGAGTGGAGTTGTTGGCTTTAATTCTCTTAAATGTTCCTTAAAAGAAACTTCATGTAGTCAGATGCTGGGGATCATACAAAAACTACACAGCATATGCCATGCCTTCAGCATCTCTGCAAACAAGCCCCCTTAGATTCACTACAGCGATTAAAACTGACCTACTACTCCATTCTTTTTTTCTGGAAGTTACAGCCTCAGTGAAGACAGGAATGTGGTGGCGTACCCCTCCACCCTGACCACTCCACTTTGTAAGTCTTCCAAGTGCTGAAGTTCAGTCTCACACCATTGGTGGGAGGCCATGGAGAAAATTTTGTTTCGATCTGAATTATTCTAGACGTTTTTCACTTTTAAGCATGGGGGAGATTCATAGGCATTTAAGTCCTTAGTGTGACAGCTACATAAGGCCCTTGCCAGATTGCTGGAAGAGAAAGGCCACCTGGTGAAGAAGTCTGACTAAGGGCCCCAAGACACCTGAATTCATCCCAGCTGATTTCGACTGCTGATCCAATGAAATATGTTATCTTTAATAAAAATCTTTGCCCTGTTTTATGCCCTTAGAGCACCAGAGTTACGTGATATTACCATCTAATTCTTGTGAAGCTTAAGTTTGAAGGCTTGTAATCTCCCTCTTCACTCACTGGAGACAAATAGAAACATTACTTCATGATCTTTGAACTACCTTTTATGGATACCTCTTTCTCTTTACTGGCAGTGTGGATAAGCACAAATACCCAAGTTCCTGTGCGGAAACTATTTAACGGTGGTTTAGATTTGGTTGATTAAAAATGTTTGTTAAACTCAAATGCTTGAACTACTACGTACAGTGAAAAGATGACAAGACTTCTGGATATATATCCATTTAACATGTACATTGGTGCCAGTTAATTATGTGGTAAGTCTCCCCATAATAGATTAAATCAAATCGAGCAACTCAGGGATTTCTTTAATTATTGCACAGGAACCTAGCGTTTGGATATACTCCTCAAATGCACAATAAATCTTCTTTTCTCTCTTTTCGCCAGAAACTAAGAGCAAGGCAAACAGTTCAGGGCATAGCTGATAAAACTAAAAATTGCAATGCCCCTTTGAACATGTCTCTTCTTAAGGGGAATAAACACAAGAATCAATCTACTGTTTATTTACTTTTGGGGATAAGGGGAGTAAAAGGTATGCAATGCCTTATTAGTATATCACTACCTATTCTCATTCTCTTTCTTTTCTGACACATGGTGAAGAAAGATGACACGGAGTATACTGAGATATATACTCTTGAAATCAGGGAATAATCAAGAGGGTTCCTTGTTCTGTTACTTCCTTTAGAACTGGAGAACTTTATGATTTTGAAATGAAGAATTAAATATGGATCTACCATGTCTTGTATAAAATAGGTAAACTTACCTTAATAACTTGAAATAAAAATTCTCCACTATTAAGACACAGCAGCATGCAAATATTCTTAGCTTAAGTTCTGGAAATATCTGACAAAGTTTTACTGAAGGAAAAAGCTTATTGGCAAAAGAGGAGGGAAAAGTGAGTATGAGGGCCTTCACTTTGAACTTCTGGTTCAACTAATTTCACTGTTTGTTAAAAAGAAAAATAATAATAATAAAAAGGGATGTTTCCTGCAGAAATGTAAAGGAGATGCAAATAATATGGAGGAAGACCAAAGACTTTTTTTATGGGGAAAGACTGACACAATGGGATCTGAGAAGCTTGGAAAAGGAACTATTGTGTTGCTTGTGCAAACCCATATTGTGCGATTTCCCCTTAAACAGTGAAGTTTTTCTTTGCTGCTATGCTTTGGGGAATAAAGATGAAAAGCTAGTAACAATTCAGCTGCATGTCTTTAATAAAATCCAGGTTTTCCTTTGAGGTCGTTGAAAGAAGCACAATTTCTAATTCATGTTTTAACAAATCCATAATGTATCAGTAGACTCACCTACTTGCCTGAGAGAATTCAGTAGCAAAATCATGCTGTGGGTGCCAATGTGCTATGGATACACATAACTATGAATAAGTGGAAGGATATAAAAATTAGTTTTTAGAACTTTTGTTCCTGTTTCCTGAACTATCTGCATATTTATATTGCACAGTCTGTGGAAAGAAGAAAAGAAAAAAATTGTTCTGGGAGTAAGGATTAGACTTGAAGTCTCTCTACTTCCTTTTGGTTTGTTTCCTTTTTGGTCTCAGAAGTCTTATATGTTTGGCAGCACAGTGAGCTGGCTTCACAAAGAGGGGTGGCAGGTCTGCCCATCCAAGCTGCCCAGAGCATCAGTCCAGGGAGTGGCTTGGCAGATCTGGTGCATCCATAACAATAAGTACCACTGGAACAATAGACTATGTGCTTTAACCTTCTGCTTTATGTTGGAAATAAGGCTTCTGTATATGCTAGGCTTGCTAAGTTCAGTATAGAACCAATTCACTCTTTAGCTGGATTAGATCTGCTGAAGATGCAAACTGAGTTGCAGACTGGGCACTTTCATATTTACAGGAAACATATCTGAACTGCAGGCAGGTTTGGTTATTTGCTTAGGTGGCAGCTCAAATACGAGCTGTCTTGAATGCCTTCCTTCTACACACCACAATCCCCAGTGAAAGTAGTTTACAGCTCCCTCTCACTTTACAGAATAAAAAATCCAACATACTTCAGGATTGAACATAGCGAAAGAAGAAGCCACACAATGCAATGCAAGCTGGAAAAAAATTTTGAAATTCAAGTATGAAATAAAATGACCAAAATGTTGATTGATATTTTACATTTTTCTAGTGATAGTTTTCAGATAAGACTAAAATAGTGAATATAAAAATATTGTTGAAGAAATAATTAGCAGTACAAATACATATTTTTTATCAGATGACAGGTGAATATGGTAACATATGATTAAATATCTTCTGAATTAGAAAAAAGCTCTTGAAAACAACTTAATTTCAATTCTGGTGTGACTACTAAGGTAGTTTTCTTTTTTATTTATGTTATAAGATAAATATACTTAAGTATTGGGAAATGTAGAGAAATGTATTTCCCTACATTTAAGTAGAAAGCAATATGTTGAGAAGAAAGAACCGTGTATATTAATAATTTCAGGTCTATATCACTGTCACTGATGATGTTTATACTGCCTTATAACCAATTAATTTATATTAATCTATGAAAGAAGAAACATGCCTCTGAGTTTACTGACTGCTATTTACCAGTCTCTAAACACAGCAGAACACAAATTGTTCAATTCACAAGTTAAGAATTGTATATGGTTAATTTGCCAGAATTGTTTATAAGCACAAATGTTGTGTAAGTAAAATACAAAAAGGGGATATTGTACTATGTGAGCCACACTATGGTAAATAATGACTTGCCTGTAAATCTATTGCAGGATGGCTTGTGAAGCAAATAGTGGATTCATCAAAACTGGTCCTTCAAAAAACAAAGACAATGCATATGCCATAGTTCCATAGATAAAAAGTTGTCATGGTGGCTCAAACTAGTCTAAACACTAGCTGCCACTGACACCATAACACATCCTCTATGTATCTGCTCCTGACCTGTCTCTGCTAGATGCCATCTAAGCTTGTACATTTAAGGCAACATAAAATAGTTTTCTACCAGGTTAGCTTGTTTAAGCAATTGGGAAAGATTTCTACTCCATCTAACTACAGGACACATCAGTCATGCAGGAAAGGCTGAGATTGAAGCAGCTAGTATTTATACTGATGCAGGCTGCCACTGAATCTCAGCCTTAGAAGTTTAGGTTCAAATGATGGCCACTGTTGTTACAAAACATTCAGTCACACAACTTACTAACTCAAGGTATGGTAGGACCCATTTCAACAACATAGGATTAGAAAACCATAGAATCACTAAGGTTGTAAAAGACCTCCAAGGTCATCCAGTCCAGCTCTCCACCTACCACTAAATTTTCCCAATAAACCATGTCCCTCAGTGCAACTGAATGTTTCTTGAACACTTGCAGGGACGGTGACTCCACCACGTCCCTAGGCAGCCCACCCTAGGCAGCCCATTCCAGCACCTAACCACTCTTTCAGAGGGGTCTTTCCTAGCATCCAAACTGAACCTTGCCTGGTGCAACTTGAGGCCAGTCCCTCTGGTCTTATCACTAACTATGGGAGAGAAAGGGCCAACTCACATGCTGTCACAACCTCCTTACAGATAGTTGTAGAGAGCAATAAGATTTCCCTTGAGCATCCCCTTCTCCAGACTAAGCAATCCCAGTTCCCTCAGCTGCTCCTCATAAGACTTGTACTCCAGACTCCTCAACAGTTTTGTTGCCTTTCTTTGGACACACTCTAGGGCCTCGATGTCTTTCTTGTAGTGAGGGGCCCAAAACTGAACACAGTACTTGAGGTGCAGCCACCCGTATAGGAGGAATACAGGAGTGTAATCACTTCCCTGCTTCTGCTGACAATATTCTGATACAAGTCATGATGCCAGTGGCCTCCTGGGTACACTGTTGGCTCATGTTCAGCCAAGTGCCAACCAACACTTCCACATCTGTCTCTTCCACACAGTCTTCCAGCCACTCTGCCCCACGCCTGTAGCATTTCCTGGGGTTGTTGTGGCCAAAGGGCAGGACCCAGCACTTGGTCTTCTTGAACTTCATCCCATTGGCCTCGACCCAGCAATCCAGCCTGTCCAGATCCCTCTGATGGGCTTTTCTACTCTCAGGCAGATCAGCATTTCCTCCCCACTTGTCATTTGAATTCTTACTGAGGGTGTCTTCAAGCGCCTTGCACTGGTAATAAATAACGATATTGAACAGGACAGGCCCCAGTACCAACCTCTGATGAGCACCATTTGTGACTGATCACCAGGTGGATTTGACTCCATTCACCATCACAATCTGGACCTGCCATGCAGCCAGTATTTTACCCAACAAAGAGTGCACCTGTCCAAGCCATGGGCTGTCCGCTTCTCTCTCAAGGCAATCTCCCTCAAGATTATTTGCTCCATAACCTTTCCTGGCACCAAGGTGAGGATGATGGGCCTGTAGTTCCCAAATTCTCATTACAGCTCTTCATGTAGATGTTCCACTGCATGAGACTCTCCAAAGAGAAATGGACACATAGCCTTCATTATTTTATTAGCAGAGGGTTGTTAGAGTTAGGGTACTATGGTTAGGCTGCGGTTGGACTTGATGATCTTTGAGGTCCCTTCCAACCTGAGTGATTCTATGATTCCATGATTATTAAATGCCAAAATGGAGCAATTGTATTTTCTTTTTCTTAAAAAGTATGAAATCAACATAAGTGGGAAATACAAATACAAAATAAGAAATACATAAGATCAACTCTTCTTGCTCAATTAATTCTTGCGGGAAGGTCTTATGTCCAGGCTTGATTTCTTCACTTTGCCACTGAATGACATTCTGATTTGCAACAAACTTCAGCAAAATCTCGTTGGTCCCTCTCTAGAGGGTTTCTTTATTTCTCATCTGAAGCTTTGCTGGCTACCTTCTGCTCTTCATAGCAATTTTTCCATCTCTGTTTGATCTGCAGATACCACTGTTGTGCACTGAACACTGTAGAGCTGTGAACATTCTGGATCATCCTTTCAGGACATGTCGTTTCCTCAAAAAGAAAAATTATCTCTTCACTTCTAGATTTTTTTTACCTTTCCTAGTCACAGGAGTAATTATTATCAGGCAGGAATGAATGAATGAATGAATGAATGAATGAATGAATGAATGAATAAATGATGATGATAATGATGATGATGATGATGATGATGATAATAATAAAAGCACAGTGCAGTCCCAGATTGCTCAGTTGGAAGATGGTGATGGAAAATTGTTCCTTTTCTTACCATCCCAATAAAATATATATAAAGCCTTAGAGGCCTTAAAAAGATGGATTTCAGTGATGTATCAAAGCTCAATTCATTGAAGCACATATTCAAAACTATGCGTAGCATTAAAAATGTTATAGGCTTCTTCTCTGCCAAAAATGACACAAAAAAGTTGTAATGGTATATAAATATATTTAAGAACTTTATATGCTTAGATTAGTTTATCCTACAATCACAGAAATCAACATCATCCTAATTCCCATTATTCTACTTTTTTTGCAAATCCTTGAATACACAGCCGTGACTTTTCTCTATTCATGCAGCATTTACTCATCTCACGAATACATTTACTCTTCTGTCTTACCACTATTTTTTCTCTCTGTCACCCGTGGTTTAAAGGTACAATTTACTTCTATCCTAAAATAAATAAAAGCTACTGAAAAAATCTACCATTACACAAGGCAGGTGGATAAGACTCTAAAACATAAATGCCATGAATCATAAAATATTTAAAGACATAAAAGTATACCATTTTAACAATTTAAATAAACCCATAAACACACAATGCTAATTCTCAGTGGATTCAAACTGTTACTTGCATTGTATCAATAACTATAAAAGTGACATATGACATCTGTTGTTTCTTGATTTTCTTTCCCATGATATCTACTGCAGTTTCTAATATAGGGGGGAAACAAAGAAAAAAAGAAAAGAAAAGAAAGACAAACTCTTTTTAAAGCTCAATCTCCTCTGACTTTTCATTTCTGTCTAGTTCAGGATATGTATTCAAATTTAAGTGAGAAACAATAGGCAGATAGTTACCCTTCAGGCTTACTAATACACATTGCTAACTTACACATATTTACAGCTAAGTATCACCACATTAACAGTTACAGCCTTTTAAGGTCTCCTATTTTCTCGAAGGTTACTTATCCGATATTTGTTATTAAAACTGATTTAGAAATTTATGTGTTGAAAGCTATTTTTTTTTGTCTGTTTCTTAGCAGAAATGAGTAAAAAAGGACTCTGCACAGTATTTATACAAAAACTTTGCAGTACATTTCGTTACTTGATTACAAAAGTGGAGGTTTCATAGGTGTTACTCATTAATCATAAAAGATCATTATAGATATCAGAGTAATGGTCAGAGTAGGCCTTGGCAGCAAGCTGCAATGGCTGCACATAATGGAATTAAGCTGAAACTGTGCAGTTCCTCTTCCTTCCTGTGTCCAATTCTTAAAAAGAAGAAAAGGAAAAAAAAAAAAGAGAAAGAAAGAAAAAAGAAGAGAAAACAAAACAAAGCCTGAGGCAAGCAAACATACAAGTGGAAACAAGTAAGAAACTACAACAAATACATTTAAAAAAAATAATCTCAGGATCAAGAAGCAGTTGGCTTCAACACCATAAACATAAGGAAAATTAGCTAGTACCTCAAACTGTGCTTTTGCCATTAAAGACTAATATGTTGGAAGGATAGAACTTTTCCCAATTGTCCTCAGGGGTGAAAGAGCTTAATTCTGCTGCGAAGATTTAAGAAGGAAGTGGACATGTATCTGGACAGACAAGCAGGTTGCATTTGCCTTTTCTGAAAGTTAGGAACTATGTTTTGTTAATTGACTTCAAAGACCTCATTGACCGCTTGCCTAGCAGTTACTTTCACAGAAAAGGGGCAAAAGGAAGAAAAGCTTGACTCCTTTCCCTTTTCCCTGTAGTGATGTAGCAGAATAAAATGGCTACTGTAATGTTGCTACGTACAAGATAATTGGAATCATATTGTACTACAGCTCCATACCAGCTCCCTATAAAACATGATTTGTCTACTGTCACAAATCTGTATCAGGAAAGCAGCAGCACATAAATTTGTTACAATATTTTATTTTGTACACTAGACGTATTTATTAAAGTGATTTTGACCTGAAAAAAATAAAACCAGGAGTAACATATTAAAAAAGTCATCCTGTATGTTATGGGCAGAGAAAAATACCAAAGATTCCTTTGTTTCAGGAGGAAAATTACTTCCAAGGCAGTGTTGGTTGCCATCAGCTCTCTAGTTTTGCTTTTAAGAGGTGCAACTAAATATCATTTATATGGTAGTCCCATTATTGCTGATACACTGTGAAAGAAATAGCAAGGAAGAACTGTAAATATAGTGGTAATGGGGTAATCTAACTTGATTTACTTGTAAGGGCCACTGAAAAATTGTTAATAGTAATAAGGAAAAAAAAAAATGCTCCTCAGTTGATTCAATGGATGCATAAATCACACCCACTATCAAAACAGTATTAATTTTTTTTTAAGAATGTACATTCTGCAGGGAAAGAATTGTGATTTAATATGATTTGAAAACACACAGCACCTTGTGGGAGCCCTTATAATAAGTACAAAGAAACAGAATCTAGCTGAATTCTGTGTGCCTTCTGCCTCAGTGGTAGTACAAGAAACTGAGTCACGTGCCAACTTTCTTGAATACAGGTAACAATTAAGAAACAATGTGAAGCTGCAGTCCTGTTTATCATGCCATAATTTTAAGCAAAACATACTGGATTAAAAAAAAAAAAAAAGTGAATAAAAAGTGTTGACAAGGTGTAATATAGTCTTCTTTATTCTCCTCACAAACTTGCTAATGTCAGATAAAACCTTTTATGCAGACATAGCTATAAAAGCATAGTTCTGTATTTTGATACACGGATGACAAAGTAATATCATTTGTGCATACAAGTATCCTACAAAGGTATTAAGAACAACAGTTGTTGTTTGTATGTTTTGTTTTGTTTTCTTTTAATAAATATAACTCGTTTTCACTTTAACTAGAAAACTGTTTTTAAATATATTTCTTTTTTCTATAAACACGGCTGAGCTTATATTTTTTTCTCAGAAGGAAAACACTTCACAATCCATTCTAAGTCCCTTTAACTTTAAAAACACCCTAAAAGAGCTTTTATTCATACAATTTGTTTTTGATTAATTTGTTGTTTTTTCTTTTGTTTTCAATTTTAATAACCTTGCAAAAATACACGTACTTCACTTCATATTTTTAAGTTGCAAAGGAAAACAACTCTCCCATTTGAATTATATCTTCCCTACATTATTTTCAATTCTCATATGGAGTTACTTTCTCTCTTCAGACTTGGAACACTGCCAGAGCATAGACTGGGAACTTTTTCTCTAGAGACAGCTCACATTCATTATCTTAGCATTGGAATATCCCTGCTTCTGCTCTTAATACGTTTGGACACATCTTCGTTCATCCGATTACTGATAGTAGTTTCATTCTCAATAATGACTGTTCAATGCAGGAAAGAATATGGAATAGTGACAAAAAAATATTTTAATTTTACAAGGCAAAGCAACATACTATGATGCCTCTGTGTTTCATTTTTGGATGTTTTCATGGAAAAAAATCATTGTAAATAGTTATTATACTCAGCAAAACACAGAATACTGAATATTTAAAAAACAATTATATATTTTACTAGTAGGGAAGTGATAAGTGAAAAAACAACTTTTGCTTTTACAGTTTCATGTGTGTTTTTTGTCATTCACAAACTTAGAAAATGAGAATAGGGTTTTGCTTTTTTGCAAAAACATACTACTATGCAGCTACTCTTGATTTACAAGTTATTCATGGAACAATGGGCCAATTTTTTTCCTCACTCTTCACATATCTAAATGAGAAGCATAGTTAAACTTTGGATAATGTTATACCATCAAACCATAAAATTTCTTTATATGAAAAAGTGAGGAAGCTCACTTATTTTGTTCATCTGTGATCCTCTTAGTAACAGAACCTGGCATATTTTAGTATTAAAAACTATCAACTCCAAAAGCAAGGCTGGGATAAAACCTCTGAGTGTACTAATGCTGCTGTCAGGTGCATGGCAATAGCAGTCTTCTTAATCAGAAGATACTTTCTCTGCCCACGTCCATGTCATCCTTACCACTGTTATTTTCTGTTTGCCCTCTAGCTATCTTTTTCTAGCTATGCTGATCAAAATATTGATGAATTATTGAATACTGAAAAAAAAAAAAAAGCAAAAAAACATTTTATGAATTCCATGTGATTGCTTAAGTGATCAAGAAAACTGAAGGAAAGCTATATTTTTAGCCCTAGAATAGAAGTATAGCTAATTACTGAAAATTTCCTTATCAGATTTTATGTATTCTTGGCCCCTTTACTGGTGCCAAGATCTACATTTCTCAGAGTCAGCCTCAATTTCCACCTGCTTATTTGCAAGATTATTGCCAATTTCCATATCCACTTTTGTCAAGCTCCATAACCTGAATGGACTTGTGTGCAAACTTACATTCTTAACTTTCCTTTTCTCTCTTCTAACCACAGTCAACCCCTTCATCACTTTTGTACAAGCTAAATCATCAAGAAGGAAAGTTTTTTCTTCTTTCAATTCAATAAAAAAACTTTTGTTTCCTGTAATTTTCTTCTAGTGTGTTTGTATGTATCACCTCAGAATTGATTTATTTTTTTTAAAAAGTGGGCTGAATTGTTTTTGTCCACTATTGTAGCATCTTTTTCAGACTTTTAATTTTGACTTTTCTTTCCCAAACCCTTTCCAATTTTTCAATGTCTTTCACAACAGGAATATAAGAAACAATCTATTATCAATCCCACCAGTATCTTATATGAGAAGAAAATCACTTCTTTTCCAAAACTCTTGTACTAATGCATCCAAGATGTATTCTACTCAGTAAACAATGAGTCACTTTATTTTGTCACTGTAGCATTACACTAGGTGCTTTGATTTAGTCTCTAGCCCACAGAAGTGCTAGGCCGTTCTCTAAGTCAGTGCTTTTCAGGACTCAGTCCTCCATGCTTTAGATATAACAGATTTAATTTCTTAGTAGCACAACTTCTGATTTAGTTGTACGTTACCAATTACTAATGTTTTTTCAAGCTTAGCTTCCTCTAGAAAATTTATTAATGGTGACATGATCTTTACTTCCAAATCATTAATAACACAATTTTCTATTTTGTATCCTTACAATTCCCTGTCAGAACCGCTGATCAGAACTAACAATTGCAGAATTTTTAGGCCTAATATGTTCTTAATGTTCATGTTTTAGTCAGAATATCATTTATTAATAAGTGAAACATTGGCTCAAAGATCTAAAATATTAGATCTGAACACTTTCCTAAGAAATCACAATTCCAATGAGTTTATTTAGTCAAATAAGTGCTTTTCTTAAAATCACATTGATCTGTTATTCAAGTGAATAATGTTATCAAGATTTTCCTAATATTAAAGACAGATAATGACAAACCTGCTGCCAGTCTGGTTGCCATTAATTTGAAGAGAAATAACTACTGTTCTGTGTTCATAGATTTTATTTTGCTAATATTCCAGGACTTGAAAAACAATTAATCTCAGATTACTCTTGCCAGCTCTTTTACTACTCATTAATGCAAATTTTAACAGCCAACTGATTTGAAATGCTTATATCTGGCAGATGTTGCTTAACAAAGTCATCAGTTTTTGAAGGAGTGGAGAATGGTTTGTTATCCCCTGTATTGAGCCATCTTATTAGTTCTTTTCAAATGCAGAAGATGATATATTTCTTAACATTTTTGTTTTCTTCTACTTCACCTCCCCTTCAAAGACTGTCTGATAGAGCTGGGGCTGTTCAGCGTGGAGAAGAGAAGGCTCTGGGGAGACTTGATAATAGCCTTTCAGTACCTAAAGTTGGGGTTTAAGAAAGAAGGGGGCAGACCTTTAGGAGGGTCTGTTGTGATAGGATATAGATAAATGATTTCAAACTAAAAGAGGGGAGGGGAGATTTAGATTGAACATAAAGATGAAGTTTTTTACAGTAAGGGTGGTGAGGCACTGGAACAGTTTGCCCAAAGATGACTTTGATGTCCCATCCCTGGAGACATTCAAGGTCAGGCTGAACGGTACTCTGAGCAACCTAGCTGAGATGTAGGTGTCTCTGTTCATTGCAGAGGAATTGGGCTAGATGATCTTTAAGGATTCCTTCCAACTCAAATGATTCTGTGATTCTGTAACTCATTGATAATTGCTATCATCATCACAATCTGCTAAAAGCACTGAAATGCTTCAAAAGTGATTAGGGGTAATCCCAAGAAATGCTAACCAGTGAGTATTTATAGTTGCAAGTCCAGTGTAAAAATTAATGAGAAAGAGTTTTAAACAGCTAGATGAGTATGATGTGTTAAAAACACACAAGCTTCTTCAACAACTGATTACCAGTCTTTATTAAACTTGGCATGCATATATAACTGTTAAGAAAACTGATAGTTAAAAGGAAGAGAAAATATGTACAGATCTGATAATAAGAAATTGAAAATGAAAACTGAAAAATATGTCTAATTTTCCACAAGGAAGTAACTGACTGTGGGATGTCCAATAATCTACAGAAGAAATACTGTCTCATGTGTAGTCCTACAAAGGAAAAAAGATCTGCGAGATGATGGTACAAAGATGTGTGAGTCAAAATCTGTCAAGACTCCAATAAATCTAGGTAGGTGAATTAAAAACTATACATATTAAAATATGAAAACAATTGTAGGTGAATGTTTTGGATTTGTTTTAATCCTGAATTTTGTAATAATTTATGTTTTATAAATATATAAATCATATATAAACACATGGTAAGAAATAGATAAATAAATCTTTGGTAAATCACGGTAATTCCAAAGTAAATAAATAAATAAATAAATAAATAAATAATAATAATAAAAAATTCTAGTAAGGGAGAGCTTTTATTCCAGGATCTGTTCTTTTATGGGCATTAATCACTAAAGCTCACCTAACTTTGTCAGGACTGCGCTGATTATACGTGAGTACTAAGAATAACACACAAGCATTCTTAATATTAATTGTATATATCTTGTGTAGAGCAAGCGTAGCTCATTTTATCTTTAAAGTAAACACATTAGAAATAAGAGAAGAAAATCATTTTAAGATAAATAATGGAATTAGAAACATGAAAAATGTTGATATGAAATGTAAACAATGAGGTTTACTTTTGAAGAAAAAAGTAATTAAAACTAATGTGAAAGAAGGAATCTTTTGTATAATCAATTTTCATAGAATTATTTGACATATCAATAGTTTTAAAATAAGAGTTTTACTGCAATGTGAGAATAATTTAGTGTAGATTTTAAGTGCTGGAATTTAGTAGCACTGTATGCAATTGGCCAAACTATAACTTAAAAGGAAAATAAATTCTTTTAAAGAAAAATTCATTGCAATTCAAGATAGATAGATTATATATTCATGAATAATCAGAATGTTATCTGATGTAGAGGGAAAATGCTTAAAACACAAAATTCTTGCTTTCAGCCTTCAGTCCAAGGTAGGAAATTTGTATTGGTTTATGTCCTGTATATTAAGATATCTGTTCTCTACATATTTGTTTTATGTCTGTTCATGATGTTAGTAATAGTCTTATAGATTCACCTTAAACAAACAAACAAACAAACAAACAAACAAACAAACAAAAAACATATATTTGCTAAAAATTCATGTTGTGAATTATCTGAAAAAAAGGCCAATGAAATTTGATTTTTTAATCATTTATTGGACTGTATTGTAAAGTAGCGGGCCTGTAATGTGATTGTTTTTAAATTATCTATATGGCTAAGAGTTTGTTTTGTACTGTGAGGAACTAGTATTGTTTTTATTTTTTTTTAATTTTACTTAAACAAAAATTTTTAGATTTTTGTAGTAAAATCATAAATTATTAAACGATATCAGTGTTCAAGGCATTTCCAGAGAGCATAATGAAAATTAGATAACAGCGAAAGGGTGCAATAGTAATAATGCATTAAATAACTTTAAATACTTAAAATACTTTAAAACAAAAACTGAAAACGATTTATTTATTTATTTATTTAGTTTATATAGACTTAGGCAGACAATATGACTTGGAAGGAAAACTTCATTTATTGAGTAAGAAAAAATCACTTTTGTATATAACACGTTCAAAAAGGTAAAACAAACCTGTAAATCACATAGATGTATTTTATATATATGACTTACACGTTGTCAAATCAACATTCAACAAAATATGCACATTAGTAATAATAACAAAAAAAATGCCATACAAAAAAAAAAAGAAAAAGAAAAAAAAAAAGACCAATGGGTCAGAATCTACAATTAAATCCAAAAATTATTTAAGAGACACATGGTGAGGCACTGAAAAAATGGGGTTTGTGTAGGAACCAGTGACATAACTTTAAATATAGTGATGTTAGCAGGCATTGCTATAATACAATTTTTTTTTAGTTTTCTTTGAGTAAAAAGAAACCTTTTACTTCTGAGGCACATACTGCAGCACGTTAATTCAGCATTAATTATAGAACATGTCAAACTGTATTTCAGTCAAAGCTCTCTGTAAGTCTCCAGAGCTTTCTTAATGACAGTAATTATAGGTCATAAAAAGAGTCGTCTAAAATTAACATTTCTCTCATGTCTTGATAGGAAAATGTAAATGGCTGCATAGTACAGATGTTTTGATTAGTAAAATTTACACTTCCTTTTTTGTTTCAATGCTTGTCAAACTTCACAGTGCTAAACGTAAGGTGTTACATTTTTAATTTTTCTGAAGAGATAAAGGTGTATCCAAATTGAAGATATGATTTCTTCACACTCTTAAGTTTAATTTACAGTTTTATGCAAAACTGTTTCAGTAATTTATCACAAGTAAATCTATAATTTCTGCCTTAACAAATATTAGTTTTGACTGAAAATGTTATAACTTTTCAGTATGTAAAGAAAAAAAGAAAGAAAGAAAGAAAGAAAGAAAAAAGAATACAATAGACGTTATAGGGAATGATAGAATAAAAATAAGTTTGCAATATGTAAGACATGATATTGGATGAAAAGAATAATATGAACATAAAAGCTAACTTCTGTCACCACTGAACTGAACTGTGTTGTATTGTATATGAAAAAAAACTATACTTAAAAAAAAAAACAACACAGAAAACCATCCCCATGAAGCAACAAAACAAAAAAGCTCAGCCATAAAACAGTGCACTCAGAACTGTCAAAATTTTCTTACCAGAAAATAAGAATAGAAATATTCTGGTTTAAACAATGTTAATAACATCAAACATCCAGGGAAATATAACAAATTAAAAGGGAATCACTCCAAAGCATAAAAGGCCTACACCTTAAGTAATAATAAATCTAATACTTAACATTAATCTCCCTAGAAAATAAAATTAGATAAACTTTTGCAAGGGCATTCAGAACAGTCAATCCAGTTTATTAATAATTTCCTGTTTTCATACTAGAAGCTCGTATTATCTGGTCACAGCCACAGTAGACCTCCAAAGATATTTAATAAAGCTGCCGTTGGTAATCCTCTCTGATTACCTATAACCTTCCAGCTGTAACACATACTGTGCTGCAGCTCCACAGAAGGACATCACACTGTCACCTGGTATGATGTTTGACAGCTTATTCTGCTACATCAAGCCAGCGCAAAATTACTTTTTCCAAATCCATCCCTAGTTAATAACCAAAAGCAATAATGGTATTCAACATGGGTAATACACTGAGAAGGCAAAATGAGGCAACAGAGAGAAAAAGATTAAAGAGTCACTATTATGAAGAAGAGATCAAAAACTGAATCTTGTAAGATACAACAATGTTTCAATTATAACACCATGCAGAGAGCTCTACCTTTCACTCTACAGAACTCATACTGCAAGGCTAAGAAACACAAGAGAAAATTCCTATTGTGTTTACACAAGATGCATCTTCATTCCAGTTCAAACAGAGCAACATTTCAAAATTTTCTCTGTAAATTATGCTTAGAAATCCTCCAAGGAGCAGATGCTGACTTACTTTTAGTGGAAATGCCCAGTTAATAGAAATTTATTGCTTTGATCTAGTTTTCACTAAAGCACACTTCTTATGCTATAGAGAGATTAATAAAATATTGCATTTATAGAAAAGATCAGAATTGCTGCATTCTAAATTTACAGGAATGCTAAAAGCTATTTGAGTAAAAAAGTACAGCCAACTAAACAATCAACAAAAGAAAAGGAAGCAAACAAACAAAACTCACAACTACGTATAAAACATTAACATGAAAATATATGTGCTTTAATTTCACAAATAAAAATGCAACAGAGTAAAATTCTGCTACAAGAGAGCACATACACAGCAACCCGACAAACCAACGTGCACAAGGTGCACAAGAAGAATGAATAAAAAATTGTAAAATATGTTTTATACCATAGAAACATAGTACAACATATGTTCCTGAGAATAATTTTACTGCAACCTCTTCAGTATTACAGGACCTATAATTTCATTCCTCCTAAAGGAAAAATATCACAAGCATAATTTGTAGATTAATGAAGCGATGGGAAAATCACAGAACTCTACAGTATAGCATACAATGATTTCCCCCAGTAAGTTTACTGATACTGTCAGTTTTCCAAAAATGAAAATGTATCTTATTTTTCTCACAAGTAGCAAAGTTGATCACTTCATACCTCATCTTCATGTCTTGCACAATAACTAGATTTTTTCAAATGAAAGCGTCACTATTGTATCCTCAGCCACTACAAATGCCGTTATCCTACCTTCTGTTATTTCAGTGGTTACAAAATGTTCACAGTACTTCTGGAGTACTGTGGAAAACTATCCTGGTTTGTAATCCTCTGGTTACAACACTGTCTGAACATCAATCCTCACTATATTCCTGAGGTTATTCACCTTTGGGAGTAGATTGATATCAAATGATAAGGCTCTCTGATGATTAAGACCTTGTAGTTGATTAAATCTACATTTGGCTTTCATGTCTTTTAGAAAAAAAAAAAAATGTACAGCTGAAAATTTTATGCCTTTCAAACAACCACAACAACTGTATTTTTTAATCTTTAAGTTGCTTTTTTGGAGTTTAAATATGTAGAGATGGTTTTGGAGGCTCGAAGCTGCAGAGTAACATCTTTTTATTGGTATGTGCCTGTGGGGGTTGGCTCACATATGTTTTAACAAAAAAACATGTGCTCTTTAACATCCATTTGTAACATGGAATTCTTAAGCTGAGGTAACACCTTTTTCTATCAGCAGATGTACATTCTGGACATGGTGATGGGATGCAGTGCTGTATATTTTCGTTCTTGAAAGGAATGTTTCCTGGAATTCTTAGACAACAATATTCACAAAGCCTTTCTTACAAACAGAAATCCATTTTTTTGTTTTTCCTCAGTAAGATAAAATAAATCATAACTTATGTTTACTTACCATATAGATGTAATATACCTAGAATTTTTAAAATCACATTTGACTCCAAAATTTGTTCTGAAATTTCTGTAGATTTTTAAAATATTATTCATGTACTATCCTGTTAGCTGCAAGGATTGGAGAATACTACAGATAGAAGATCAAATGCATATCAAAGATTTAGGTAGAGAAAGATAACAAAGCAGGCTCTGTGAGGACAGAGAGTTAATATCATGTTGCTAGCAAAGATCAGAAATGTAGAAAATGAAACATGAAAGTTATTTTAAAGCAGCCATTTGAAAGGAAATTACTTGAAACACATGCTTAATGACAGAAAGAAAGCTGGTATGTTAAGAAAGCCCCAGGTCTCTCCACACCTGAAATCACTGCCCATTCTGCCTCCTTTTTCCGTCCAATTGCAGTCTTGTTCTTTGTTCATTTCCTGTTGATCATCTGTTCTTCATTGTTTTTCCTTGGGAAAAAAAACCAAAACAAAACAAAACAAAAACTGTTTTCTTGCATTCAATTAGTGCCCGGTATAAATAAGTCTCAGTTCCTGAGCTGGGTTCATATGCACTGTGATAATATATCAATCAAATAGTAGCAATTATTGGACTGATCACAGCAAACGGTGAATTGGACAAGTTTTTGTAATAGATTAGAATATTATACATACAAATGAGTTGATTTTGTATTGTTTTGTTTTTAAAAGAGAGACATTGTAGGATAGTTTAATAGTCCTTCTCTTTTCATCCAGTCTAAATGTAAGTATTTAACTGCTATTAGGTTTTGTGAGGCTCAAGAAGCAGCCGAGCTGACATGTATACTGTACTGCAGGTTTTACCAAAACTCTACCAACAAATAAAAGATATTGCAGACAATACAACCTGTCACAAAACAGTAGGACAAGTAGAGGAATACAGATTTTAAATGATGTAATATATATAATACACCATGGCTAACTCTTTGCTGAAGTGGGGGGACATGATAACAGTCTGTGAATATCTTAGGAGAGTAAATCCAAGGCAGGAGAAGAAGCATTCAGAGCGATAAACAGGGATTTATAGAGCAGTAATAGGATTAAACTAAGAGGGAAAAAGTTCAAGTTGTGTATCAAGCTGCCTTTTGATGGTGTATTAACAAATAAATCAGCATAAAGTACTGAACATCACCTCTGTATATCTAGAATCTTAAAAGAGGGAAGAAAAAGAAAAGGGGGGGGAAACTTTTTCCTATTTAATTTGTGAAGAACTGAGAAAAATTTTCAGGTAAGGAAAGTTGTGGGTAAATTATTAATTAGGCTTTTAAAGTCAAAATTTACATATAATCATCAAATAGAAAAAAAGAATTAGCCAGTGCAGAACCCAAAATTTGTTATAGACCATAACAGCTTGGTTAGGCAAATCACTCTGGCTTTGGTGGGTCTTTTACAGCAATCCTCAGTAGCCCAATTGAGAGATGATGGAGATATGAATAGCTATAATAACCATGCCTGGAACAAAATTTGTCAATTTCATATAATTATAGAATCATAGAATATCCTAAGTTGAAAGGGACCATAAGGATCATCAAATTAAATTCCTGTCCTGACACAGAACCACCCAAAAATCAGACCATATGACTGAGAGCGTTGTTCAGATGCTGCTCAAACTCCATCAGGTTGGTGCCATGCCCACTGCCATGGGGAGACTGTTCCAGTACCAGTTCCTGGTGGTGAAGCACCTCATCCTCATCCCCAGCCTGGCCCTCCCCCATCAGAACTCCATACTGTTCACTCATCCAAAATAGACTGGAAAGAAGAAAGCACTTGTGAACATTGTTGTGGAATTATCCACTAATAGCAGTTAAATATCCAAAACTAAGACAATTTTGCTTTCTAAGTAAGAATATTAAATAAACTCAGAGGTATTAGTTCTATTTTCAGCCTTAATATCTTCCTCAAACTTCTATACTTCCTTTATTTTTATTTAGAATGAGTATAAACCAGATATCTCTAGTCCATACCCAAGTCTATATCTCATGCGAGTTGAAACTGCTAATATCGTGTAGACTAGTAAGATACAGTGGCTTATATGATGCTGTGCTTGGATTTATGGTGAATATATTGGTGATAACACACTGATGCTTTAGTTTTTGCAGAGCAGTGTTTACCTGAAGTCATGAACTTCCCTGCCAGCGGGCAGGCTGGAGGTAGAGGTGCACAGGAAGCTGTGAGGGACTAAACCAGAACAGCTGACCCAAACTAGACAAAGTTCATAGAATCACAGAATCACAGAAGGGTTTGGGTTGAAAAGGACCATAATGATGGTCATAAACTAAAGGAATTGGGACTGTTTAATCTGGGGAAAAGGAAGCTGAGGGAAGACCTTATTGCTCTCTTCCAGTATCTGAAAGGTGCCTACAGCGAGGGCAGTGTTCTCTTCTCGCTAGTGACAGGCGACAGGACAAGGGGAAATGGCCTCAAGTTGCGCCAGGGGAGGTTTAGGTTGGATATCAGGAAGAACTTCTTTACAGAAAGGGTGGTTAAGCACTGAGGTCTCCCCAGGGAGGTGGTTGAGTGACCATCCCTGAATATGTTTAAATACCATTTTGATACGGTGCTCAGGAACGTGATGTAGTGGAGGGTTGTTAGGGTAGTATGGTTAGGTTGCGGTTGGACTTGATGATCTTTAAGGTCTTTTCCAACCTGAGCAATACTATGATTCTATGATTCTATGATCACCTAGTTTCAACCCCCTTGCTATGTCCAGGGTTGCCAACCACCAGACCAGGCTGCCCAGAGCCACGTCCAGCCTGGCCTTGAATGCCTCCAGGGATGGGGCATCCACAACCATTCCCCCTTGTCCTATCACTATCCATCCATGTAAACAGTCATTTACCTCCTGTTTATACGCTCCCTTCAAATACTGGAAGGCCACAATGAGGTCTCCCCAGAGCCTTCTCTTCTCCAAGGTAAACAAGCACAGTTCCCTCAACCCTTCTTCATAGGAGAGGTGCTGCAGCCCTCTATTCATCTTAGTGGCTCTCCTCCAAGAGTTCCAAGTCTTTCTTGTGCTGAGGGCCTCAGGCCTCGACACAATACTCCAGACAGGGCCTCACAAGAGCCGAGGTGGACAATCACCTCCCTCTCCCTGCCAGCCACTCCTCTTTCAGTGCAGCCCAGAACACAGTTGGCCTTCCGGGCTGTGAGCACACACTGTTGGCTCATGTCCAGCTTCTCGTCCACCAGGACCCCCAGGTCTTTCTCCAGAGTTATACTCTCAAGATATTCCCCCAGTTTGTATAAATGTCTGGGATTGTCCTAGCCCAAGTGCAGCACCTTGCACTGGGCCTTATGGTGCTATGCTGAACAATAAAGCTGGCGTAAAGAAGGAGGAAGGGTAGAGTGATGGAGTGACTGTGTTTGTTTTCCTAAGAAAACATTACACATGATGGGCCCTGCTCTCCTGAGGGTGGCTGAACATCTGCCTGCCAATGGGAAGTAGTGACTGAATTCCTTGTTTGCTTAGGTTGCAGATAAGGCTTTTGCTTTACTTACTAGACTGTCTTTTATCTCAGTTCATGAGTTCTCACACTCTCGCCTTTCTGATTATCTCTCCCATCCTATCTGGGGAGAATGAGTGAATGGGTGTGACGTGTTTTGTTGCCCGCCAGAGTTACATTACAACAAGGAACTTCATTAAATATTGGAGTTTATGTCCTAAAATCTGATACAGATCCAAACTTAATCATTAGAAAAGTGAAGAGTTCAATGCATAGACTTGAAAACCTGAAACACCTTCCCACTATCATTATAACAAAGAAAAACAGTACTCTGTAGAGCATATATAGTCAAAATGGAAGAAACCTCTTATGTAAATAAAGACTAACATAACACAAGTATGTGCTATTTTCATCTGGTATATTTGCATTTGCGCTAGAGGTCTTGCACAGTTCTACCTGTGTTCAAATAGCAAAGGCAGTGTAACTTGCATAGAAATAAAAAATTTCCAATGAAGATGGGAATGCATACTGAAAGCATAATGCCTTACACTTTCTCATTAGACTTCTGAGTGACCTCCTTTGTATGTTAAAGAGTTCCTTTATATGTTAAACATAATTCCTCTGAGAAACCAAATGAAAAAGCAAGAATTTTTTACACCTGCTCTTTGAGATATCTCCTAGAGAAAAGAACTGCTATCCAGTTCAAAAATGTCCCATGGATAGGAAAAGCCTCTGGAGAATCAGGACAAATTTGATGAAAGTTCACTTATATTGAAGGCAGAAATTAGAAATTAATGGAAAAAATATTAATCAAACAGTGAAAAACAGAATTTATACAGGAAACTGAAGAGAGTACACTAAAATATTGGGTCCCAGGACTAATGAAAATAAGGTCTAAATTCTAGGAAAGAAAGAAAGAAAAACAACCTGAAAACAACATGGAAAAAAATTACTTGTGTTTTTTTTTAGTTGGTAGAGATAGGGAAGGGAAGGGAGGGGAAGGGAAGGGAAGGGAAGGGACATTATTTCAGTCTTCTTCCCACTTCAAGTCTACAGCTGTGTCAGGACAATATAAATATCAGTGAAAAAGTCATGAAGAAGTAGCTATGATGTGTGGAGATAGGGCATGTGGTGGAGAAAAGAAAGAAGGGAAAGTGTAAACAGAACCGCCAGCATTTGAAAAGCCACATCTGTGGTTCTTTCAGTCTGCAGCCATGTGTTGCAGACCTACCGCCTCAAGTGAACTGATGTGTGCCTTCTGGATTGCCTGAAGTGTAAATATGGAAACAAGTTAACTCAGCATTTGGTCTGGCACTATTTCTGTCAGGTCATGATGTGCTGTAGAGGGTAAAATAATTCAGAGCACAGACTAGGCAAATATCATGTGGTGTAGAGTCACCTGCTGAACTACCATGTTTGAACAGTTAAGAACAAATCATACAAATAGAGCAAAGTACTACTAATGATATTTCCAGAGCGGTGGACTAAGTAATTTGTCGATAAGGGTAAATAAAATCCAGAACAAACAAGTGCTGGACATTGTCTTGCTTTATATAATCATGTCAAAACAATACACATTTCAAGATCCTGAGATTTTTGTTCCTCATCAGAAGCAGATAACAGAACCACAGAATCACAGAATGGTTATGGTTGGAAGGGACCACTGGACATTATTTGGTCCAACCCCCTTCTCAAGCAGAATCAGCTAGAACCTCTTGTCCAGGACCACGTACTAACAGCTGTCCAGTCAAAACTAGGTGACAAACATTGCTCATGTAGTAACTATGGTCGAGGACATAAAACATTTCTATGTGTTCCAAAGGTTGATAATATTAACATTATTCATATCCATACTAAAAAGCACAAGCCAAGATACTAGAGAACTGATATTAGTTTGCGATGCAGTTAATCAAAGTCTGTGCTACTTTTTCCATAAAATCCATACACAAACTCTGCTCTGAGGCAGGTATTTTGTATGAAGAGTAAATCCTGCTACGTTTTATTATTTGTTGATCTGACTATATAGCACACACAGGGAGGAAAAATGTCTGAAACAAAAAAAAAAAAGAGAAAAGAAGTAGTTACAAAAAATAATACCAATGGGAACAAATAGGTAGAAAATAGCATAACCAACAGTAATAAGCTGCAAGTTGAAGAAAAATTATTCTAGACTGGAAACTTTGGATGGAAGAATCTACTGAATTAATGTATGTTTTATATAATTTCATATATGATCTCTATCACAAAATGACATTGAAGAGCTGAAAGCTATGACATACTGTAATAATACTTTGAAGATACTGATATGGATGTGTAATATAAATCTTTTACCAAAGGTATTTCTCATAGCATATGCAATATCTTTGTGAATTTCATCACACTGCAAATTAAAGAAGGATAATAGTCAGAGAGTCTTTTGAATGATTATGCTGTGTGCCCATAAGTGGTAATGATCTTGATATCTTGCAATATAACTGTGATAACACAAACAAGTCAACTGAGAAGCATTAAAATTCTGCTAAATCACTTTCAAAAGTCATTTGGGAAAAGAAAAAATCAAGCATTGTCTGGTTATAAAGAGATAGTGGCCTGTGCATGTTAGTAAAATATCTAAAATTCCCCTGAAATATCTTCTTAATCTGTGCTTAAACTTGGCAGTACCAGCTTAAGGAAGTTCTGTGTACATCCATTTTAACTTGCTACTGGAATGAAGACTCAGGATGGAAATGCCAAACTATGTTTTGAAGAACACATTTTAACTGTTTCTCCTAAAAAAATCTGCTATTTAAATATATCTTTGATATTTTGATGAGAAAAGCTATGGAGTAATACTTCTGTCAGAAACAACATTACATTAATACAACCAAATCAAATACATCCAAATTGCTTTTTGATGAGGATTAATCCAAGGAAGACTTTCCTACTATTAGCAATCTCTCTCTTAGGTGCAATTCCTCTCTCCCAGAACCATTTCCATTCAAACTTCTCCATGGAGCAGCAGGCTGCAATTTCTGAGTCTGTGCTGTAATTCTACTGTAATTCTTGCACAGTAACCTAGTCAATCAACCCTGTCCTCCCCGTGCTAGTCAACTGTCCTTTTTATGCAGCAATAGAATACAATATGAATTGAGTGAATAGAGTTGCAGTGCTAGGGGAACAGTCCGCTACTACAGAGATACAGGATTGATTGACATAAAAACATATGTGGTAGAGTTACAGAAGAATTGCAGCAGAGTCACAGAAATTGCAGTCTCCACACTTCATGAGACAAAAAGGAAGCTACAAGAGATACCATTAATAAATAAAATTTGCCTTCCAGCTAAAGCTGCATCACAAATCCTTTTTTTTTCTTCTTTTTTTTTTTTTATTCACAATTTTAATTTGTCAGCAGCCTTTATTAAGTATGTGAAAATTAATTGTGACTTCAATTCTACAATGGTTACAATTGTAGGACAGTTTTAATCCAAATTCAGGTGACCTCCCCCCCCCCCCCCCACAAAAGTTTTTCCCCCCCACTGATTTTCCGGTCCATTCTTCACCATTCTCACTATTGATGGAGCTGGAACAACATGGGACTTGCATATGTAATTTTATATATATTTATATATATATATAATTATTTTTGTATTATACACATTCAGAACAAGAATGTATATAATATCTTTGCAAAAGCATTTTCAATAAGCACCGTTTCTGTTTTTCAGTTGTAAACATATACATCATTGTGTTCATATGGTACTGTATATTCAAATTATCCAATTACATTTTTCTTTAATAAGAAGTACATTAGGTTATAGAGTCACAAGACCATACAAGATTCTGGGCTGGAAGGGACCTCAGAAGATTGTGAGGATGAACCTTTTCTTGAGAAAAAGGTGTTGAGCTGAGATTATCAAGCAAGGTTTACAACCTCTAGCAACTTGTAAAATTCCATTTTGAAAACTTCCAGTGGTTGGGATTCTGACATGCCCTTGGAGAGATTGTTCCAGTGATTATTGTTCTGACTGTAAAACAAATATTTCTTGTACCAAGATAAAGCCTCTCCCAATGCAATATATAGCCATTGCCCCTTTTGTCTTCATGTGGGTTCTTGTCCTCTTTGTGCACGAAGTACTGGGCTATTGTGATAAGGTCTTCCCTGACAATTTAGTTGTGTTCCACTGTTCCATGGCTGTATATTAATTTCCTCTGTAGGAAAAGTCTGCTTCTCCATGCCAGCTTCCACCTAAATATGCATAGTTGCTTCATTGTTGTGAATTTTGCTCCAAATTCTGCAAGAAAGGGCCACATGTCTTCTTAGCTTTAATTTCTCTCTAAGACTAAACTCTTCCTAAGGAGATGACAAAATAAAATGACACCGTCCATAGATGGTGATGTCCAGAACATGAGTATATGGGTTTTTTTAATGTTCTTTTATTTTCTGTCCTTTTATTGTGTCAGAGTTATTTGTTGGCTTTGTCTTGCTTTTCTGCCAATATGCATTAAAAGGAAGATGGAATGTTTCATTGCTGCTGAAAAAGTTAGTGGTGTTTTCATACTTGTAGCATTTTCTTTGAGTATTGGACTATCAGATTATGAAACAGACAAAGTATTTCACATGCCTCACAAGTACTTTTTCCAAGTCCTTATAGACTCAAATGGATAATGTGGCATGATTTCTCTTGAAGTTCTAGAAACCGTTTTTATTGTTTTTTAGATTTTGAAAACTAAAAGTTGAAACCTTATATATCACTATGAAGGTTAATGTCAATATTTTATCTAATTTAAACCATCTGCTGAGTATTTTTAGGTTTATGGTTTTTTAAATTATTTTATTACTTTTGTAACTATCTGCAATGTTAAATCTTAACAAAGAGGTTCATTTGAACTAACATAAAGTTTTGAACAATCTTTCTTTAAATCCAGTTAGGAGTTCTGCAGTATTCAGTGAAAAACAAACAAACAAACAAAAAACCCGTACAGAAATCGCTTTTCTGAAGTCAGTTAGCATAGAAAGAAAGAATAATAATATAATGCTTCATGAGATCATACTTTATTGATCTAATCAGCTTAAAACTATATGGATTTTTATGTGGCTACATTTCTATCTTATTTAACTGATAAAAATGTCTAAAAAATGTAAGAATTATTAATGCTTAATTTTAACATTATTTGTTTGTTTTTTCTTTACAGTGATCTCCATGAAACAAATCATCCACTTCAGGAATACATATTACATAAATCAAGAGAAAAATCATTTATATGAGTAATGTAGTTAAAATATTTCCTTGCAGTGCTTAAAATTAGTTTTGTGCAGTTTTACTTAGTTGTAAAGGAAGTGGACCAGAATGAGAATAGGTAAAGCAAACTCCTGACTTGTAAAGAAGACTGCTGGAGATTAGAGGACTTCTTTCTCCTTGCTCTTGTGCCTCCACAGAATAGGAGTAAGGAAGATTACAAGATTGCTCCTAAGTGCAACAGAAGAATGAGGATTGTGAAGATTCACAGAATCATAGAATGGTTTGTGTTGGAAGGAATCTTAAAGATCATCTGGAGCTTTTGGAGCTCTTGTGGAACTTATGAAATAGCACCAGAGGAGGGTCATGAAGGTGATCAGAGGGCAGGAGCACCTCTCGTAAGAAGACAGGCTGAGGGAGTTAGGCTTGTTTAGCTTGGAGAAGAGGAACCTCCAGGGAGACCTCATTGCAGCTTTTCAGTATTTAAATAGAGCTTAAGTACAAGATGAAGGCCAAATTTTTACTGGTCTGATAGTGTTAGGTCAAGGGGGAATATTTTTAAATTAAAAGAGGAGAGATTAAGATTAGATTCCAGGGGAAAAATTTTCACTGAGACATTAGTAAGATACCAGAACCAGTAAGATACTCTGGCTGCCCAGAGAAGTTGTGGATGCCTCAGCTGCACAGAGGCTAGGCTGATTTGGGCTGTAGGAGGTCTGACCTAGAGGTTGGCAAGCCTATCCATGACAGAATGTTTGGAACTAGATCTTTGAAGTCCCTCCCAGCCCAAGCCATTCTATGATTCCATGATTCCATGATTCCATGATTCCATGATTCCATGATTCCATGATTCCATGATCTAGTTCCTTGCCTCTGCCATGGGCAGGTTGCCCCTCATTATAAGTGGTTACCCAAATATCCATCCAACCTGACACTGAACAGTTCCAGAAATGAGACATTCACAGTTACTTTGGGGAGCATGTTCCAGTGCCTTACCTCCCCTTGCACCCTCATAATAAAGAATTTCTTCCCAATACCTAATCTAAATCTATTCTCTTTTAGTTTAAAATCCTTGCCCTTTTCCTATCACTGGCAGACATTTCCACTCTTTATTGTTCTTTTTTCTTTTAGTCAAATGAAAACATTTAGAGTTGGGGAACATGAATTTACACCTTGTATCTGACAACTCTATCCCCAGGAAGGCGAGAACTGTGCTCTGTCCTAGACACCTAGCAAACAAGATCCTTGCTGGTATTCCCAGCTGTAATATACTTATTATAGAAAATAAAACCAAGATGAGAAGAAGATGGAAACAACTATCTTACGGATATTCCTTGGTATAGGCAGTCATAGAACATGTACTGTCATGTTTACTACCTCTGTAAAGAATATCTGAATTTTCAGACTGAACATTTAGACAGTCTGTGACAATCTTCCAGTAATGCTAGTTCTGTTACCTTTCCCCTCTGGATCTCTTTTCCTTGGGCATTCTTCACCAGACACAGAGACTCAGTAAGCAAGATAAACCCAACTTAAAAGTACAGTACAAATAGTTTTTGGCTAGTACTAAGAAGATGTGTCTAGAACTCCTATCTTCTAGAACAAACATTAGCTTGGTCACACAGCCAACTGTCATCTACCAGGAGATGGGGAAAGGTTGACTTCCATTGCTGTGTTACATCATTGTCTTAAAACAAAACAAAACAAAAAAGAATTTTATATTAAGCAGATAAGCTTGTCTACTTTCTTATTCTACCTCAAGATTTTATTTTTTTTTTTCAGTAAAATTGAGCAAAGACTTTGCAGCTGTGCTACATCAAAATATGTACAGAAGCACAGGAAATAAAACCTTGTGCTGAGTGGTCAAAGATCTTCTGAAGGGACTCTACACAGAAGCAGAAACAATCATGTGGAAAGACAAAAAAGTACCATCACTTATAGCTTCTTCTCTATCCACAGGAATAAAAAATGACCCCCTGAGTAGGCCTTTGGCCTACTAGGCAAAACAAACCCTATACTTAAAGGACCAATCTGGAGTCAAAAGAGACATAAACATCTCTGTTTAATGATCTGCTTTCATAGTGGTAGAAATGAACAAATAGAACCAGACCTCTTTGTAAAATGATCAAGGAAACTATTAATTATAGACTATAGAATATTCCTCTCTACATTTAAACATCCTAGTCAAAATTTTGTATTAATCATTCCACTGGAGTGTAGAGCTGCTGTTCTGGAGGACCTTGACAGCCTGGAGAAAGGGGCTTAAAGAACCGTCATCACATTCAGGAAAACCAAGTGCAAAATCCTGCACTTGGTCAGGAGTAATCTAATAGAGCATAAAAAGCAGCTTTGTAGAAAATACTCAGAACATCCTGGTAACTAGAAGTTGAACATGAAACGGCAGTGTGCGCCTCCAACAAAAAATGCCAGTATTCTGGACTGGATTAACAAGGATGTTGCCTGCAAGTAAGGTAATGCATTATTTCCCCTAATTTTTCCCACTTGTAAAGTCAAATCTGGAGCACTATGAACTTTCCAGGAAAAGAAGCACATTGACACATCTAGTACAGGGCAATAAAATAATTAGGGATACACGACAAGAGAAGACAAGCTGAGACAAGAGGCATTATTCAGACTTAGAAGGTCACGTATTTTTAGACATTCATCGGGAAACTTTTCTCCTAGTTGAATGGTATGGAGAAGATGAAAACTATTCTTTAGATTGCATAGTATTAGGACAACAAAAAACAGAAAAAAAAGTGCTAATCATGGAGAATGTAGAGTAGTAGTAAGGAACTTTTTTCATGTCTATGAATGTGGTCAGAGAGACTGGAATCTCTAGGTATTCAAAACACATCTGGATACCGTCTTTAGAAATCTGCTGTTACTGAATCGCTTTGAGTCAAATATTGGACTACAAGACATCCAGAGACACTTTAAACATAAATTCTTTTAAGATTCTGTGACATTTTCCAGAGTGTGGTGCACTGGAATAAGTATCCGTTGAAAGAGACAAAAGAGGGTGGATGATTATATGGAAAGGGCAATAAGGTAAGTGTTATTAAAAATATTAGGGGAAAGTAGGAAGAAATGTTTGCAAGAGGATAACATAAAAAAGGCAATGAGAAACATAGTTGAAACAGTAAGACACTAAAAGTATCTAGCTTCAATAACTCTGTTTTCATTTGCACATTATCAAATAGATTTTCCATGTAATTTTAACAAACACTTTCTGCACATAAAATATGGCTTGTAGACTTAGTTTTCATGCGCCTTTAAATTACTTTTGGAAACTTAAATAAAATTCCTTGTTTAATTTTAAATATCTCAATTTCATTCCCCTTCAGCCCTGATTGAATCTTACGCAGCTTTTCTGAATATTCATACTTACTTTAGGGGAGAGAAAGACATATGTTGAAATAAATATTATTCTGCAGACTCCAGAAGCCTGGAAGGCCGTATCATTTGAAAATCTGAGCAAGGTCACTGTTGTCATCCATGTTCTCCCTCTAAATAAAGATGTTAATTGATTTAAATCATGTCAAAATCATTTTCAGCTCAGGATTTTGCTCAGTGCTGATATTGATGATAAATGTAATGTTGCGTGGAATTGATTTCATTGCAACTTTGACTAACTTTCTCCTCTATGAAAGCAGATGCTGGAGAAATATGACCACTTGCTGTTGCAGCTTTGGAGTACATTACAAAGCAGAAACAACAATTCTTTCAGATAGACTAAGAAAAATCTTATGTTCGGTGGATTGGTTTCATCATGGACTTCCCTTTTCACTTTACTTGTATTGTTTTAATTAATTCTATGCCTAGAATATGTCTGTTTCATTTTTCTTTTCATGAATTAAGACTCAATCAAGCAAATAAGAGCTTCTCTAGGTAAACTACAAAGTAAAAAATTATTCTGAAGAAATAGATAATTTTAAGTTGTCTCTGTCAGTTAAATTTATCATTCCCATTAAACTTGAATAGTATCCTGGGTCATCCTGTTAAATGTCTTGTCTTGTAAGAGAACCTGGTTTTCCAAAGTATTAATTTGAAAGAATTTCTAAAACTTTGCATTAAAAAAATATTCTGCTTCATAGGTGCTTATGCAATAAACAGTTGCTCATAATCATAATTCCTCTGTGTTTGTCATGACATTAACCATCCTAAATTTCACCTAACACTTAAAATACCCTTAAGCTTTATATCATCTCAGGTTTTCTTTTTGTTGTTTCTGTTTGTGTACTTGCTTATTAAAATATTTATTTAACTTTTTGTCTTCAGAACATGTACTATGTGTTCCTTTCCATGGCAAAATAAATGAACTGGACAAGAAGAAGGTATATGAAATCACTGAAGACAATCTATCCTAAAATAAATCAGAATATTTTAAGAATAAAGTAATGAATCCATTTCATTATTTCTCGCAATGAGAACAGCAATCTGAACATTGAGAAGTTCAGAATGTAATGAATCATAGACTTCCATATAGAGAGCAGAAAAGCAATTTTAATAAATAGGCAGATCATATAAAAATGATTTGTATCAATATCTATCAGTCTGAACTCTGACAGTACTGCACCCACTGTTTCCCCCAAAGTAGGCAATAATGAAAAAGTGTCTCTTCCATTTATGCATTAATTTCAGGACTGATTGCACCTAACCACATTGAATCTGTCCACATCCTTTTCAAGCATGGCAACTAATGATCACAATTCCTGTCATGTAGATCAGTGCTTCAACATCCGGTTGGAAATTGTCAACTCTGCATACTGCAAATCTATGTTCTGTCAATAATACAAATGGATAAGTAGGCAGCTGCTATTTCAGAACTCCTCTCATACTGCTTTAAGCTGTCCTGAGCCATTTTGTCAAATAAAGTTCTAAAATGTGTTTGCTTTAGTTCAAAAATATTTGTTTACTTTTTTTTTTTAATACATATTATTACACTCATTCATTACCTTTACTCTACCTTGACTTGATTAAATTTGAAGTTATAATACAATCTACCACACATCTAACTGGGTAGACATTTTGCTTTAAAAAATACCTGCTCAGTCCAACTTTAGGTATACTATCCCAAACTAAACCATTAGGAAAACTTTAGAATGTTTTTCTGTGCTAGCCTTTCAACAACTCATACACAAGGCAAGTCTTATGGAGCTTGTTCAGAACAGGTTTTTTTAAAAAATCATATTCATTTATTTTGCTTCCTTTATGAATGACTTAATTCCCAAACACAATGAGGGGGGGAAAAAAAAAGATACAAAAGGAGTAAATATGAGAAACAAAAATGGCATTTACAGAATAATCTAAACTTTCTTTAATTATTACACAGAATTTAAATTCTACTTTGAAATTAAAGATGGTCAGTGTATTGGATATTGTTAGTTATGTCAAATAAGGGACACTGTAGACAATTTAGAAAAGATCAGTAAAGAGTAAAAAATTACTTGACAGCAGAGTGTTAATTTTTCTGAAGAAATACAATTTCAAAAAGTTAGAGGAAAAGGATGAATACTGTCAAATTAAATAAGAAGAATGCTTACAGTCGAGAAAGACAAAGGGATAATCATGCTGACATTAAAACTTATGCATTAAATAACATCTACTGTTAAAAAGTATAAAGAATTTTATTTGTAATGAATATTTTGACAGATATGTCATGCAGATTTCACCTTTCCCACAAATTTCCATTTTATTAACCTGAAAGAACATATGCAACAGAAACATTTTTGGTAGTATAATAAATGCACATATGTATGCATAAATATTTTAAGATATACATATGCACTCAGAATTTTATTGATGGTTAGAGTGTGTGGTCTGATAGTTCAGGTCTTCTCTGACTTGTTTAATTTGTTAATCTCATACTTTTGATTTGATGATATCTCCTGTAGGAAACTTTGGATTTCTATTTCCAAAAGACATGGAAGGCTGCTTTAGATGCTTAAAATATGCTGTTCAAGACCTCCCAGCCAGAGTGTGAACAAGTGCCTTTTTCAGGTCTTGGATTTTTTATGCAGAAAAGAAAGGACTGTAAATATTTTTTTCTAATAATGAAAGAAATAGGATCTGATTTCTATGCATTTTAATTTGCAGTATGATTTGCTTCAGGATATACCAGTGTGGTCCACGGAAAAAACTATGTGCAATTAACAGAACTCAACACAATTTTATATATGTAAATAAATCCATATGTAGCTACAAATACGAACTTCCACAGTTTGTCCATTTGAAGTCTTTCATGGGTTGACACTGGTCATTGAACAGACACTCATCTTTGCCTCTTGCTTACTCCAGTCTCTGGTGGGGACAAAACAGAAAGAAGACAAAAAGTATTGTGGATCAAGATAATGACATCTTAACTAACACTAAAAATAAAATAATTTTAAAGAGGCAGAAACTACATGCACAAGAAAAGCAAAAAGCAATATTCAGTTGGTGCTTCTCATCAACATGTAGATTTTCAGACTCTTCCTGGGATGCAGAACCTTAACATGACTGGTGCTTGGGAAGATGAATATCATAGCTATGAATATCCTACTTTTCTACTCCTTTCCTTAAGCTTTTTATTGTTGAGCATGATGTCATATTGAATGGAGCGTCCTTTTAGTCAGTTTGGGTCAGTTATCTTAGCTGTGTTCTCTCCCAGCTTCTTGCCCACACACCACAAAGTCATTTTTGTGGAATCTTGAATGGAAAGTGGAGGCTTTGATGTTATACAAGCACTACTCATCAGTAGCCAAGCACTGACATGTTATCAACACCATTCTAGCCACAAGTGAAAAGCATAGTGACATATTTGTTGCCATGAATAAAGTTAAGTCCATCTCAGCCAAAAAGAGTTCAAAGTCTCACTGAATTCTATTAGGTATGTGGAAAGAGACAATTATTACATTGCCCTCGTCTTTCAAACTTTTACCTTTTTGCTCAAAGAGAAAACTCTTAGACTAGATCAAGAGCAAACCTTAAAGATAATACGATAGCAAGAAAAAGTTGTCAACTCCAGTCAGTTTGAAGAATATATATATATATTTTTGGTAATGGTAAGCAGAAAAGAACCAGAAAATATGGGGAAAGGAGAGTGTAGTCATAAACATAATAGTTTAATAGAGTAAACATAATAGTTTAATATATGGAGAACATATCAGTGTTTAACAGAACCATGGCCTTGTTGAACGTAGAAAATGGGTGCACAAGGCATGCTTATATCAAAAGATATGCAGAGGATTTTTCAGAAAGCTTTCTATTAATTTCTAGACTCTGTATTTATACTATGTGAAGCAACGCTATCGTATCTGTCTGAGTTGTGTAGACTTTAAAAATATACCCATATCATTTACATTTAACACATTTCCCTCTGATTTTGGAAAGACTGCAAAGCAGGTGGAGCAACAGACATTGTAACAACTATGTAAGAATGATCACTGAGTAGAATATAGCATAGGACTCTAGCATTATGTCTGAAAATATATAGTCATCTGTAAAGTCTCAGGCATCCAATGGCAGGTCTTTACATATTTTAATGTGAAAGCAGTTATGAAAAGACAAAGAATGAGATTTCCAAATAAATAGGGAACTCCTTATCTTCTGTCAAGTGTGCCCCTCTAAAACCATGTGTACTATACAACCGTGGTGATTCTGTCCTTAACTGTAAAGCAACACATCTTGGTGGAGAACTAGTATCTCAGAATAAACTACAACAAAATATCAATACCAGTAAATGCTTATAAGAGTGATCATTAAAACTATGTTATAACTGGGGAAAAACAGATTTATTCTGTCTCAAAATTCAGCTAAAGATCTATAGTGCACTGAAGATGCTTTTTGGTGTTTGTTTGTTTGTTTTGAGGGAACAAATAATAAATGTCAAATCAGTCATCAACACATTTTTGAACAGAGAAGGTGTTATACATTATCTAAATCAAATTGATATTGTCACTAACAAATATGTTACAAGATAATAAAAGAAACAAAAAATGCAGACTGAATACAAAATATTTAAATAAAAAACAAAGAATACAAAATAAGGAAATTAGGATGCCCCTGGAAAGAGTTACTTGACGCTATTTGCAGGAGATTTCCGTGATTAGGTTTTAAGAATAGTAAGCATTTTTTCTTTGATAATGAACCCAGAAGCTCAAAGAAAAAAAGTAGTAAAATGAAACTTTAAAATTATGCTGAGATTTTGTAAATAGGTATATAGTAAATTACTCTGCTCATTTTTCCTTAGTCTCTTCAACATTCAAGTGTCTTGAAAAACAGTAAGTAGTAGCTCATCTTCTTCCTCTGAAAATAATTTAAGATGAATATAAAATATGTTCTATAAACTCTTGTGCAAATAAAAGAGTGGAAATAAGATTTTCAATAAGAGAAACAAGTTTTCCTATTACTAGTATTATGCCAGATGTACACAGTACTTTCCTTTAATCTGGAAGAGTTAACATCAGTAGAAACCTTTCCACTAACTTTTAATGTATAGTCCAAAGGCTGTGTAAACTTTGCTATAGCGACACTTGGAAGGCCTCTGGATTCTGTGTGTTTGTGAGCTGTTGCCAGTGCACTGTTTTCTGTCATGGTAATAGAGTATACAGCCAGTTGGTTCACTGACATACAGAAGTCCATGACTGGACATTCTTGTGCTAAGTAAAGAAGAGATAAAATTTACATGTGTACAGCAAGGAGCTCAGCTTGAGAAGAAAAGAACAAAGGTTACGTTAATGTAAAGAAAATCAAACATCTTTGCTTACTTCAGAAAACCAGACATCTCTTCAAATACAGAGAGATGTTGCAGGTGGTGAAACAGCATTTTCTTTGCACAGATGTGAGACATCAGTCTAACAACCATATATTCTTAAAATAGAACAAGAGAATTCATAACATTAATTTTAGGTTCATCAATGTAATGGATAAAAGACTCTTTAGTGTAGTACTGGGAGAACGCTTTGTTAAGTTTTAAATCAAATTGTTTGAGTTACAGTCACAGGATAGCTGTTGAACTACAAAATACAGTGCAAGGCCTCTTCCCCCTCCCCTTTTGTAGGGTTTAATTTACAACTGCTACTGAACTGAAAATGTTCTTTCCAGGCTGATGCTGAAAACAAAGTAATCAAGTATAATTTTAACTCAAGTCTCTCTATAGTACATTGTACTACTGCCATAACTTCATATACCATATCAAACACATAGTGCAATGCACATCAACTGCAGACCTCCTGAAGAAGTAAGGAAGACCAGGAAAAGTTTAATTAAGGAAAGAATTATAGAAAAACAACTAATTAAATTATTGGTATAGAGTAGAAAATAATTAGTATATTTATACTGACGGACTTCCTGAGAAATATGCAACAGCTCTTGCTACTAGTGATTCAGATGCAATGAGATGGCCTTATCCTTGGCAAGACCAATTATCCCAGAAAACAACAATTTGTATAAATGAAGAATATATGCAGAAATAATATATGCAGTATTTTAAATATGGAGAGTGAAATGCTATATAAGCAGGACAGGAAGAGTAATAGCACACAAATACACATACTTCTCATTCAGGTTGCTATGATATAATATACATCATGTGGATGCCTTGAATATCTCCTGAGATAATAACAAATTAAGAATAAATTATTCACAACATGAATGAGGGACAATGATCTTACATGACACCGAGGCAATACTTCTGAGAAAGGTGCAATAGAAGGAGTCGCCATACACATGATTTATGATGCACTGAACTAATTTTTCAGAAATCCTGTGTCTCAGGGATTATTTTTTTTTCTTCTCTTTTCTTTCTTTCTTTTCTTTTTTTTTTTTTTCATTTACTCAAAAGTGTCACCACTTTTCAGTAATGTTGGGAACACAATGAAGCAAACGATTGCAATATAGCCTTACTCCCATCAACTGAATACACTTCAACCAATAGTCAGTTTAGCAATAAAACTGAGGTGCTTTTTCTTAAAAGATAAAGGTGCACTTGAAAAAATGAAATGTACAGCAGCTAAAGCTGTTAGAAGATGTTTAAAACATATGGTGTTTTAGAAACAATCTGATAGCATATATACAACATAATAGATATTGATACAGCAGCAGTAACAGTAAAGAACAAGGAAATAACTGAACATTGTTTTATTCTGTATTAAAGCAATATATAAACCACAACCTGCTTTTTTTTTTTTTTTTTTTTCCACTCTGAAGACTCTTTATTTGATTCTTCTCAATTACAATAAGTTTTTTACTACACTGTTTGCAAACAACAGGTGCTCTACAGTACGCAAATACGAAGAAATCATGAAGTCTAAATGAGGGGAGGTAAAAATTTGGTATAGCAAATCTATGTTCTTACAATTGTTAAAATTGCCATATAAGTTTGACTAAAGGCATCAGAAACCCAGGCAAATATGCTTTTAACTTTTTAATATGCATATATGCCAGAAGTAGATGGAGTATGCCATTCCACACATCTTCTAGGCATGTGCCTCAACATATTTTGTAATAAAATGTGAAACTGCCCATTTGTAAAACCATGAAAAGAAAGAGGAAAAATGAAAAGAAATTCCATCAAAAAGAAGAAAAGGAAATTTTCACCTTCAGAATAGAGTTGTTTGCTAAAAAGAAACAAAAATGAAACAATCAGCTAGTCACAGTGTCAGTTTTAAGATAAGAACTAGTCACTACAGTTTCTGTTCAAAGTTTGGCATTAACATTTCATTGAGTAAGATATATACAAAGAAGTTTACTGATAATTTTACTGATACAAAATTACTTATAATTGAGACAAAACACAAACACTGTGAAATTCTACTCTAATAACCACTACACCAGTTAATTACTTTCATCAGAGGAAAATCAAAACAAAATAAAAACAACACAAAACAGCAGCAGCAACAACAAAAGCTAGTAATTTAAATAATTTGAGCTGACTGTCCTGATTTATTTGCTCTCACCTTGAATAATGTATGCCCCACAACATAAAAACATTATTAAGATACCTAAAAGTATCCAGAGAAGGGCAACAAAGCAGGTAATAGGAATGGAAGACATGTCTAGTTAGGAGAGGGTGAGGACTCTTGGATTGTCTAGCCTGGAGAATAGGAGTCTATGAGATGACCTCACTGCTTTCTGCAGGTCCTTGAGGAGAGAAGTATAGAGGGAGGTGCTGGTCTCTGCTCCCTGGTATCTTCTGCACTGATTGCAGGATGCAAAGGAGTGGCACATAGCGATGCTGTGCCAGAGGAGTTTCAGACTAGACTGGACATTTCTAAACAGTGGAACAGGCTTTTATCTCACCACAATGAGATGGTTGATGTTCCATGCCTAACAGTACTTGAGATGCATTTGGATAATGCCCTCAATAATATGCTTAACTTGTGGTTAGCTCTGAAGTTGCCAGGCAGTTGGACTTGATGATCTTTGTAGACCCCCTCATGTGAAATATTCTATTATAACTAAAGAATGTATGGTATTTTAGTCTTAGGATAAAAGTGACTGTAATCACATAAATATAAATATACTTCAAACTGTTTACATAAAACATATCTAAGTGCTTTTGAAAAAAAAAATCCTAGACCATATTTACAGTATTTGGTCTTGGCAACATTGAAATCTTCTAAAATAGTATAGATTAATTTAATTATCTGTTAATTCTGTGCTAATATTTCTTAGGTTTTAATAGGCTGATTCAAGTAATTCAAGGAGGGTAGTTACTTATCTCTTTCAAGCAAAATATCAGGACAGCTAATATCATAATTCCACTGTAATTTGTGTTAACTATAAATACAGATAACAAATGCGTATTAATATAATTACTGAAGTTGCTGTGGATTTACTGTAAACACATCTTGTCAAACAATCTGCTCTTTGGATTTCATGAGATTTGAAATGTTATTGATAAAGATGACATAAAAATTATTTTTACATATGTTGAGATTCGTATAACATTCTGAGTAAGATGCTAAAATGATGAACAGTCAGTATGCTATATGCTATATGTTTAACTAACTATTGAGGCAACCTGTGAAAGGTTGTCATGAATTCTTTAACACTGTATATTTGTAAAGTCAAGAATGTATTAAAAACATATGCTGCATTTTAATATGCTCCATTTGAATCACATTTACTTAGACACAATATACTACTTAATTCAGTGAAGTACTGTGGCCTGCATTGTGCCACATATCAGATTCAATAACAGCGTTTACTTCTGGCTTTATGACATGTGAATCCATTAATATCTGCAGAATTAAGCAGTTTTACGTCACGTAATTAAAGACTCATTTGACTGCATTAAAACAGGCTAAAAACATATTTCACTGTAAAATTCATTCTAATGAACTCTATGTAAGTAAAGGTTATAAATATAGTCTTCAGAAAGATGAAACCTAGAGTGTATCTTCCCAAGCTCCTCAGCTTCAGAAAATAAGAACTGACTAACTCAAAAGCTTAATGGAGTAATTTGTGTTCTGATACATTGATAATCCTAGTTTTATCATGAGTAACTACTTCAACTGCTTGATTAGGATTTCCTTGTGTATTTATCTTAACATCTGATCCTTCTATACTCTCAAATTATTTATTAGATAAGGATTTATTCAAGCAATTCATCAGGAAATTACTGTATTTTTAAGATACAGAATCTAAAGACATTTTGTTATAAATATTTAAAGTGCAAAGCATTTCTCACAAAGCAAAAGTGAAAAATTTCCACAGAGTTTATATACAAGGTATCCTTGACAAACTGAAGTTTGCTTCAAAATATTTTTAACTGAACATCTGAGTCTTTCAATATAAACACTTTGATAACTCAGCCTGGAGATGATAAGAAATTAAAGTTCAGTAAACTCTACTATACTCTGAATAAGGTTCAGCCAAGCCCCAAAATTAGCACACTACTGTAGTGAAATAACACAGCAGAGAATTAATCTTTTTGTTATCTTCTGGCAGTGCTAGGGTAGAAAAGGAGTGTTGTCATACTACTAATTCTTTTGGTTTTCCCACTTTCACATCTACTCACATTCTTTCAGACACGGGGAAAAAGTATGTATTATTTTAACTTTTATTTCTCTCCAGCATTAATCATTTCCTTCTAACTCTGTGTATTTATATATTGCATATTGCTTAGATCACTGACCAGTCTCCATGCGTTTGAAACACCTAGTACACTTATTAGTAACAAAAATAGATAAATAAAATAATTCCATATCATATAATGAATCGCTGCAAAAAGGCTAATTTTTCCAATCTAATTATTCTTACCTAAATTTGGATGTCTGCATTAAGATTATGATGTGCGAATGTATTCTATTACAATGAATAATATTGCCACCGGGAGGAATTTTCAGCTCCTCTGAAAACCTTAATATTTGATTGGATCAATACTTTGTCATAGAATCGTAAAATGGTTTGGTTTGGAAGGGAACTTAAGTGCCATCTAGTTCTAACTCCCTGCCATAGCATGGACACAGTCTATGAGATCAAGTTGCCAAGGGCTTTACCCAACCTAGGCCGGAACACTCCCAGAGATGGAGCATCCACAGTTTCTATGGATAATCTGTTTCAGTATCTCACTGTCCTCATAGTAAAGAATTTCTTTCTAATGTCTAATCTATTTTAGTTGAAGGTAACTATCCCTTGTCCTATGCTACCTGATATAGAGTCACTCTACAGCTTTCCTGTAGGTCCACTTTAGGTACTGAAAGGTATTGTACTGATAGCCCTTGATTTCACTCACTGAGTCTCTAATGACAGTAATAGAACTTAGACATCTATCTCAAATATTCCTACCTCCAGTTCGACAAGGTGAATCCCACCCACAATATTTTTAAAAGAAGGAATGCTCTATTATATTGACTTGATATTTTCAACAAAATTTCTCATGTTTTCTCACTAACTCATGAGTGAATTTTACAGTAAGTATTATTTAAAAAGTATTTCCTTATCCATTGGAAAAATTTTCTGATAGTACTCTGATACATTCACTGATATTACTTCAAACACTAAGTCTTTCCACATATTCTATCAAGGTTATTACCTGAGTATTGTGCCATTTTATCAGTTTTCCCACACCAGCATGGACCAGCTAGCTAACTTTGAGCTGAAACCCTTGTTCTGAAGGCTCTTCCTTTACAAGGCAGCATTTTTCTGACTTCTATTCTGCTTTGTGATTTTCATGCTTTTTAAGCTTAAAAAGTAAAACAGTTTAGATTATATGATGTAATTTAGATGGAATAGCTTTCATTCCTGCCAAATAGTTTTCCTACAATTATCCAATTTAAACAAATAATAAATATTATATTTCTACACTGATTTTAATCCTTTTCATCCCTATTAATTATACAAATGCAAATTACGAGTAATCAAACTACATTATTTTTTGCACAGCTTTGTCAAGGTAGAAGTAAAAATAAATGAACAAAAGAACATTCATATGTATAAATATACATGTAAAAGATGAAGGCAGAGAGAATTAGTTCTCTTGCAGCTTATTTGTCTTTATTAATAGAAATGAATTTAACCTAAATCTTCAGAGTGGGAAACAAATTACCATGAAGCAGTACAGAATTCAAAGATGCAGTCAGTGTGGCATTTTTTGCTTTGATTTTGTGCATCTTTTTTCCAAAGTTAGGATGAGATAGCATTTTTTTTTTTCATTGAAAAAAAATAGATAATTGCCTTCTTTTTGGGACATACACTCAGCCCATATATACAGGCATTTGCTATATAATAGCTGGCTTTCGTGAATTCGTTTACTTGTTTGCTTTTTGTTATAATTTTGGCTTCTTCACATGCATTTATTCAAGTGATACTCTTTTTTTAATATTTGATGCTACCAAAGATAATTTTCTACACTGTGATCCAATTCATTAAAAAAAAAAAAATCAATTTTATAGCTCAAAGTCCATATGCATATGTAAATATATACACACAAGTAAAATGCTGATACAAAAAATAATAATCATTAGACATCTTCTGAAAATATGAAATCTCTGACTGTAAACTGCTATTAAAAACTAAATCATTATCACAACCATTATTCAGGCATTTTAAAAAAATTACAGATTTTTTATTTCATCCAATATTATAAGTTATTAAATACTGCAACTGTCTCTCTGTCCTGGTTTTATCAATATTCCATATCGTAACACATGCAACAGGCTGTTGGATGCAGAGACAGTGCACTGCGGAGCTGTGTTTCCTGTTTATATCTAGCAATCTCATGTGAATTCTGACTCCCCAAGGGGAAGATGCACTGGGATGGACTGCATTTTCCAGGAGCCTCCACATGGTTCACAATTCCGGGTTACAGGGGAAGAGCTCTCTTGTCTTTTCAAGGAAGCAAACAGTGGAGGGACCACAGATAAAGATTCGGATGGGCTCTCTTTCCTTCAGTTTTATTTTTGGTTTGTTCTGACTTATTACTCTTATCTCACATTCCTTTTAATAAATTAGTTTCTACTACCTCAATTGGATTTTTCCCTCTTCCTTCCCCAACCCCTTTCTCCCAAGGGAAGGGAGCAATATCGCGTGATTAACTCTTTAAACTGTGACAGTGTCTCTGTACAAACCAAAGTAACAGTGATGCTCTACTGAAGTGTTACAAAATGCCGTGAAACTTTTTTTTCTTCACAAATATAAGTGTAAATTGAAATTATATTTTCAAGAGTATTACTGCAAATCTGTCACAACTTAGTGTTTCCTCTTAGTTCAAAATAATACTTAACTTTTTTTTTTCCCCCCAACATTGGATGCTTTTACACGTACTGGGCAGACTAACATTTATTGTAAGAGCTCTGTCACAGTCTTAAGGACTTTCTGATAGTAGGTCCAAATAATTGTAAACTTCAATTTTTAGTCACACTTTGGAGCTTTCATACACTGTTTGATACAAACTCAATTTTGCAACAGTAAGAAGCAAATGACCATTCCAGCTCTTTTTATATTGTATATAATGTATATATGTGTTATGAGATCTGGAAAGTGTATTTAGTAATTATGAGTGTCAATGTGCACCATTTGTATTTGCAGTATCCATTGGTTGGTTGTTTTGTTGTTGTTGTTTTTTGTTTGTTTGTTTGTTTTTTCCATAAGTACTTATGGGTAAATAAAATAAAATCTTTGTTTTATTATTTCTTCTTCAAGAAATAATGCACTGCTTCATTCTATTTTGAGTTCATAGATTTAGAAAATTATGTATTCTTTGTTCACAACTTATTTGACGGATGAAAACAAGACTTGAAATCATACACTTCATTATTGAAAAATCCTATGTCATCTTCTTCACCTAAACATTAGCTGCACAAGAGAATATTTTTAATTGCTCTTAAAAAAATCATGAGTATCTTTTATGATAAAATTACTACGCTGTTATTTGACTTTCTACACAGTTTTTCAGTTCAGTATTTGAAAATGAAGCTGCAAAACAAAGCTACAGAATTCTCTTCAACGACTTAACATCTATTAAAGAAACATAACAGAAGAAACAGTTGTCTAAAAGTAACTAAGGGGTCTTACCTGACATACAGTCATGTAGGCCTCAGTGTTGGACTGTGCTGTTCATATTCAAACTCCAGTTCATATGAATACCATCCTATGTGCCTTCATACAATTTCATCTCATTCCTCAGAGTACTCAAGATTCTTATCAGTCTCATATAATTAAAAACATTTGGTGCATGGGGATGAGAGAATAATTGCGGAATTTGTATGGGCAATTACCAAGAGCTCATTATCAAGCAAACAACTATCCTTCATTTTTCACTGGCAACTGCCTGGTAATTACCCTTCCAAAGACTCTCCAGAAATGAAGGTTTTTTTCAAGTTAGTTACTTTAAAAAAACAAAACAAAACAACAACAAAAACTACCATAATGGAGTATTGATGATCATATCTGAAAACATTCCCACTGACTCTTCCTATGAATACTTGAAACAGGAACTGTAAAAAAATGTTTGGGGTTGGCCGAACCTCACTAGGAAATCTTCCATTTTGTAAGAAAATATATAACCTGTTCAAACAGCCATACTGTGTTAAAACATACTTTGAAATACTTCAGGGAAATAAAAAAAAAAATTGATCTTCAGATATCATATCCATTGGCTTCATAAGAAAATACAGTCCTGTTATGAAGTTAGGCTGGGAATTAATTATTCATCTAGGCTACATTTCCTTTTCTGGAGTTTGTTTTATTAATTACTCCACTACCACAACTCAACATCCTGCAAAACCTAAGCAACCACAGTAACACCGCATGACACGCCACTCGAAATTATGGAAATACGAAGCCACTTCTGCTAAATACATGATGTGTTTATGTACTTTTCTTTACAAAACATGGTGAAAGTAGATGAAGTACTATAACAAATATTGCTTACACTGTTCAGTGATGTTAAACAAAGACAGTTGCCAGAAATCTTTATGTTGAATAGCAAACAAACTTGCATTCTATTAATGGCAAAATAAAATAGAAGCAAATTTCATTGTGGAAACAGCTATCAAATAGTTATAAAAGAATACACAAACTTTTAGAAGCAATGGAACAAGAGGATGAGTGAAAAACAACCAATGTATATCAGAACTAGGAGACGCCTCTGATTAAAGTAATAAAGTATTAATAATTAATTAAAATTAAAGAAATAAGTTTTTGCTATTGTTGTTGTTTGTTTGTTTTGGTTTTTTGTTTGTTTGTTTGTTTGTTTGTTTGTCTGTTTGTTTGAGTGGAAGTATTAAAGAGGTGTGGATGGTCCATACAAAAAATGCTAAGAAATTATTTAGCCATAAGACTCACTGATTTTGCTTTCTAGTTGCGAAGAAGAAAACAACAAAGTCATTCTGACAAATTGTATTAAAACAGTAGTTAGAAATATATCTTCCACAGAACATTTCAGTCTCCTGAGAATGCTATAAGGACAATGACAGACTTAATACATAACCCATGATAAAAATTTCTATTTCAAACTGACTGCCTGAATTGTGAGGCTCATGGAGATTTCTACTTAAAATTATTCTACAAAACAGGATGTAAGAACAGAGGCATGGAAATTATGAAAATAACTTCTGTTTTTTTTACAGGCCTTAAACGACTTATAAATTCCTTAAGGGCCCTCGTGTAATCTGAGGGGTTGCTAGACTTAGGAAAAGAACACATATTGCTACTATGAACTCTGACAGCCAAAATATCCATATAAAAGGGAAGTGCAAAACAACTTAAATGAATGAACTTAAATCATACAGAACCGAGGCCTCCTCTTAAGGAGAACAACTCATGGAAAACAAACAAACAAAGAATTAAAGAAAGAATCAGCTCTTGGTTTTCAAAGAATGGTTTCATTGACTATAATGATGGATAACAATGCCTTCCCCTATAAATCTGAGTAAAATTTTGAAAGAATGGAAGAATATGAACAGGATATTTTCCTTATTTTAAAAAATTCTCCCACATTTTCATATGCTATCACAGACTCCTATCCTTAACAAACTGGCATGCAATACAGCTCTGAAAATTATAATCAAGGGAACATTATGTTTAAAGTTTAAGTTTTTTCCATTTTACTTGATGTCTTCAAAGTTTCATTTGATGTCTATGAGCCAAAAAGCCTTTGCATACTCTCATCAGTTTCAGCAAGATGTTGTCAGTAAGTTCACCCTCAGCAAGTCTGCTGATGATACGAAGTTGGGAGGATTGGCTGACACACCTGAAGGCTGTGCTGCCATTCAGTGAGACCTGGACAAGCTGGAGAGTTGGAGAGATACCAGATGAGGTTTAACAAAAGCAAGTGTAGAGTCTTGTACCTAGGGAGGAATAATTACATGCACCAGTACAGACTGGGGGATGACCTGCTGGAAAGGAGCTCTGCAGAGAGGGACCTGGGTGTCCTGGTGGACGACAGGCTGGCAATGAGCCAACAGTGTGCCCTTGAGGCCAAAAAGGCCAATGGCATTCTGGGGTGCATTAAAAAGATCGTGGCCAGCAGGTCAAGGGAGGTGATCCTCCCCCTCTACTCTGCCCTGGTAAGGCCTCATCTGGAGTACTGTGTCCAGTTCTGGGCTCCCCAGTACAAAAAAGACAGGGATCTCTTGGAAAGAATTCAGCAGAGGGCCACAAAGATGATGAAGGGCCTGGAGCATCTCCCCTGTGAATAAAGGCTAAGTGAACTGGGTCTGTTTAGCCCTGAGAAAAGACTGAGAGCGGACCTGATCCAGGTCTATAAATATCTAAGGTGTGGGGGGCAAAGTGGCGAGGCCAGACTTTTCAGCAGTGTGTGGAGACAGGACAAGGGGAAACGGCCAGAAACTGGAGCATAGGATGTTCCGCACAAATGTGCACAAGAACTTCTTTATGGTGAGGGTGACGGAGCACTGGAACAGGCTGCCCAGGGGGGTTGTAGAGTTTCCTTCTCTGGAGATATTCAAGACCCGCCTGGACGCCTACCTGTGAGACCTGGTGTAGGGAACCTGCTTTGGCAGGGGGGGTTGGACTCAATGATCTCTGTGATTCTGTTGATTTATTTTCCTCTGTTGGCAGGATGGTAATACCTTGCTATATCATTGTGCTGCCTATCATAATTTTTCCATTATAAGACACAGTTTTCAGTTGCTTAGAGCTCTGCCAAACTTCATTTGTTTATATTGAAATTTGTCTTGCTGAGTTTTTGCTCAAGGCCAAATTATCTTGGAAAGTTTAAATGAAAATATCGTGGTCTTTTCCAAGAATGAGATGTAAAAAATCTATGTGTGCGTGTGTGTGTATACAGAGAGAGAGGAGAAAAGGGGGAGATCTTGAATTCTGATATGCATTATGTTAAAAAATTCTGGTTCCTGACATCTCAAAGAAAGGTGGTACCTTGATAAGAGTCTTTTTTTCTGCTTCAGATATTAATAAAATAATTAAGATTTTTTTAATTATTATTTTCTTTTTCCCCCAGGCAGACCTAATTTTTTTGTGTCTTAAAGTAGCTCAGTTGGAACAAGGTGGTAAAAAATGACCAAAGAAGTGCATCCCAGAATGTCTGTCCTCTCCTTTAGGAGTTTAGTAATTATTGAAAGGTAAAGGGCAAGAATATTAACTATTAACAGAATACTTTACATTTACCTGTGCAACAGTTTTGTTCTGGAAAATTTTGCTCATGCTAAAAAACAAAGCAAAATAACACTCTTGTCTATTTGACAGTTTGTATTAATCATACCCACAGAACCACAGGTTTAAAAACTTTTCAGTATTCTTAAAACATAGTCCTTCCCTTCATTTATTTTTTTCTTGGTATGCTGCATCTTTTAAATATGTGCTTTGCTTCTTTGTCATCTGGCTCTGTCCCATGTTGAAATTGTTCCCTGCTGTTAATTAGAGGTGACTATGGTTTGATTAATCTCAAACATGTGTTATATGTGCACAATATGGAAAACTGTATTCTATATTTTTCTACTTAAAACATGCTTGGATGTAATGGAAAGAAGCCAAACAATTTTTAATGACTCAGGACCTAATCTTATCACAATGAACAATATGGATATGATCAAAATAAGACATTCTAATCCATCTGAAGTGTTAAAAGTTCACAGAAATATGCACTAATCATGTACAGTATTTCTCAATATAATACAAACAGGATTTCAAATAAATCAATGCATACCATCTGAGCATCATTGCTAGGTGTAAATCTTAAGTTCTCTACTTCTCTTTCCATTTCCACAAAATTTTGTCTCAGTCTGACAATTTGACTTTCCTGGTCCCACATTGTTGGCATGATTCCCATTTAAGCTTTTTTGAAGGCATTACTCACATTTTTCAGACCTAAGGAGTTAGCAGACAATGACTATAACATTTCCATTCTGTTTTATACAGCTTTTAAGTCTTGAAAGACCTTTAAGAACTAGAGTAAAAATGTAAGCATGTAAATAAGTTCATTTATTTGCCAGGATTATTCTTTCACTTAAATAACATTTTGAAGTTAATAATTATACTAGCTACATGTTCCCCATATAAGGAAAATTAAGCATGTGATTTATTGTTTTCTGGGTTTATAATCATCTTTACAGATCACTCATAGGCAGAAAAGTTGTGAATACTTTATATCGCATTACTGTAAGTGCCCTATGCACTTCCTTGAAAATAAAAGCATTGTAACTATTAATTCTGAAAGAGACTTCCTCAGGTGATTCAGAAGATATTATTTTAAATAAGTTAAATCTAACAATTTAAATTTTTTAAAATGATATTTAATTTGCTGTCTCTTTTTGTGTGTGTGTGTGTGTGTGTGTGTGTGTGTGTGTGTGTGTGTGCTGCGCTGAACTTTGTTGTTCTAATTATTATTACACAGCCTTCAGTGGTAAATGAAAAATAATTGTAATTAATTTTTCCTATAGATGTATACAAATCAATAACTGTAAGCACCCTAAAGGAAAAATATGCTGAATGGTCCTCCAAGTACCTAATGAATGCAAAGAAACTGACCTTTCTCTAACAACTATGAATATTGTTTCACAAATTTGCTATTGAAATTGCTGTAATAAGCAATTCCTACTGTAAATATGGAGTCAATACTAGTTGTAAATAATTATTTATTACAAGAAGGCATATTATAGATTTACAATAGCGAAGAAACTTTATGCTTTTGGGACTCAGTTTCCTACTATATTTTGCTGAATTAGGTGTTCAAAGAAAATATGAATACTATATCTACTTTATATATATGTTTCTGAAATACTTCAAATTGTGTGTGTATTACTGTTCGAAATACAAATACCTGGGTCACTCAAAAAGTAATGCCTTGTATTTATTTCCATGGAAACTCCAAGAAATACAAAGAGTACAATGACATTTGGTATTTGATCACTGTTTGATACAGCAAATTCTCAGCTACAAAACATTATTTTACAACACAGTTACCATGACACATTTTTTTTTGCCTGCGAAACACACCACCCACCACCTCACTGTGCTCACATTCACTGCTTGGTCTCCAGAAACGCTCAGCAAGTGCCAGTGAATGTCAGTGGGTGCCATTTTTTCCACATGGAGGAATTAGCTGACATCATAGCTTTTCTTCATACGCACTTCCAGGTCAGATGCCATTTTGACAGACTGCCCACTCGGTTACCATCTATCACAGGGCAACGACATGTAACAGAACATTGGTGGGAAGGTTCAACCTCTTCTGCCATACCATCCACATTTGTGTCTGATGTTGTAGGCCAACATAAAAAAAAACACAAAGTCATTACTTTCAGAGCAGCTCTGTATTTTCAAACCCTGATAATAATAACTTTATGACAGTAATACCTTTTTTATTAGTAAGGTGATCAACATGAATGAAAACAACAACAACAACAAACAACAAAAACAACAAACAACAACAACAACAACAAAACTAGGATTCTACATTTATAAGGGGCAACAATATATGAAAATGCAGCATTTCTCATGAGATAATATAGTACAAATGTCTATTAATTCAATAGATATACGACAATGATCTACTGAAATACTGCTACATCTAGGATTTTTTCCACACAAATACTTTTCAAACAGTGCTGGATGAAATTTATGTAGAAATGAAAGCAGCAGCACACATTTATTTATTTATTTATCTATTTATTTTAATGAAAAGCCTGTAAAGGCTTAGGTGTAATTGAAATTTGGAGTATTTGCAATAGATCCTCCTAGTTTCTATTAAGCAACAAAAATTGCTTAAAAATTGCTTAAAAAAACAACAAAAATGTTGTTTAGAAAAATATTTTGAAATAAAAAGACTCAAACATGTTAATTGCAGATGCATGTGCCAGATTAATGAATTAATTAATATATTTTAAAATCTCCTTTTTTTTGAAGACAGAATTTCCTGAATTTTTTGAAGTAATTTTTGTAATATGATTCATTTTCTTTTTGCTATTTTCATGTTTTGTAACAAGCAAATAGTTGATTTAATAAGATTTCAGTGTTCAGAGATCATGATAGAATATCATGTCACTTTTTTTGTAATATGTGTGATATTTTTAAAAGAATAGTCCTTTCCTGTTGACATTTCTTCAAGATCTCTACTCTCATACTTGTAATTCTTTCATGTTCAGAATGAATCCCTGCTACATCTCACTCAATATTGATCTTCAAGGCATTTCTCCCAATCCTTTTCCCAGTGTGGTCACTGAACAGTATAAAGTTCAATAGGAAGATCAGCTACTCATCCACTTTTTGCTAAAGCAATTTGTATTATGGATTTATTTTAGCAGTCTACAGTGGCAGTTGCTGTTTTTACTATTTAAATGCTTTGATTATCTGACCTTGCTTACTTTATCTTTTTAAGTGCTGTGCATGGGCTTTAAAGTTGATCAATAAATGGGGATTCCTCCACCACATTATGTTGAAATCAATCCTGATTCAGACTATTTGTATTTCACTCTTATGAGTCCATCTGTCTTTCTTAATTTTATATTCTCTTTTCTTAAATAATTTTGCCTGCCACTGTAAATGCTTACTGTCAGGTATATTTCCGTTGCAATCAATTCAGCTTTTCCCAGTAGTAACTATACTTCCTAGGAAGACACAAATGTTCAGGATCATATTCTACTTGAGGATGGTCATCTGCTATATTATTACTATTATTTCAGTTATTTATTTATGTATTAGTGTCAGAGGTACTGTGAAATTCAATAAACACAAATTTTCACTTCAAGTCTTCAATTTTGCAGTAATTTTTATAAAAGCAAAGAGTTCATGGACATTTCATTTCTTAGCTATACCTTTATACTTCTATGTTTATGATCTATCTTATACATTAAAATCCATCTAAACAATACAAGCCAACTAAAATGGTTCAGATTTTCATTTTTTGGGAGGTGAAACAGGTAAAGTAATGGAGCCATCTGGCCTTTAGTTATGCTATGATTAAACCAGACTTCTCTGGTCAAATGCAAGATATAAAACTAGTTGTGAATTTGTGCAATTGCACTTCCTGAGAAACATTTTGCTATATATGATATCTAACTTATTTAATATAGATAAATATCTTAATTATTTCAAGTTTTTAAAAAATTCATATAAATTTTAAAATTTACACTGCCTTAATTCATGATAAAAAGGTTTTGGGTTTCTTGTTTGTTTGTTTTATTACTACAAGAAGCCTTAGCATGCATATTAAAAAAAAAAAAAAAAAAAAAAAAAAAGTACGAAACTAAACATGAATTTGAGCACTGAAGCTAACATGCTGTTCACAGAGGTCTGACCACTATGGTGGTTATCAACTGAGAACATAAAAAACTAACTTACTACTTTGTTCTCACTTAAACATCTCTACAAATATTCGAAAGAGGGAATATGATTTCCTCCTTCTTTAAATAAACCACATGAGCATGCACATGCATTCCCACATGTACAAATCACATTCATTCAGATTTCTGTTAAATTAATCTAAAGTAAAATGATCAGTAGTTTCACTTGTTTTCTACAATCATCGTGATTCAAAATGTAACTTATATAATAAAGCATTGCAAATACAATAAAATAATGAGTAATCTTCATCTTAAATCTTGCAAACTCATGAACAGTTTTTTACATGTTTATGGGGTAATTGGCTTCATCAAACTGCTGACATCTGAATATGTTTGAAGCCATTAGGATGTGATGTTACTTTTCTCATATTGCTATATAATAAAGTTTGTCCATTAGAAAAATAGAATTCTATCCGGTTTTTACAAATTTTCTAGTTATTCATCTGATTGAGAATGATTCTGCTTCAAGGTTATTTCAGGTCCATTGAATACTGAGGCCTTGAGTAGCACCTGTTCTCCAACTTTCTTTGATTCTTTTATTCTTACCTTAAAGTCCTCCACGCAGTTTTCTGATTTTTTAACAGAAAAAGGATTTATTTTGTAAGAGGATAGACAACTGTAAACAAGACGAACCTTCTGTAATCTACGCAAGTATTTCTGCTTCAGTGTCTCCACAGAGTGCACACTGGGATGCATCTGATGAGAGAGGGAGGATAAAAGGAAACATGACCACAAATATCTTAAACATTTAAATACTTAGAAGACACTATTAATAAAATATCTTTAGGAAAAATAATGGAATGACAGAGGTCTAAATCATATGAGCACCAGTGGTAATGTATGTGAATATTTGTGAAAACTGTTACTGAACTTACATTCCAAACGTGGTCCTTGTAAAAGTTACCATGTAAAGTAACAAAAAGTAAACAGTCATTAGATGAAAAAAAAGATAGAGATTTTTACTAGCAATTTTATCCACGTGAAAGAATGGTGGTTTGGGCATCTGATTTAGAATACAAATCATATTGGGAAAATATCAGAAAATATGCAACACTTCTTCACAAAATGGCAAAATGCCTTTTTTTTTTTTTTTTTTTTCTGGAAATGAGTAACTTCAGAAATGTGAAATAATGATTTCTAAGATTTGTCTGTTTACTACTTCGGTACATATTTTTACATTTTTAAATGATAGGTTGATAATCACACTGAAATACTGCCCTTTCCGTATTTTTACAAGGAATTTAATTTGATAAAGGCTGTCACTATTAAAAATGAGTATTTTTTTTATTCATAGTTCGCATATTCAGGAGAGAACTTACTCTTTTCCTGTAACTAATAAAATCACCTATTTAATTATGGGACAGATTCCATTGAGCACTGCTGGAATTTGTGGTGTGAAGAGGGTTTTTTTGTTTTTTTTTTTTCTTTTTGCCACAATCTTAGCCCCTTAGAAAATAAAAATAAAAAGGTGGATAAAATTACTACAAAGTATGAAACAATAGCATCTAATATACGGGGTGAGCAGTTCAACTTAGGTAATGCTAACATCACTTCTGAATATTTTTCATTTTATTGCTACAGCAGAGGGTAAATTTTGAAGCATTCACTGTGTCAAGTGTTATGCATTTCTGCAGAGCACAGCTTAAAAGAGACAACTCCATACTGTTTCCCTCAGGTGGGTAAATGTTAAGAGAGAAGAATTCAAGTTTCATGATGCAGCAGCACAAAGCTGGGAAGTGAAAATTATGTTGCAGCAGAGTCTTGAAAATATGACTGTAAAAGTTAATCAATAAAATGTCTATTCCTGTCTATTCACTAGAGGCCCCAGCTGCATAGCTTCACACAATCGATACTACAAATTATTACGATTTCCAGGTTCCCACTGGACATTCCGAACAAATCTTTCAAGTGTAACAGGCTTATATTGGAGGCTGGGGGGGAGTGCGTGTAACTTTAGGTTTATTTCATCCAGAATAAGTATACAGCAAACAAAGATTGTGAATACTTAAAACTTTTAGTTACACCTGGAATACGTGCATTTTGAGAATCCAGTACAGTAAGCATAAAATATTTTTATTCTATTTTGGAAGTAATTATTTTTGTAAACTGACAAAAATAATGCAAGTGGTTTTTTGTTTGTTTGTTTTTCAAATGCTCTTCAGTACTTTTCTTTCACACCACTTCCAGGAGAAATATCCTTTAATGTACATTTACATAATAAGGATATAACAACATGCAAAAATGCACTTTACTCCTTATAGGCATCACAACAGCTACACAGAATCTTAACTCTCTGGACAGTTTAAACCCACCAATTTATGCTGCACTGCATTTTTCTTTGCAAGGTCCTAAGCTCTCACCTTGATACCAGCTGCATTTGCCAGAATCACTAAGTAGGGTGGTAGGTAAAGTCCAGGACTACATGACTTCGAATAAGTCAGCACCAAAGGGATGCTACTTTACAACACGTGCTCTACTCTTCATAGTAAATGAACATAACCTTTATGACATTCCCTGTCCCCAAACACCCAAGGGACAGAGATCCATTGTTCTTTCTGTCCCTCAAGGAACAGAGCACAGCAGATACCGTCTGGAACAACGTGTTTGTTTTCAGGTATTCAGTAAAATGTTATCTTTAAGGGGGAATATAATATCTAAAATATTCAATTTTGTTTCTCCGTTTTTATCTTTATAATTGCAACTTTATTAAAATTGTAAATTTACAGCATTAATTTTCCTAATTCAACAAATACTTCTCTATAATCCTGCAGTAATATCACCGTACTATTAAAAAACAAGTGTCACAAACTTAAACATAGAAATTAACATAAGAGCCAATATTAGTGGCCTATAAAAGCCACTAATCTTTACAATTTATAGAGCTATAACCGGAAGACTCCCCTAACTCAAAATACATTTATGCTCATGTACTAAATTAACAAACTTCCAAAGCCAAAAAACATATTAGTTTAATAAAAATAAAAATAGAAAAATAGAACAGAAAAAGAAAATCGAATATAAATAGGAAAAAAAGGTGGGTTAGTTAATTTTTGCATGTTAACAGAGTCATTCAAGTTTTTATTTCTTCACACAATGTATACTATGAAATCATAAAAAAAAAGTCAGTCTTGTAATGTTTATCATTTCGCTTTCTATTTCAACAATAGAGTAACTCATTTCACTTTTGCAAAATTCCTGCTCTATCAAATGTTGTATTTCATCACACATTTGATCAGACACAGCTGGAGGTTTCAATCCTCCCACATCTACCCCCCTTCCCCCCCCCCCTCCCCTTCTACCGCTTTATCACACAAAGTTACACCCAGTAGTCCTAGAAGATTTTAACCTTTTAATTTTGAAATAAATATCTACAGGAATTTGCATAACATGGCATTTTGGCAACTGAAGAATCACTTGAAATGGTTAAGAAAGCTTACTGTAGCAAAGGAGTCAAGATAGGTTAGGAAAGCAAATCAGTGACACTACTCTCCCTAGAGAAGTAGTAGTAAGGTCTTTAGAGGTATAACTAGAGGTTGAAAACCACCAAGCTATTTTATTTAAAGAAATGAAGACATATTACTGAAGACAATGTTTTTGTTCTTGTGCGTTTTTTTTCTTCCCGTAGAGATTTTCCCAGTCTTCAGCAGAAAAAATAGACTTTAAACTTTTGAATACAGAAAGAGCGAAGTTCCAGTCTAGAAGCCATTTACACTGAGCATACAAATTATAACATTGTCATATTGTGATTTTGAAACATTATGTTTATTGCATCTAAACCTAGCAAAGCTTCTCTCAGAGGAGATTTGTAGAGACAGTCTTTGATGCTTGCTACAAATCTGAGATAAAACATTTAGCTTTAAATGTTCAATCTACCACTGAATGAATAAACTTTTTTCAGTCATGCAATCTTTATAAAGCATTCATCTGTGCTCTAAGATATAATAAAACAGCTTGAGTTTCTGTCTCTATATTTAGCAATTTCTTAATATAACATTTGTAAAAGTTTGCATACAATAAGGCAAAAAGAAACAGTAGTGAATCATTTTTACCATACCATTTTACCACTGTAAATCTTGAAAAATCTGAATAATGAATCAGTTTGTGCCTCAATACAAAAATACATTTAAAGTCATTATAATTTATAAAAGCTATATGTTGAAGATTAGTATTTTTTAATTAAAATCTTCAGAGCTAATATTTAAACTTATAAACTTACAGATACTATTTTTTTTTCTGAGAATAGAGGTCCTTCTTACTGTTTAAACTTTTCTGAAGTATAGTATGCATTCTCATATGTGCTTCACTGTTGTGACTAAATGTTCAAACACTAAATTTCCTTTTATTTGGCAGTATCTTGCTTAGAGACAGCTTCTAAAAAAAATAAAGAAAATAAAATGTATATTTAAACTTCAGTCTCTAAAAATAGGAAGATGAGAATAACATTCAGATAGAGGTAACAAATATTATTCTACTTCAACACCACAGAATCTTTTTCTCTTTTTCATTCCAAAGGAAAAATAACTGACAACAGCTTTTTTTTTTCCAAATTTTTAAGTGCAAAATATATTTTAAAGTACATATTAATCTTTTAGATTTAGTAGTTTATTCAATAGCTATAGAACAAATTTACGCTACATCTCACCTGAAATAAAAGCTTAACATAATACTTATTAAAAGAATTTGCTGCTGTCTTTAATGTCTTCTGTTTATCAAATACTATAAAAGCAGTAACTCACTTGTAATCACTAATTTCTTCTCCAGAAGCTATAATACGTTCTCTCAGGATCTTCATTCAGCTCTGTCTGTGATTTTCTACTGTTCTGTTCTTGGTGAACTGTTTCTGCTGTTTGCTCACTTAGCTGCTCTTGAGTTGCTTTCAAGCTGGATTCCATTAGAAGAAGTTTTTCATCTTGACTGGCAAGTTCTTGGGCTGAAAGATAAAAAAAAAAAAAGAGAGAGAGAGAAAAAAAAAAAAAAAGGAAAAAAAAAAGAGAAAAGCATTACATTTTAAATCTAAGCTTCGTGATATTTTTGTTTTAAAAGTAATACAGTGCATTGCAACCCTCTGTAATGGCTGGATAAATATTGTTTTCAGAAGAACAGCATAATTCTGTTCCCAAATCATTAGAGGAAAATATAGCACATATAGATATATTGATAGTTGACTTAGGACTCTTTCCTTGTATTCAAGTAAACATAAATACGCTTGGATTCAATATTCTAAAAATATTTTAACTGCTACGAAATCTTACTGTATATATAAAAATTCAGTATTTAGCTCATTCTAAAGCAAATATCTATTTCTATCATAATTTGTTAATGAAAGTAATTCTGGAATTCAAAATCAAAGTTTTAAGAAGAAAATAGCTCTTGTACCATTTTACAATCATAATATATACAATTTAAGCTCAACGTCTTAAATTTCAGTTGTTGGGGTTTTTTTGGTGTTTTTTTTTTTATGAATTACGGAGTACATACATAGTAAAAACCTGCTATTTTCCAAGGTCATCCAATAGATGGCAATCTTTCCTTAGACCAAAAGAAATGAGAGCTGTACACTGCCAGCTCTTTCAGAAAAATAAGTGATTTAAGACAAAGACATTTTTCCTTTGTTCTTTGTTGACCATTTTCCTAAAAGATATATGTTCATAGGTTTTAATTTAAATTTTTGACCCTTACTGTGTGCATGTACAAGTTTGTGACAGTGTATGGATGTATGTGTACATGTGCAGACACACAGATGAATTTGTTTTTATGCTGTTCTCTAAATATATGGCTTCAGGCACATCGGCACATTTAGTTACTAGATTTAAAATATACTGGAATTGAACTAATCATTAAAGTAAGTGCTTCACTATAAACATTTTTCAGGATGCTTTCTCATCAGTAAGTAATATTTAAATTGTTTTGAAATTTGACAATAGGAAATTTAAGAACTGAAAGAAGCTTTTACTAATAGCATTTCAGTAAGTACCATAACAGAGGAGTTCACATGATCATAAATTGATCAGAAATTAAAAAAAAAGTTTTTTTTCTTAAAGTGTTGTCATATAAAATTAAAGAGTGATAAGTACACCCAGTGTCAGTGAAGCCAGAAAACACTATTTTTTAGTCTTGGATAGAATTCTTTAAGGAAAAACATTTGTGTTCTGTTAAAATGATTCTGCATTTATTGTCTTTAATGTCTAACAACGTTGACCATATGTGTACGATCTAAACTCAGCTATCACATACATTTATGAACTCAGAACATCCAGATTATTTTCTTTAAATAAAAAATTGCTTTTTTCTTTTCTTATTGACAGAAATGGAACTCAAATTCTTACAAAACAACAGCCACCATTACTGTAAATAAATAATACACTGTATATAAATTGTCTAAATTTGTACTCAGGAAGGCACAGAAATAGGAAGAACTGCTACATTTGTAACAAGCAGCATATATGCATATATCACCTACATCTCATCTTTACTGGATTTCAAACACATCTGAATCTCTGTGAACTAATGAGTTTAATGTTTAGTAATGCCAACATGATAAAATAGCAATACAGTTTAATAATCAACTTATAACAAGTTTTCTTTCACATTTAAAAACCAGCTGTTTAGGCAAGAGCAATTTTGGTATGTATAAGACTAAGCTGCCATTATTCAACAAGAAATATAATATATGACAAAACTATATTCATCATGGCTTTTTGGACCCATTTTGTTCATAAATTTATATATAACGGTCCTGAGGTAGATGGCTTCATTAAAACCAATATGACTGCTTATTTGAATATAGTTAATTATCTTAGGCTCCTTGTATTTGAGTTTGAAATTAAAAGAACGGTAAATAGTTTACATGCAATACGTATCTTTCCCCCTTAAAGTTTTTTTAGTTGTTGATCTGTTTAAGTAAAAGAATATTCTTTGTATTTCATATCAAATGTATTCAAATTTCATAACTTATTAAGCGACTGTGAATTTTATTTGAAATAATATTTTCTGTATTATCTAGAAAAAGACATTTAAAAATGTTATAAAACTTCTTAGAAGTTGTTTAGAGATGTTGCCAGCTGTTTGGAGACCGAAATGTATTCAAAAATGTATTTTATTTAGATTAATTTTCATTTGTAAACCGAGCCAACAATACATATTTTGCAATTAACGTACCTACTTATACACAAGAAAAGGTTACTTAGTCACTGTTTTTGATAATCTGCTTTAACTCACGGTGTCCTGATAAAAAAGGGTTAAATTATTTTAAGTTTACCTATGCCTTGGACTTGAGCCTTGGTTGATCCCAAGCCAGAGGCGCTAGCAGCTGCATGCTTTATTTACAATCCCTTTGTCAGACTTACAACTGCCCCAGGCTATAACATAGTGTACCTAATGTTCAAACTGGCAGGTAATCTTATGTCAAACATACTTCTTTGATTTAAAGTGATCAATAGATTCTTGTAAAGAGGTAATTTCTCTGATGTTTCCACCTTGCCTTTCTTACAGGTGATTCACACAAAAGCCTGCTTATATGATGTACGAACAATAAACAGAAAGCTATAATCATGTTTTTTCAGATGTTTCCGGTGCACAACGATTTTGGATCAATACCCTGTGTAATACAATTATCTGCAATGATCTGGTTGTATTGAAAAAGAATTTGCAGCAGACCTCTAGGGGGTTTTATCCAGAAACACGTATCTGGCAATGTTGTGAATAGTGGAAGAGAAAATTAAGGGGTTGACACAGGCTGTCTATTATGTTCCAAATGACTTCATTAATATTTTATTTGCTAAAAGTAGTATATTTCAAACTCCACTATACCGTGACTTCAAAATATTCATATAGCAATTTCCTTTTGCATTTGCTTATTTTGAAAACCAGCTGTTGTTTTACAGTACTTGTGTGTAAAAACCAAAATTACAAAACAAAAATTATTTAAAGCAATTTTGGGATAAAATCAAACAATTGCTTATTTTTTCTATCTGTTTCTGGTTTTAGATATATATTATTCTTTCTTGAAAAAGAAAATCTATATTCATTAGTGTGCTGCTGCAAAAGCCCTTAATTTGTCTATACTAAGGGTTCATCATTCTAGTTTAAAAAGTCACCTAAAATATTATCAATATGAAATTTGTTATGTTAAAATCATACTTTGCATTGCCTGTAAAAGAGTAGTGCTCAGAAGACAGATGACAGAAATAGATGTTTTACCAAATTAATACAAAGACCATGTGGCAGAAATAGAAAACAACATTTGTGTTTCTTTAGTTTGAGGACATAGTCTATATCATGCATTTACTAAAAGCAGTACAGGAAACCATTCAGTATTCAGTTGCTTGCATCCATTATATATATAAGATGGAAAAATTTTCAATTAGACTATTCTAAATTTATATTTCTGTAATATTACTATTTTTATACGTTATTACCTGTCCTTCTGCACTGCTAATGCACACCCTGCAGTTCCTGATTTAGCTGCTGAATCTCAGTACTCAGTATGGCAGTTTCTGTCTCTGTCTGATTCCTTTCTTTCTGTGTGTCCTGGATACTGGCTTTCAGTTTCTTGACCACACTGCCAAGGTGCTCCACCTCAGCCACTTTTGCTTTGATTCCTTTCTTTGCCCGCAGGAAATCAGCTTCCGACTTTCTCAGAAGGTCATCTCTTTTGCGTATTGCCTGTGAAGACAAAAAGCATTCCAATAGTGCTTTTTATGATGTACTTTTTATACTGCATCCTGCTATTTTGAGCTATGGGGTATGTAAGATTATACAGCACCTCATTAGCAACTAGGTCAAGTATCCACAATCTCCTCCAGGATCAAAAAGTTACACAGACTTTAATTTAGAATAGTCTGTTGAAAAAAAGATTCAGTATTACAATAAATGCATCATTAATCAATACTTATAAGTTCAAAGGCAAATATATATATATGTATTCCATGTAACTGTGGGAGAAATGCAGTTTGATCTAAATGAATGATTTTTCTTAAAAAAAAAGAAAAAAAGAAAAAAAAAGGAAAAATGTTTGATGAATTAAAAAATAAAGTACAATAAAATAAGAAGGGGGGATTATTAACCTCTTAGTGCCAACTGCCTCAGAGCTCTTTCCTTGGGTACTCAGGCAAATGCCATTGGTTAATATGGCCATAGGGGTATCCCAAAGCCATCGGACAAAAAAAAATACCATGCTACTGGGTTTTTTTTTCATTGTTGTTGTTTTCCCTTGCAGTTTAAAGTTCTTATCTGTAAAACAATGACTCAACTGTATTTTATTGTTGCTTGAAGTTGTCATATACAACTTAGAGTCTGGATTTAGAAGAGCCCATTCTGTTGAGATGCTGAGCGATAGTTTTAATTTCTATATGCACATATCTTAAGCATGTGTTGCAAGTTTATAGGCATAAGTTTATAGATAAAAGTATCAATCGCTATTGAGTATTCATGACTGACTGTGTGTTATTGGCTTGATGCCACACCTTGATTCTCTATCATGCTCCATCATGCTTCTTTTAATCTGAATATTTAGTACTCTTTCATGTCTTAATTACTGCAAATTGCACACAGTTGGCACCATTTCTTGAAATTAATCCCAGAGTACTTTGTTTCTGTCAAGCACAGTCAAAGCCTTAGAGAATAATAGTAAATGTTATTGCAGATCTAAATTTAAATGACTGTCTATGTATTTAACTTAAGCCTTTAATTATTCGTGCAGCACTGTTTTTGGTTCAAATGTTAAACATTCTTTTTTGAGAATTTAAAATTGTTTCAGACAGCTTGAAACCTGTGTTGTTAACATGACAACAATTATTTGCATTAACACATTTTTTCAGGTGTGTAAAACTTAATAGACACCATATAATACCCTGCCACAGTAATACGTTTCCATTTCATTCTGTTTATTCAATAAATAATAAAAAGGTTCTAATTACAAGAAAGAGTTTTGCTGGGAGGTTAATTCCTTCTGTTGTTCTTTTTTTGGCTAAGCAAAAAAAAAAAAAAAAATCTAGAATATAAACAACACTATTTCCTCATTAGCTGATTCTTAAAATGTTTGTAATTGTATGTATCTTGCACATCTCTTTATAAAACTCATTGAAAATGAGAATGGGTCATATTTTTCTACTTTCAGTATATGATTAGAAAAAAGATTTTGGAAAGTAGAAAAACAGAATATCTTAAATGCTTTAATTTGTAATTAAAGTTATGAATTTGAGAAAGTTTCTAATGAACTATAAATTATTTCAGGCCGCACCTTGAGTACTGTGTTCAGTTTTGGGCCCCTCACTGCAAGAAAGACATTGAGGCCCTGGAACGTGTTCAGAGGAGGGCTACGAAGCTGGTGAGGGGTCTGGAGCACAGGCCTTAAGAGGAGCGGCTGAGGGAGCTGGGATTGTTCAGCCTGGAGAAAAGGAAGCTCAGGGGAGACCTTATAGCTCTCTATAACTTCCTGAAGGGAGGTTGTAGTGAGCGGGGGGTCGGCCTCTTCTCTCGTGTAATCAGTGATAGAACTAGAGGGAATGGTTTCAAGCTGCGCCAGGGGAGGTTCACGCTGGACATTAGGAAGTATTACATCTCGGAAAGGGTGGTCAGGCATTGAAATGCACTGCCCAGGGAGCTGGTGGAGTCACCGACCATGGGAGTGTTCAAGAAACGTTTGGATGTTGCATTGAGGGATATGGTTTAGCTGGGAAGTATTGGTAATGGTTGGACTGGAGTAGGTCTTTTCCAACCTTGATAATTCTGTGATTCTGTGATTCTGTGAGGTGTAGACACGTATTATACCATAAATAAAACCCAAACATTTTTGAATTATGAACTTTTTTGCACAGGAAGTATTCTTTGAGCAAGGTAAAAAGAGTAACTAAACCCACTATTCACTTCTTATACCAAGAAAAAGTACAACAAGGTACATTTCTGACCTTGAAAATGAGTATAAAGGGATTTGCAGTTACCTACAAATATAACAGAAATTATACGTCTACATTCACACAGAATTGTGGAGGTTGGAAGGACTGAAATTTCTCCATGGAAGGAGACTCCATAACCTACCTGTCTGGGCTGCCTGCTCTAGTGCTCTGTCACCCTCACGTTAAAGATCTGTCACCCTCACAGTAAAGATCTTCCTTGTGTTTGTACGCGACTTCCTGCACTCCAGTTTCTGCCCATTGACCTGTGTCCTCTTGCTGCACACCACTGAAAAGAGCCTGCCCCCATCCATTTGATTCCCACACTTTATTTATAAGCATTGTTAGGACCCCCCTCAGCCTTCTCTCCTCCATGCTGAGCAGTCCCAGGTGTCAGCCATTCCTCATAAGGGAGACTCTCCAGGCCTTTCATCACCACTGCAGCCCTCTGCTGGACTCTCTCAAGAAGCTCCCTGTCTTTCGTGAGCTGGGGAGCCCATAATTGAACAGAGTACTCAACATGTGACCTCAGCAGAGCAGCGAGAAGATGGATCACCTCCCTCAACCTTCTGTCTGTGCTCTTTTTAATGTGCCCCATTTATTTATATCAGCATGCATTTTGGCAGCGTTTCTATCATAAATTCTAACATTTCAGTAATTTGTAGACAAACACCACAGAAATATCCACTTAGAAAATTTGTGATAAAATACTTTTTGTCTAGAAATCTTAACAAGTAAATGTGAAGTACTGCATGACTAACTCCTTCACATTCTACTTTGGAATGTGATTTTTTAAAAGATAGCTGTTTTGCTTGTTCTGATAGCAAGAGCATACCCGATCTTTTGACTATGAAGTTTCCTGGGCATCTGCAAGATCTCTTTCAAGCTGTGTTATCTGATGTTCTAGCTGAGCAAGTTTCACTTTGTGTTTCTGCTGGGAAGCTATTACATCCAGATGCAGGGACTTCAAGGTCTTCTCTAGTTTTTCAATTTCAAGAGCAGAACTTTTTTTTTTCTTTTTCTTTTTCTGTTGGTTAAATATATTAGCAGCTTCAGCTTTTTTGTTCCTGTATGATCTACTTATGTTCTTCAAATCTGGAGGATTTTTCACTGCACTGATTTTTCAAGATCAGAAGCCCTTGTTTTTAATTAGAAATTATTGTACATTTTAGTAGTTTTTAGCTTCAGTTATCTATCACTTAATAAACATAAAAGGTGGTTTCATTTCCAGATTTAAAATGTGGACCATGCTGCCACTTGTGATTTGTATACTAGTTTTGATAATTTTTGAAAATAGTTATTAAATGTGATATATTTAATTCACATTCTATTAAAAAGCAGAGTTGAATCTTTCTTACCTGCAAAGACAAAATAAGAGTGCTATTTTATCCCCCAACATATATATTTAAGTAGATTATTAAATTTATTTAGAATTAGTTGAGCTAGTTAAGTTCTGTCGTTCTGCAGTATATTCGTTTACATATTATAACAATTCAAGTGCAAAACCTTTATAAGAAATGTCCAAGATTAGATTGATATTCTGTCAAATCAGATTAAACTTGAAATATGACACCCTCTTCTTCAGAAATATTTAAAAAGTACATAAGATTTTCTGATATGCATGATAGATAAGACAAACAACTAACAATTAATGGATAAAAATCACAGTGCAGGCCACTGGTTTTCCAAAATGATTATCACTTTTTGAAGACAGACAACTCTGTCCTCCTCCATAGGAATTTTAAGACAGAATATTTGTGGTAGACTTTAGGAATTTCTGTTTCTACATCGTTTTTAACTCCTCTGTGATAAAGACAGCTCTTCTGTCAGCTGGTCAATCACATTTTCAAACTCCTTTTTCCTTATCGTAATGTAGTTATTTGTGAGTTTAGTTAAAAGGATGTCAACATTATTCACTTTCAGTGGCTTAGTTGTCAACAATATGTCCAGTCAATATCATATAATAGTATAAAAAGTTCTTCACTGTGAGAGAACAGTCTCTAAATAAAAACATGCATAAACATAGCTGTTTTGCTCCTAAACTTTGCTCATATTCAAACTCCTAAGTCACTATGAAATGACTTTTAAAAGTCTTATTTTCTAACCTTTTAAAAATACCTCAGATTTTCTAACAATTTAAAATTATCCTGCTGGGTTTTTTTATGACCACTTCCTAAGATAAATATCTAGGATCTGATAAAGCTTCTTCAAAACTCAGTCATTTTCTAGGTAGTTGTTTCTAAGCTATGGATATTTGTCCATAAACTGGAGCATAGGAAGTTCCACACCAATATGCAAAGGAACTTCTTCACAGTAAGGGTGACAGAGCACTAGCACAGGCTGCCCAGGGAGGTTGTGGACTCTCTTTCTCTGGAGATACTCAAGACCTGCCTGGATGTCTACCTATGCAACCTGCTGTAGGGGGCCTGCTTTGCAGGAGGGTTGAACTAGATGATCTCTGGAGGTCCCTTCCAGCCCCTACAGTTCTGTGATTCTGTGATTCTGTATCCATATACAATCTGTGTAACAAATTTTCGCCAAATTCCTCCCCTCCCCTTCCCATTCGCTTTCCTTCCCTTTTCTTTTCTTTCTCACAAAGAGAGAAATTCCAAGTTACTTGATCATTTCATTGAGATTTCATTTCTGAGTTCTTTTGAAATCAATCTCACGGAATTCCGTTTGTTCAAAGAACACACGACAGAGTTTAAAACAATAAAATTGAAGATTAATGAGCACTTATTGTTTATTCTTCAAAAGCAAAAACTTGTTAGGATCTCATAGGTATCCATTTACCCCTAAAGGTTGTCTAAACTTCCTTTAAGTAGATTATAATATAAGGTTACTTGCCAATATTTTAAAAATGACCCATTATGTCTAATAAGAGTAAAGTATGATTATGATACTCAGAATCACAAACTAATATTTTTACATTGGGAATGACAATTTTACCTGTTCTTCTACATAGAACGAGGAATTTCATCAAGTATAATTTCTGTCCTGTATCTTCTCTTCTAGCTGATATTTAGTATTTAGAAATAAAGTTAGTATGCTATAAACTGCAGGTGTACAAAGAATCTATTCTCTTCCCTGATAGTTTGGTAAAGGATTCAGTAACATATACTGTTCTTTCTGATGTGAATTTTTCTATCTTTCTCTCATCACCGAAACACATTGTCTTCTCTTGGATTAAGGAGATCTCTGCTATCACTAATTTTCTACTTCAGCAGCTGCTAGAGATTGTGTAAATATGAACTCAATTTTAGAAAAATAAATTCACTTAGATATTCTTTCTGTGTGTTACCTTTCTGTCCTGAGATCATTTTAATAACTTTCGAAACCATCAGTTTGCTTGCTGTACTACTATTCAAAGTATCAGGCAATCACTAAACAGCAATATGGAAATAATGGCCACTTCTATCTTCATACAAACAATGCTAATATCTCTGGAACTTTGTTCAAAATTTCCATGGTTATAGATCAAATATCCTTCTAATGATGTATTCTAGTGAAAGTGTTTAAGAACTTTATCATACTGCACATCCTTACTTCAAAAAGTGATCTCTCGTCCTGAAAGCATATGTTTGAAGAACCCAACCAAAACTTGCATCTACACAAACATACTTGTATGAGTGAAGCATATCTTTTTATATGTCTGCCAGAAAAAAAGTGTCTTGTGTTTTTCCCTTTTCACTTCAGCATTTTTGTTTCTTCTGCACACTGTATCAGAAGTAATTTTATCTTCTTCCACATCACTGAAAATGATCAAAACTAAAACGTTTTGCAACTTTACTATAAATGCTCCATTAGGTTATATTTAAAAATTTACCATTTTTTATATCTCAGTTTATTGCCACTGTATTTAATGTATCCCACGCTGATTTTGTAGTTTTCCTTTTAATCAGAATAGATGTGGTATTCCTTGGTGAAAAGGGAATTTTTTCACTGAAAATATAATTCCTAACTAAAATCTGTATATATTGTCAATATAAGTCACTATAATTAATAATAAATAAATATTTACTAATATTTAGTGCAGCAAGCTAATGGAAACCCTCAACTATTGTGATATTAAACTTGCAAATTGTGAAATATTTTCTTTGTTAACCATTGCTTAACTCCTTGTTAACCTTATCTCTATGTATTTTGAGGAAAAAAAAGACTCTTGAAAACACAGTGAGCTGTACTTATATAATTGCATGGGCCAATGCCTGGCTATGAAGGCAGAACCATACCTCATAGTGATGATTTGAAGCCGAGTCTGTGAAGCATTTTATCAGTGTTTCTAGCTTTGAATTTTAAGTTGAGGCCTCTTCTCAAATAGATGCCTCTGAGATGTGAACGACCCATACATTCTCATAAATAACAGATATTAGAATCTAAGGTTCCTAAATCTCCTGCAGGCTCTGCATCTCCTTTCCCTCTCCCATTCTATTGAGTTGTGGGTACCTGGCCTCTTAATGCAGTTCTATCAGATACAATGTGAAAAGAAAAACAGAAAATTTGCTTAGCAGAATTCCTCACAAACTTTTTGTACTAAATTAACACAGATATCGTGATATTTTTTCTATGAAAAACAATGCTGCTGTGAGACACTGCTTAATATGGTCTCCTCACTCAGTATGAAAAAGAATCTTCTTAATGGCCTGAAAAGTGTAGCTCTTGCTGTTTCTCACTGAAAGTCCTTTTTATGTATGGTGATGATTTCCAATCCAACTGCAGAGAGATTATTCTGAAATAGACATTTTTGTTTTCTTGCTGCTTTCTGAACACTGATGTTTCTTTCATGCTTATCTGAGGAGGGAAAAATATTGTCCCAGATGGATGGACAAGTAGTTGGAACACAATTAAAGCTGATGATCACTGAATGTATTTCTGTGAGCTTTTCAGTGCAGATCTAATGGGGTGTCAGATGCTTGACAAGATGTCATTCATTCCTCCTGGCTCTTATAAAGAGGGTATTTCAGTAAACTTGCTTTTGACACAAAACCACAAAATAATGGTTGGATTATTTACGGAAATACTGCTGTTTCCGTGACCATTCCATGAACCAGGCTGGGAAGATCATCCAGACAATAAGCCTCACTGTTTGTGTATTTATTCTATTTCACAGAATCACAGAATCACAGAATTGTATTTATTTATTATTTATTTCTTCTTCCTGAAATATCTCTAAGTAACCACCTTGATTTGGTTCATCAAGTGTTTGCAGAAACAGCAGTGTCTGAACAGCACATGGAAGAAGCTTAAGGAAAAAAGTATATACTGGAGAGGGAAAGGCATGTTTGCCTAAGACGTAATTGCCACCTGGGTACTCATAGAACTACAGCACTATTCAGTTTTCTTTTAACATTTGCAGTCGTCTACATCATGATGGATCTTATCATCCTTCTCTATTAGCAAGTAAATACCAGCTTTCCCCCCCTCCCCTCCCCTCCCCTCCCCTCCCCCCCCCCCCCCCACGTCAATCATATTTTTAGAATTCTGAGATTTTTCTTCTTTGTATTAAGCTTTAGTTATCTGCTGTTTGGACTCGTGCCTCCTGTCATTGATTTCCATGCTTTTCAACTCTAACCAAGGTGATTTGTAAACTATGAATATTTGCTTTTGTGATTATAGGAGGGTGAGTTTGGGGCACGTAGGAAAGCTTGCTCAGACAATTCCCAGTTACTATTCACAGCGCCAGCCAGCCCATATCCCAGGAGAATCCAGTGACTAGACAGAAAATAAAAGGAGGAAACAAAATCATGCTTGTTTCTAAATGCTTATAAAACATAACTAATAAATAACAGTGTTTTTAGATGTGATTTAGGTTATTTGGATAATATTTCCTAATGTCATAGAAAATGACATAAAACATAAGAAAATGATATGCTATTAGATATCTTTTGCAAACAAAGTCAAGACAATTATTGTCCTACTACTTATTCTTCATCTTGCAGAATTATCTATGCTTGCTACTAAAGGTGTAGACACCAATGAAAATGAAGAAACTATCAAAATAAAATAGAATGGTAAAATTAATTTGCTGTATACTGAGCTCAGAATTATGTTATTTATTTAAATTCTTCCCTACAACAACATCACACTGCTGCAAATAAGGCTAAAGGTATCCTGGCCTGAATTAGGTGTAGCACTGTCAGCAGACCAAGGGAAGTGGTCCTTTCCCTCTGCTAAGCCTTTGTGTGGCCAAACCTGGAGTACTGTGACCAATTCTGGATTCCCCAGTAGGAGAGACACGGAACTGCTAGGGAGATTCCAGCAAAGAACAGGAAAGATGACCAGGGGACTGGAGAATCTCTCATATGAGTGGGATGGGACTGTTCAGCCTGGAGAAGAGAAGTGAGGGTGCAAAGAAGATGAAGCTAGGCTTTTTTCAGTGGTGCTGGAACATAAAAGACTCCACATGAACATCAGGAAGTACTCATTTACTGTAAGGGTGACTGAACACTGGCACAAGTGCACCAAAGACTTTGTGGAGTGGTCCTCCCTGGAAATATTTTTTAAAAAATGACTGGACATGGTCCTGGGCAGCTGGTTCTAGATACTCTTGCTTGAGCAGGTGACTTGGACCAAACCGTCTCCAGAGGTTCCTTCCAATCTCAACTATCCTATACCTATCTCTGTCTTTCCTATATGTGAGTTTTGTGTAGAATTTTTATGTTTGATGCTGTATTTACCATTACTCATTGATAGTGTTCTCAGAGGACTGCCCTAATAGACAGTAGCAAATTCCAAATTTTAATCCTATATAGTCATGAAATACTAGACTTGAAAGCAATGAACAAATTTTGGTACAGAAAAACTTTTGTTAGTGCATAACTAAAACTTTCTGGTTTTAGGTCTCAGGAGGGTGAAAAAACTTTTCTGAAGGATGATACAGCAGATTACCAAATAGGAAATACTAATGCAATAGAGAGCATAAAAAATTATTCATAAACAGATACATTTTTTTAAAGTCGTTACTATTAGAAAGTACTGAAAAACCAGGAATATTACACAATTGCCCCAGAGATAGGTATTTAACACGTAGAATAAACACCATAGTTTTGTAGTTCTTAAAACTTTTTTATCATAGAATCATAGAATCACCAAGTTTGAAAAAGACCTACAAGATCATCCAGTCCAACTGTTCACCTATCACCAATAGCTCCCACTAAACCATGTCCCTCAACACAACATCCAGTTGTTCCTTGAACACCCCCAGGGTTGGTGACTCCACCACCTCCCTGGGCAGCCCATTCCCCTGACCACCCTTTCTGAGAAGTAATATTTCCTAATGTCCAGCCTGAATCTCCCCTGCTGCAGCTTGAAACCATTCCCTCTAGTCCTATCATCTTTGTGGATGTACATATAGTTAAAAAATAAATAAATCTACAGTTAAATCCATAGAAAGATGGTGTAGATATATAGATACATGAATTTAAAAGCATCAGAGAATACCATATAATGAATGAAAGGTTGTATACTTAAGCACTATTGAGTTACCTCAGCCTGACAGATTACCATTGTCAATTGATACACCACAACTGATTGCAGGTGTCATCTTTGCTTATTCCAAATGGAAGTAGTATGCATTTGTTTCAATCATCTTTACTGACATTAAACATTTTGATTGCCAAAGACACTTTCCACAATTGATCTGAAATACAATAACATTTTTGGTTATGTGTCCATAATTTGAATAAAAGTATGCACCCATGTTTTAAATACTTTCTTAAGGTACTTTTCTAGTGCTGTTTAAATACATAAATATATTTCTATGCTTGCACAAATGTAAATGTGCATGTGAAAAAAAAATATTTTAAAAAATCAGTCAAATTAAAATTTTAAAAAATTGAATATTTAATTTTACAATTCTGTGAGAAAAACTGAGTTTTTAGGTTTATGACTATTACTGAATTACCAAGTATTTTTGAAATATTATGAAATTCCTAGCCTAGTCTTCAGAATATGGCAAAATAAAGAGAGGAATGCTGAGTAAAGGAGTGAACCCATTCTCAAACAATATTAAGGTTTGTTCAAGGGTTACCGTGACTGCCATGAGTGCACAGAGATGAAGATTTATAGATACTGAAATTAAAACTGATTTTCACAGAGTAGTCAGCTCCCTTTAAGACAGTCACAAACAGCCTAAAAAGGGTCTGGAAATAACTACTTGCAAGTAGAAGCAAGTATTACCAAAACCTTGCTGAGATGGCAAAATTTGGTAGCAAGATGAAAAATTTAGGTGAAGCATACTTGCAGTGTTATCTTCAAGCATATTCAATTATACAGACAGTTAGTCTGGAAGCATCCATCTATTGAACTACTGGGGTTATGGTTAGGATTATGCTGGCATTTCACTTTTCAGATGCTAAAATGAAAAAAAGGGCATCTAACAGCAGAACTAAATTCTCAGCTGGAGCGCATAGTGAGCACATTTTCCAACAGCTCCCTTTCCCTGAAATTCTGTGGGAAGTTTGGAAGTTCTCTGAAGATTCTTAAAGGTGTCTATGACTTTGTAGACAAAAGCACTCCTTTCTGATTCTGATACTCATGATATTACTGATTCTTCAAGAGAAAATAATCACATCAGTTTTATGGAAATTATCAATTTCACACAAATTTTGATTTAATCAAGGAAAACTTAAATGGGATATCAACAGCAGTTAATCTCTTCTCCCAAAGGTGCAAAGTGCTTCAGACACTAACTTAAAAAGAACCCTCCTAAAAGGGTTCGAAGGTTTGAAAGAGGAACTGAATGTGGTGACATCTGAAATTTCTATTTTCTGATATCATCTGATAGCATCTCACATAGCAAAAAAATAAAATGCACAATACTCACAAGGAAGGTTGGCAAAAACCAAGAGACCTGTTTTATTTTGACAAATTAATGTGAAATGTCAGCAGTGAGATTACTTCAAGTTCCCTCTTCAATATCTATCAAATACCAAAATCAGGTTAAATACAAATAGAGGTAATGACAGACATTTGGAAAGCCCTTTTATCTAATTTCTGCAGGACTAGATGGTGCTAAACTCTTGGCAGCAGTTATGCTCCTTTATTGGATCTTTATTTCACTTTTGCACAGAGGTGAAACTTACCAGAAATGGCTGTATAGTTTGTGCCTTCCCTGCAACCTCTGCAAAAAAAGATGCTACTCAGGCCAACGTTTGAGAAAATGTAACTCAAACCCTCTTCAGGAGACCAGATCTCCCATACTTTTTGAAATAATTCTATCTCAGACAGGAGATATCTCTGAAGGCTTTGGTAATGCCTTCTGCCACTTGCATGTTGTTGCTTTCAGGTGGTCTTGTTTAGGTCTATTCAACTTCGAGACTGGACTCTGATTCATTTAAGGGGAGTTGGACAGTCCCTGACAATCTTCTTTTAAGATCAGTAGCTGTAATATTTGAAACAAATATTGAATAAGAAATTTAGCATCCTGTTCTCCCTCCTTCTATCATACTTTAGTAAAAAAATATGATAGTTGAAATGCAGATGAGGATGGGCTGTATACTACTTTTCCTAATGTTCCCTATTTAGCAACACAGCATTATTTTCTGCTACCTGTTGTGAACCAAACTGAGGAACTTATTTCTTCCGATAGAGGGTGAAAGTAATTTGGTCATCAAGATCAAGGCTTCCACTGTGGATGTGAGCTTCCTGAATGCTGGCCATTACCAACAGTACCGTAATGGTAAGTCTCTAGAACTAGTACTCCTGATTTTGATAAGTTTTCAATAGTTTGCTGTAGAACTAACATCATAATGGAGTTTGAGAGAGTTTTTGACATATGGTTTCAGATACAAATCCTATACATCCCCTAGTGCAATACCCTAATACATAATACTTATGTCTGTACTAGGCTCCCTCAATCTGTATTCTTGCTTTCCATGAAAAACAAGTATGGTACAAGGTAGTATGTTATATTCAAACCATGAACATGGTCTAACTTCTCAGAAAATGAGGATCAGTGTGACTCAGGTGGAAATAAGCTTAGAAGATCTCATCAGCACATGAGAAGATTATCAGCAGGATCCAATATATGCAGTAAGTATTCAAACATACATAGGCACTTGTAGCCTACTAATAGATTTCTAAAAATTTTACTTGCTTTCAATTGTTGTGGTTTTCTGCTTGCTTAATGTTATAGAAAACTCAGTGCTCCATGGCAAGCAAATCACATTAAAACCAAAGACATATATGGTCTCTTACAAATACAGTTACAGTGTATACACATGTAGAATTTTTAACTAGTATATGTGTTTGGCTTTTTTTACAATTGTTTGTGTAATGACAGATCACTGTGTCCCTTTAGAGCATCATAAGATACTCCATCCCAGGTGCATCATCTGGCATTTCCTTTGTTGATCTTCATGCTGTTGCTGATCGAGTTGCTGAGTGAGTTAGAACAAGGATATTTCTGACAGCTAAGAACTTGTGTTTTTATAATTTTATCAGTTCATGTTTGTGCTAGATTTCTTGCAAAAACATACAAATTTCCTTTGACGTGTATTAAAGTTATTGCAACTTCATAACCAAACTACAGAACTTAGCTAATAGTAAAAATCTTAATGTTAGTAGAACTTTTAACAATATCACTACATCTTGGGGAAAAATAGTAGAAAGTGTACCATGACTACAAGCAAGTTTTCAGCTGATTTGTTGTACTATAGGTTGCAAGATATGAAATGATGAGGAATTAGTTCACTTTATTCAATATTATGCACCCCTTTGTGCTTGCAAGCATTAAAGTTTGTAAAAGAATTAATCAACCATTTAACTTTTTCTAACACTGGTATTTTCTAAACTAGAACTCAAATGCTTATAATTGTTTTAGGATCAAATAATAGCAGCTCCATGAAAAGTCCCACTATTTTGATCTATCTTGAATGTAAAATTAAATAGTAAGTATTCATAATGAATACATATATTTGTTATGTGCACATAATACATTTGATAGGTGCAATATATATACTACATATTTAATTTTCTTTGTATTTTGAAAATCTTTATCTTCCAATGAATACATACACAACAGAAAAAAAGATGTTTTGTTTTGTTTTTTTATTTCGGGCAATTAATTACAGTATGAAAGAAAACTATTCTACAAAGTATACAAGTGCTAAGTATTCTTGTAACAAGAACTATTGTATTTGGAATTTAGAAGAGACTTTATTGCAATTACACATCTGTAATATAAATAATGAAACAACCCCAGTACTTTTAAGTGAACATTATGCTTCTAGTTCCTTTTCAGTAATTCTAAATTCCCAACTCATTTCAGATGTTCTGTATACTACAGGAATGAGTGTCTTTATTACCTTTTGTTAACAATTTTGGGGCTCGAGGTAATTTGAAAATTATGTTCTTGCATCATTATAAATTGATATTAGATATCTATATTCAGACCTTGTTCTTATTTTTGTAGAACTCGTGCTTTATCAACCACAACTCTAAAACACAGTTTTTAAGGCTCCAGTAACAGTGTAAGGTAGTTTAAGGTAGTTTTAAATCTGCTTTTGTGCATGTATGTGTTTCCATCTCTTAAGTGAGAAATGACTGTGATGATATAATTTTTGATAGTATAACTCATACTTCCCACTTCTTTTTTCCTCCCCCTAAAAAATTAGTTTTATAACTCAAAATAAATTTTTGTAACATTATGCTCTGCAACCAATGGATGAATTTGTAGTAGACATTATTGACAGTTACATTTCCTTCCTTGGAAACCATGTGCATCAATGATAACATGTCCTATTCTTTCTGAGTACTTCGGGACAACATGTAGTTTCTTTTCTGTGGTCTTAAATATTTTTTCTTGTCTTGAATGTTTTCTTTATATTTTTCAATATACGAAAATGATTAGGAGTCTTGGAAAAACAAACAAACAAACAAACAAAAAAACAACAAAATTCATGCATCATGTTTATTTGTGCTCTAAAAGCTCTAATTGCATGTTTGAATCTATTGTAGATTTCTAGTCCTCTTAATTTGGGAAACTGCTATACTGTGGCATCATTATCAGGTAAAACATAACAGATGATGCCCACGAGTAGTTATGCCAAGATTAGTTTCTCCAGTAAATTTTCCAACTTTATTGCCAGGATAGTTAGTTTGGACAGTAGCATAAGCAATAGTATATAAAAGTATCAAACTCTATCGCATCCTAAGCTAGTTCACTGCTTAAGAAGACTTTACAGAACATGCCAAAATAGTGGACAAAGAACAACAAGGATATCATCCACCATTTCTAAGTAAGGACATTGTAGTCATTGAACTGTTATTACCTATATTTTAATGCATACCAGCATCAATTTCCAGATAAGCTTTCTCTTCAAATGTCATTATTTTGCAAGTACACATATGTGAACACTAAAATAGGATGACAAAATATTTGCTAATTTGGGAGCAAGGATTTTCTGGATTTGAAAACTATGCTAATGATAGAGAAACAAACAAACAAACAAAGAAAAAACCTACCCAAGTCAATTCTCTTAACTCTAAATCTTGATTTTTCTATGAGAAATATAAGTATTGTGTACCCTTTTATTAGGATCAAAATGTCTTAATGACCAAAACAAATTAGAGCAATGATATTTTTGTCAACTTCAGAAAATACTGTTCAATTTCCATTCACCGTTAATTTTGGTATAATCTTTCTGATTTAATATTGTGTATCACCATGTCTTACCAAGTTTTTAAATAGCCAAATAAAGTATATAATGCCTTTTCTATATAAATTTCCTATTCCTGCTTTAGTTCACTTTCTCTGCTTTATTTAGTTGGTATTTCTGTTCATTGCATTTATGATGCTGCTTATGTATGTAACTCTAGATTTTGCCTCTACGACCTTAGCCTTTTTAAATATTCAGTGGTTAAAAATGAAGACATTTAATTAGTGAGGTCTAAAGGATCAATGGGTCTTTGCTTTAGAAATTTTTAATTATTTTTAAACAGCACTTCTTGAGACTTAGTTATCTTTTAAGGAAAAATAAATATCTACAACTGCAAAATGTTTCTGTTTAAAATTACTTATGTGTGCTATCCATTCTGTTCTGGAATGGATTTTTTTAAAGACAATATTAATTTTAAATACCAAATATGGTATTCAGTACCACTCAAGTTCAGTACAATGCAAGTCACTTCTTTCTCTTTTTCCACTATCTATTCAAATTCCAAGTCTAAGACTGCTGAATTGTTCTGCTGAAAACTTAGTATATGTGTCACCATAAGAAATACAATGGTGCTTAAATGATTATCAAAATATCTGGATTAAAGTTGAAAAACGCTAAAAATAAGTTGAGACAAATGGGTTACAGGCTCCTATCCAGTGGTGCCCAGCAAAAGGGCAAGGCGCAATGGGAACAACTGAAACACAGAAAATTCCGTACAAATGTGAGGAAGAACTTGTTTACTTTTAGGGTTTCAGTGCACTCGAGCAAGCTACACAAAGAAGCTGTAAAGTCTCCTTCTGTGGAGATACTAAAAACCTGCCTGGGCAACTTCCTGTGCAATCTACTCAAACAAACCTGAAGGGGAGCTGGACTGGATAATATCCAGAGGTCTCTTCCAATCCCTAAAGTTTTGTGATTTTGTGATAAATTCGCAACTAGATGAACCATTGTGTAGTGTATTAAATAAATAATTACATAAAGCTGTCATTATTATATTTTGTAATAAAGCACAGGAGAAATACAATTGATTCCCCTACAAAGGAAAATCTGTTTTTTTTTCATTTCCAAGGCTTCTTAAAAAACATCAGTAACAGTGAGGTTACCACATGTACTTGTATATAGGAGAAATAAACCTATAGAAAAAGAAAAAAAATTTTTTTTTGACATTCTCTGTCAAAAAAAAAAAAAAAAGTTCTGAAAAAAAAAAAAAGATAATTAATTAACATAGAGAAATGCATCTAGGACCAAACAAAAAAAAAAAAAAAAGACAATGTCCATGCAAAACACAGAAAAGATAACAAACATTTTAATAGTAGAAAACCAATTATAAAGTTTCTCAATTGTATAGTTTTAAAAACAACAACAACAACAAATTTTAAACAGCCTGTTCTGAATTTTGGAAATTCTGGACCTTTTTACATGAGGTTCATTAAAGGTGCAAAATCTGGAGGAGCTAAGTAGAGACTTACAAGATTAACTGCATAATTTAGTTGAAATATTCTACTCATAAACAACTTTAGCTGTTCCCCAGGTGCAGTGGGTTAACCTCAGCTGGCTGTCAAGTGTCCTCCAAGCCACTCTCTCTCTCCTCAGCAAGACAAGGGGAAAAAGCTCCCCTGGGCTAAGTACAGGAAGATTGTTCACTAATTATCATCAAGGGGAAAGCAGACTTGACTTGGGGAAGATTAATTCAATTTATTGGCAATTAAAAATAGAGTAAAAATAAAGACAGAAGAATAAAGACTTTCTCCCTTTCTCCTTGTCCCTTCTTCCCAGGCTCATCTTCACTCCTGACTCTTCTAGATCCCACTCAGCAAGTGGCACAGGGATGATGGGTAACAAAGGCTGTAGTAAGTTCATAACTCTTCTTTGCAACTCCTTTCTCCTCACACTTTTCTCCTGCTCCCATGACAGGTTATTTTTCGCAATGAAGCTGTTGTAATTTCCAGCATCTTTTACTATCATCTTTCCCATTTTAGCAAGGAGACTATTAACCTTTCTCCTCAACATTTTGTCTATTCATAAACCTAATGCCTGTTGCTGGTTTTCCATGACCCTCTCCTAGCCATGTCTTATGCTTGCAGTTGGCATGCTTGAGGAATCGGATGCTATCCTGAGTGATCTACACAGGCTTGAGCAGTGGGCCTCACGATGTTCAACACGTCTTATGCCTGTGTTGTGGCAACCCGCACTATCAGTACAACCTGAGGGATGAACCTGAGGGATTGAACACAGCCCTGAGAAAAGGCAGTACATGTGAATGATAAGCTTGATATGAGACAGCAGTGTGCCCTTGCAGCCCAGAAAGCCAACCATACCCTGGGCTTCATCACAAGATACATGGTCTGCAGGGTGAGGGAGGTATCCTTCCCCTCTACTCTGTGCTGGTGAGACTACACCTGGAGTACTGTGTCCAGGTGTGAAGTCATCAGTACAGGAGAGACATGGACCTGTTGGAGAACATTGAGAGAGAACCACAAAAATGATCCAAGGGATGGAGTACCTTCTTGCAGAAGTACAGGTTGAAAGAGCTTGGGTGGTTCAGCTAGGGGAAGAGAAAGCTTTGGAGAGACCTGAGAACAGTCTTCCTGCATCTAAGTTGGGGCTGTAAGAAAGAATGGGACAGACTTTTTAGCAAGGTCTGTTGTGAAAGGACAAGGAGAAATAGTTTCAAACTAAAGGAGGGGAGACTCAGATTGGATAGAAGGGAAAAGTTTTTTATGCTAGCAGTAGTGAAGTGTTGGAACAGGTTGCCAAGAGAAGCGATCCCTCATCCTTGGAGACATACAAGGTGACTGTGGTACACACCACTCTCACAGTAAAGAATTTCTTCCTAATATCTAGTTTAAATCATCCTTCTCCCAGTTTCAAGCCATTTCCACTTGTTCTGTTGCTATGTACCCTTTTAAAATGATTCCCTCCTCAGCTTTCCTGTAGGCCCCCTTCAGATATTTGAAGTCCACTATAAGTTTGCCCCAGAACCTTCTCTTCTTCAAGCAGAAGAGCTCTCTGCCTGTCCTTGTAGGGGAGCTTCTTTGGACCTCTGATCATCTTTGTGGCCCTCCTCTGGACCTGCTTCAACAGTTCCGCGTCCCTGTGCTGGGGGCCTTAGAACTAGACACAGTACTCCAGGTCGGGTCTCATAAGAGCAGAGTAGAGGGGAACAGTCACCACCACTGACCTGCTGGTCACACTTTTCTTGATGCAACCCAGGATACAGTTGGCCTTCTGGGCTGCAAGCACACATTGCTGGCTCATATTGAGTCTTTCATCAACTGTCACCACCAAATCCTTCTCCTCAGGGCTGCTCTCAAGCCATTCTCTGCTCAGCATGTATTTGTGCTTGCGGTTGCCCCAACTTATCTGCAGGGTCTTGCACAACAATAAGCTGTGAAACTCATTGGCACAGAACTCTGAAAGTAATGTAATCTGAAAGTCTATGGAAAAAGACTTCCTCGGAGCTATTATTTTCAACAACATCTCCCACACAACAAAGAACTAAGCTTCAAGCTGCTGAAGGTTCAACAGTTGTAGTAGTAAATTAATTCAGCATATATTTGCACAGTATCTTTACTCATCCTAGAAGGTAATGTTGACCATAGCTGCAGATAAAATACTGATCCATACAGATATTTGATCTACTAAAAGATCGTGAAATTGCTTGGAAAACAGTATTCAGAAACGTAGTTTTCAACTACTAATTGCCAAATAGTAAGACATAGCAAGTGATGCTTCTATAAGAATTTCATGAATTTAAAAATTTACTGCTGAAATATTTCAAAAACACAAATAATAAATATGTTTCCAAACTCAATTTATAGAAAGATTACAGTAATGAACTTGTTATTTGTGAGTTATTCTGGGTATTTATTTATCTGCTGTAAAATGTGTTTTCATTCTTAGTTCAACAACAGCAAAGTTCAGCTTTTGCTCACGCAGTTCAACAATCATTGCATTATTGCCTTTTTGATAATTTTATGGTTACTTCTACTCAGCAAGCAATTTCCACCGGAGTTTTAATATTGTACTACTACTATTCACAATAGTGATACACTGGACAATTCACATTTTACATATATTTAAAACTTTAAGGGGTTATGTGTATGTGGGGAGTGGGGGACCTCAGGCTTGCGGTTTATAGTGTTTTTAAGTTTAAATGATTTGTTGTTGTTGTTTTTTTTTTAAAGACCCAGAAACAGACTTTAGCTAAAACAACCTCATCTTTTCCCACCTTTAGTACAGTACTTAAAAGAACCCAGTAGTTTTAACCTCTTATCCTAAAAGTTATCTGAAGATAGTAACACAGTGTTTGAGATGCATGACAAATCTGATTTTCACTACTCAGTTTGACAGAAGCCTGACTTCAAACAGCACATTATAGAAATTGAAGACACTTTTTTAATTCTCAACTACTGAAATGTAAATAATGAAATTTTGCAACAAAAGAAGTCAGCAATGACAGGGTTATTTCCTCCTACGTCCTTACAATTAATTATTTTGGGGGAGAGATTCATTTGGGATTTTGTCTAATTATAAATCCTTAAAAAGTCTTCTTGCAAGCCTTATTAAAAAGTAGAACTCCCTAAGTAAAATCTAAAAGAAATATTCTTAAAAAATATATTAAAAATATAATTATGCCTCGGTGACTGGAAGAAAGGCAGCCGAAAAGCAGCCTGATCTAGCTATGTGTGTTCCTGCTCATTGCAGGGGAGCTGGACTAGATGACCTTTAATGGTCCTTTCCAACTCTAAGGATTCTATGATTCTGTGATGCTGGGACAAAGTCTCTCTACAGATCTAGGCTAAAGGTCTTATAAAATGGAGAGGGATAAAGTTGTTAGTTTTGTCCATCTTCAGATACGAGTTGGGAAATTAGCAAGTTCAGAGTTGTTTGCCTTATCAGACAATGCCAAAGCATTCTAAAGTCATAGCTTTTCTTACAAAGATTCTTAAACAGATGAACTTATTACATTTATATAAATAAAATCCAACTACAAATGTTTACTAATAAGGTTAATTAAAAATTAACGTTTGCTTTAATGATCATTAATGGTCAAAGTCTAATGGAATACAGGTCCTTTGCATGACAAATATTTTTTCTGTTAAATCTTTACATTATCCTGAATTGGTAAAATGATTTCCTTTTGTGTTTGTTTGTTGTTGTTGTTGTTGTTTTTCCAGATACAAGAGTGAAAATGTCATTACAACTAAATCTGTGTGATAAAAATTTGAATTATATATTGCATTTCACTTTGTGAGTTGATTTAAAATTGCTCTAGAGTGACAAAGAGATGAATTTAAAGTTGCCAGTGCTCAATTACTTGCTTGATGGGTGGTAACTCAATAACTTTTGATTGTATGCCTAAATCCATAAATACATTTTTGTTGCATTTAGATTATCCAATGTGGCTTAATTTAATTCCAAAAAATAATCTGATTGCACATACTGATTTTGCTTAGACTTTGCATATACACTGACTGAACACTCTATGCATTTAGCATGAGTTGCTGGGAAAATCTGTTCAGTTAATATAATTTCAACCAAATAAGGATCAAAGTGGCTTATTGACACGTAATTAACTGCCAGTCATTGAACTATGTATTAGAATCAATATCAGCACCACAACAGATATACCACAATACTACAGAATGTTAATACACACATATGAATTTCCTAATATCCTTCCATATTGGTGCTGGGGATGCCTGTGGAACAGGAAAAATGCTTCCCATCCCAGGCAGAGCCCCTGGTGCCAGATGGCCATATCTGGTAGGGACACATCAATTCTGCTGCTGCCCTGCTATCCTCTTCTTGCTGCTACAAACCTTCAAGCTTCTCAAGCTTCTCAAGCTGACCCTTGTTTCAGAAGTCACTGTAGCTCCTTGGTTAGTGTTTAATCCAGTTGATGATCATCACTAAACCTGTTACTCTTATTTTACTGCCACCTGGTGATATCCTGGTTTTGTTGGTTTTGTTTCCCAGCTGTGGAACTTGCAGGCACCACTGAAAGTATGCTGTGTCCACCAGTTGATAATTCTGTTGAACAGCCAACACAAAATGGATGTTTTCAGCCTAAATTGGCAGAATTTGCTGTGATTGCTAATTGTACATTGATGCAGTAATAGTAACAGAGAGCAGAATTGAAAATTAAGGATTAAAGAGAAATTGTTTCTGTCTTTACTGCTTGGCATTCAAACAAAAATGAAAGCAAAGACTGTGTGAGTTGTACATAGAGAAATAATGACAAGAAAGGGGCTGATTAGGAATGAAGGTTATTTACCAGTAAAATGATGATGATGATGATGATTTTTAATAATAGCTACTGCCTAGTAACTATACTAGGCAGTACTATACTAATAATGTAGCTGCTGCCTAGTGCTGTTGTAATTGAGGGCATTTGGGCCCTCATCAAGAGATATAAAGATTGTTTAATTTTTGAGCTGGAAAATGATGGTTACCCAAGGATCCATGATCGTTATTCACTAAAGCAAATCAATCAGTCAAACAAACAAACAAACAAACAAAAGCTAAGGAAAAAACTGAGGTGGGAAATCATGGAATTAAATTTACAGAAAGATATTACTTAAAAGTCCAAAGTAATAAAACAGTAAAAAACTGGACACACACACTACTTCTAACAGTAAGGTAAATTACAGTTAAATACAATAAGTAGATTGTTTTGTTGGCCAGTGTGCCCAACAATGCTACTTCTGTTCACAGATGTCTCAGATACATATTGATGGGTTTAAATAGAGGAAAGGAACATTTATACTCTATATAATCCCTGGTAACTAGCTTTCTTATTATCCATAGCTAGTAGATTCTGCACCAAACTGACTCTAATCTGAGTTAGAGGAGGACTAATAGATAGTCCCAGAGATGCATGCAAGTTGACTGCAGGTAAAATGGCTAGAAGTACTTGTTTAAGTCAGAGGGGAGAAAAATGATACTTCCTTCTCAACTGACAAAGTAGATGATGACGTAGACTCCCCTCAAGGAGATCAGAGGTGAGAATGGCCCAGAAAGCACTCTAGGAGGTTGTTCCTACACTGCAGAAGTGTTTCCTATGTATTTTAACAAAGTAAATATTTTTGGACATTATGTAAATGTATGCAATGCTGCATATACAGTCAGCACAAGAATGGAGTGGTAAGAAAGACAGTGCAATATATAGGAGGCAGACACAAAGCAGCAGTATCAGCCAAGGAATTGCAGTCCAGGCAAGATTATGAGACAGAGCCCTTTAATCCAAATAACCTCTATAAAACCATAACCTTTCCACAGGTCAGACTTTGGGAATCAGAAAAGAAAAGGAAATGGCTTGGTAGACTATTGTCTTTCTTTTATTTAATAGCTTCTGTGAAAGAACTAGGGGCCACACAGAAGTAAGCAATCTAATTATTAATAATAGCACATGAAGAGAGGGCACAAAAAATATGAATGATGGGTCACTAGGAGGCTTGCCAGTGTCTGAACTAGGAACAATCATCTTGGCATATTTCCATGGAAATCTCAACACACACAAATATTTAGCCAGGAAATCTGCTACTCAGCCTACCTCAGTGAACAATAATAATGACGCATCATTTGGTTAGATACTTGACTGTACTCTCTGTTCCAGATCGTCTAATATTTTGCTCAAACAGGCCCAGAATTTTGTGGTATGCCCTCATTGTTGGAAAAAGGATATTGTAGTTGTTTCTGTTGCATATACATGGTGCATGTTTTTAAAGTGTCCTCTGTGATAATATTAAAATTGGACTCTACTGTTTAATTGTTAGTGCACATTCATGTCTTGTCCCTGTGTTCAATCCAATCCATCCATATGGTCTGATATCAAAGTGATGCTTTGCTTTCTTGGCAAGCAATGCTGAGTAGCTAATATCAACCAATTTTTTTTATTATTATTATTATTTTTTGTCTAAAAAAAAAAAAAAAAAAAAAAACTCCAAACTTTGTATTCTTATTAATAATTTCAAGTCAGTGTAACTTTCAAATGTGTCATGCAGAACTGTATTATTTGTTCCTTAAAAGAGGCTTAGTGTGTAAATAATTTTTTAGCTGACAGCTGAAAACTGCCTTTCAAAACGTAAAAATGCTACTGGTCAGTAGGTACTTTGCAGCTATTAGAGGCAGAAATGTTCACTTTTGAATGACGAAAGCACCAGAAGATGGAAGTTTTTGCTTCTCATAGGTACCTTTCAGTCACTCAAGATGGCATTACCCCCAGTTCTTCCAGCTTTTGCAATCATACATAAGACACCAATAGGAACATAAGAAAAAGCCCTCAAGGGTCAGACCATCAAGCCCAGTTTTCTATTTCCAACAGTGATAATACAAGAAGCTATATAGGAAGAATGCATGAGACTAGACACTTTCTTCAGTCCATCTTCTTCACCAGCATCCACAATTACTGCATTAGAGGTGTAAAAGGGTACATCTCTACTCAGTGCTTTTAATACCTATTTATGGACTTGATGTCTATGAATTTGTCTAAATCCCTTTCGGAATTGACTGATATTCACTGCCTCTACCAAACCCTATGAAAGTAAATCTTACAAGTTTTGTATATACTTCCTATTAACTCTTAAACTGTTCAACTGGTAGTTTAATTTAGTGCTCTGTATTCATGTTGCAAGAATTCATGAATAACAGTTTTGCATTCAGTTTATTCACTACTTCTACAGTTGTGTACCCAGTTACAACTCACACTTGGTTCCAAGTCTTCTCCACTCCAAATCTGAAATCCAAGCCTTTTTATTCTTATCATAAGGTAGCTTCTCCATAAAATTGTTTTAGTTGCCTTTCCAGGTACTTCCTCTAATTCCACAATATTATTCTTGAAACATTGAGACCAGAACTGTACATAGCACTGTCTTAACTAAAGAATTAAATTATTTCATTTTCTAAAGATTTTTATCAGCAAAGGAAAGAAAATCAGGAAATTGTTAAAATAAAAGCATTTTTCCAAGTACTTCTTTTTTAAAATAGTTCAGAGACATTTTTTTTCTTTTTCTTCAGAAATAATTAAAAAAACATTTTACTCAATGATGACCACTTCTACAGGAATTTCTGTGAGGCAGACCAAAGTCTCCTTGGAATCAAAATCCCAGACTTTGTTTAATTGCTTATTAGACAGCAGCGGGATCATGTTGACATCTTTGACTTGCAGCATCCACTAGCTCAACAGAAATTAACACATTCCACTCCAGAATGCCTGATGCGATGTTTTTATGGAAAGATATGTATATAAAGAAGAAAAATTTGATTTGTCTTTCCCCAAGCAGTACTCCTGAAAAGTTAAGGCCGATATTTCTTTTTTTTTTTGCTAGTTAACTTTCATTAGGTGCCCCAATAACAATGCTGTTGGTTAATCTAGAAAAATCAAATCTCCTATTGGAGCCATTTTACTACTCCACATTTTATAATGCCCTCTTACATTAGGGAGGAGTGAGGGGCAGCAATTCAGGTCCCTTTAATGAAACTTGAATTTCATAAGCATGAGAACTGTTCAGTCACTGGGATATGGGGTAAAAGAAGAAACTACATCTCCAGGAAGTTATTTACCAAATATTGAGGAATAGACTGGATTTGGTGAATTCAATCTGACTCCACTAATAGTTGCGGGTCACATTTTTTGGCAAGTATATTATGTCCTATTACCTTTTTCCGCTCTAAGAATTTCACTCTGAAAGTTCAAACTACTGTGACCAATGTGGTGAAATGTCTACCTTTTGATATGTTCCAAAACAAACTGAAAACTTTACAATGAAGTAAGTCTTAGAATCATTTCAGCTCCAAAAGGAGAGAAAGGACTGCCAAACCAATTGATTTCTTGAATTCTTAGAGGGAGAAAAAGAGGCAGACTGGGGCAAAAGAAAGAAAAAAAAAATGAAAAAGAAGACTGGGACAGAGTGAATGATACATTGTGTTGTAAAATTCAGAATGGAGCACATGATTCCTTAGCTTTTATGATTTCAGAAATAATTATGAATTCTAGGGTATTGGTCCTGTAGTGTAGGGTCAAATACCTCTATACTACTCAATCCAAATAATGTGTCAAACTTCACTATTTCATTCTTTTTCACCTGTTAAAAAGCTTTGTTACTTCCAGACATTCCAGTCCTGCAAATGCTGGACACAGGTATCAGTACAGCTCTCAATTTCTTTACTCCTATGTTTGCTGCTTTAATACTTATAGAATTGTAAAAAAAAATGATGATAAAAGAATATCAAGTCAAGCAGCATGAGGCTGAGAAATATAGAAGCTAGATGCAGCTGTGCAATGTTAAGCCACCTGTATATGCATTTTTATAGTTTTCAAACACATGATTAACTTTCATGTAGGACCTCTACCCACTCATTCTGCGAGCAGTGTTGAACCTTTGCACTTAGTCCTTTGTAAAGGTCTCCTTTTGGCATCTCATATAAAATTAAATTATAAACTATAAATGAGTTCTCTGCATGTAGTTAAACTCCATTTGAATGAAAAATTCTCAAGTTTCTAGATGCTTTTAACATTTAAAAAAAATAGTTATAAACTTTTAGAAAATATGTGTTCATAAACTATTTGAAATGTTAGGGCTGTTATTGTGCATTACTACAATACTTAACTCAGGGGCAGATACAGCTACAGACAGTGAAACAATTGTACTACGTGATGCAGCATTTGATCCTACTAGCTAATTCTCTTCTGTTTTTCATCCCAGAAAAAATTCATCTTCTACTAGCCAGAGTTTCAGATTTTGATTTTGATTAGATGACTAGGTGGTCACATCACAACATAAAAATGATGCAGCAACAACAGCATATGAAAGACAAAAGTATAAAATGAAATTTGGAATTCTGAAATTACTTAAAACAGCTAATTAAAAATAATTGTTTCCATAATATGGTTAGCAAAATCCAGAATTTTTCAAAATGATAACTGTACTCATAAATCCTTGTAATTTTCAAGAAACATGCAGTAAGACCTGAAGGGAGATGTGTTGTTTTGTTTTTTTTTCAGAGCATGAACTTTCATATTGAGGTATTGATATTTTAATAACAGAATATCAACTCCACTCTTATCTGCCTTGAAAATATCTTTACGGTGAGTCAGAACGTTGCTAAAACTGAGTGAATACAAATAGAAACATCAGCTAGAAATCATGTTGAAGATTGATCAAAGAAAGACTAAAACAGGAATGCAAGGAAACACTTTGCAATAATAAGCAAAAGAAACACCAGAGAGGAAGCATATCTTTTCTTCCACTAGGAAGCTTTGACTTAGTTTTTCAAAGACAAATAGAAGTACTCTGAAATATGAAAAGTGAAGGTTTTTCATTTAACCCTTTCAGAGTTTCACATTAATTTGTAAGATTGTTTATTTAACATCTGATTCTGAAAAGTGCTAAGCAATATGATCATTAAGGCACTTGCATGCATAGGTGATTTTAAGCATCTGAGCAGCTACACAAAGTCACTATCATGCTTTCCACAAGCACATGATGAATTCCATTATAGAGTCCAGGCAAGGATGTTCAGAACCTTGAACAATCAAGTTAAGGGCTGTACACAGACTGAAAAGAGAGCAAAGATGGTCTAAAGAGTTTATAATTATCAATGTAATAAATATTAATGATTTTATTCTAAACATTCCCCGTGATTGTTTGTGAGCGCATTTTCTTCAATATATCTTCACCTTCTTTTCCTAATTCTTTGCTTACTTTAATGCCATTATATATTTGACTTGCACTATTTTTTATAGACCCATAAAGAAAAGCAGTTGGGTCTTGTGGGAATGGGGAAAAAGGAGGGGGAGCAAAGGAGGAGAAAGGATGGTGGTGATAAAATGTAATTCCTCTGAACACCTGCTGAGTTTAATTGCACTACAGCTGGTGCTGATTGTAAGTGGGTAAAGGAGGAGTAAAGCGGGGGATGGGAGGGTTACTGAATGATTGGCTGTCGTTACATCCAGTTTTATTGTCTTTTTTCCCCCTTTCAGTATTATTCTTACAAGTTAAAAGAGACTCTCAGTCTGAGGGATTAGGGACCTAAACCAAAGAGGAATCTTATGATCTGTGAGCAGAATAAGATGTGGCATTTCCTGGATGAAGACATCTGAAGAGAGCATATGTGAACCTCCAGAGCAGGACTGATGATCCCAACAGACAAATTGCCACAGTATGCAGCATTCACTAGAATGAAAGGTTTATAGGTGAGATATTTAAAGAGGTCACCACGCCCAGAGCATGTGGGTCTGCAATGAAATAGAAGACAGTGTTCAAGATGAAGGAGCTGTGGTCATTCAAAAGGGATAGCAAACCACGCAGAGAAATTTTCAAGCAGGTTCTCATTCTACAAGTACTTGAAGATAACAAAGTATGGTGAGTTTAAAAAAGTATAGCATCAAGGCACTGGGGAAGAAAACCCTGTTCACAAAACTGATAGAAATGGGCACTGAAAAATGAACTGTCATAATCTGATAATTGCTAGGGACAAGCTGCTTCATTATAGAGAAGTATGATGCACGTAGTTGTGATTTAGAGACTTTATTTTAGAAGACATCAAAAGAGGTAACAGAACATTACAGCTGGGAAGTTCCTTTGGAAAACAAACACACAAAAATAATACGTTGCCCAATTTTGGGATTGTTTGCAAGCAGCTGCAAGGGTGCAAATGAGATCTGATGTAACAGGAAAACAGACTGGACAGCTGTGCTTCGGTACTCTGGAATTTTCTAAAGACCACAGATGTCAACAGTGATGTTTAATAACTATTTTTCTAAAGAGTTGGGAGTAATCATTCATTGATTAAAAATGTTGAGGGGGATGAATCTTTCTTAAAATCAGGAATACAAAAATGTAAGTTCAATAATTTTCAGAACTATCTTAGGTAAAACATTAGTTAAACATACCAGTTCAACTTTTATAAATAAGCTCAATTTGTATGCATGTATATACATTTACAACCTGAATAAACAGTCTATGTTTAAAATAAATACTTTCCAGGAAGCATTTACACAAATAAAAATTCTATAGGTGATTTAAGTGTGTTTTCACTGTAATAGAGTCTTCATTGTAAATATCTGTAAAATAAAGTCAGAGAGAATGTTCAAATTCGAAGAATGCAAATGTTTGTGGTACATCACAAGAAGAGAGCACATTGACATCTAACACTGCTAGCTAATGACAAGGGAAAAAGATGGGGCAATGCTTGCCTGGATTAAAGAGCTACAAACAGCAGCTACAATGCTGGATGAATACTGTGACCTGCAAATGGCTTTTTCACCAATGGAGAAATTTACACACAGGAGAGGGAGACCTTGGGTTGCCATTAAGCAGCCAGAAGAGACAAAGGAAGGAACTACTTAGCTGTCATATTTTGCTCTCTAAAATTCTTCCTCCCTGGTACTTCAGTACCTAGCTGACCCTCACAGCTATGTCAGTCTCCCTCCTTAAATTGTCACATATTCATCTGCATTTTTAGCAGGCTAAGCTTGGCTAAGATTTCACTGATGTTTCAGAAATGTTTTCGGTCTGAATGTCTCCTATCTGACTTGTCTTACAAAAGTTTTCAGAAACGGGTTAATTCACCAAAGTAGTCTGAAGACAGTCTCTCTCAAATTATTTTATATAGGATAAAGATCTCAGGAACTCAGCTCTAGTTTCACATATGTATATACAGATTACCACATAACACTGTTAATAAAAAGTTAACATAGTTTAATGCAGGCCCCATCGCTGTATTTTCATGTTCATATCTTGATTATGAACTAGACAAGAGACCTGTCACATGCCTTCCAAAATTTTCAGTAGCTTATAAGCTAAAAATAAAATCTACTTTTCCTTTTTGCTATGTATTTGTTGGAAATGCAACACTAACACTAGTCAACTAATACTAAATTTATATCTAGTTTTAAATTGTTGATATGCCAAATTAACATATAAAAACTGTTGAGCAATTTCTGCTTCATGTTCGCATGAAGTTTACTACCACAAATGTTACTTGTATGCTATTGACTAATCTTTAATTGATTTGATTTCTTTCCTGAAGTATAACATTCCTGTGTGGTTATTATTTCAAATGTTCCAGATGCTTCCACATGTTTTTATTTGGCATTCTTTTACAAACTGTACAAATTTATTAACCAACAGAACTAAGAGCTTCACTTACTCTCTCCATACCATATAAAGGTGAGAACAGTCTGAACTGTGATACATGTAATACCAAATTAAAATGAATTATTTCTTTTATGTTCACTTTTCTCAAGCTGTCTGTCTGTGTTGAACATGGAGTGCTAAACTAAAGGCTTGAAATTTTGTATTCAATTATGTCAAGAGCTTAAACTTTCATATTCTTTTAACATAGGCTCTGTTTAGGATTTCTTTTCACATGTCTGTATTAATTATAGGGTCTTTAAATCCCCACTGAATTTCATTTTCAAGAGACATTAGATCCAAGCAGCAGTAGTCCATAACACAACAAAAAAAAACAAAAAAAACCAAAAAAAACAAACCTTCCTCTTTTCATAATGTATCACTTTTTGATATTAGATTTTTGAAGGAGAAAAAAAAAAAAAAAGCAAAATAAAAGCCTACTGAATAGCAATATTTCAACGAACACCTGGGTGGGTTTTCTGTGTGTGTGTGTGTTTGTCTCTTTTTTGACGATGAGCACAGCATTTAATTTCCTGATTTGGAAATCTCCCCTGATTTCCATGATTTCCAGAATGACAGAGGACCTTGTAAGCACATCATCTAAGTCTCTCAACATCCATGGATACAGCTCATCAGATCCCACAGGCTGCAGGATCTCTCAATTATTTCTCATTGCAATTCAGTTATACAACTAACAGGTATAGAAATCTACCTTGGAAGACAAAACTACATAAAAGGTTACACAGCCTTATAGAAACAAAATAAATATGTCATGAGTGATAAGAAATTCTTCATAAATGTGTTCCATTAGTTTCTATGTACATTTCCCATTAATCAGGTCTCTTCTCAGAAACTAATGCAAATTCAGATTCTAAATGTTTCCTCTCTTCACTGCATTTGCTAGTGACATGGATTGTATTTTCCAGGATTAACTTTTTTCTTTTTCTTTTTTTTTCAGCATTTGTTACCTGAAAGTTAATTAGACATTAACTGTACAATGGCTTGTATTATTAATTTTACTGTTTTGCTAATGTATGTTTAAATTGTTGCCAACATTGAAGAAGTAAAATAATTAATTTAAAACAACCATTCTTAGCAATATTTATCAAACTTTTTCTAGGCATTTCCTTTTTAGAAAAGACTGGAAATATGCTCTTTCTCTCTTTCTTTTTCAATTACCTATATATATAAAGATATATATAAATTACCTATATATATATACAAAGATATTGGTGGGAACCGGTGAATCTTGGTTCATTTGCAGGTTCTGTATTAGTTTAAAAGGATTATTTGCCAAGTGTAGCAGAACTGCAAATAGAGTCTAACGAAATCTTGAGTCTTAATACAGGCTAATGATACTTGAGAATGACATATCTCAACAGGACAGCACTGGGCTTAGCCTAAATGTCAGAAGATTTACAAGCAGGTATCATAAAGATACATCTCAGTCACCTCCAGTGGAAGAATAAGTGATGAGCATTGTCAAGAAAGTCCTTCATCTTTCCCAGGCAATTAAAGCAAATAGGGTGCCCAATGTCTCCTCTTCTGTTCCATTCTGCTTCTACTTTCCACTGCATACTGTGTGTATTGAACTGCACTCAGACTGTACTACACTAGTCCTGCATAATTAGGAGTAGATTGCTGATAATATTTTAAACAACGCCCTTACAACGCCCGTTACTTGATAATATTACTGTTCCAAGATACAACAAAGTAGTTCTAGTGACAGAAGGTGGATTTCATACCTTACCTAATATACATGGGGAATTGGTTTGCAATGACAGGGAGATAGTTTTTTGCATTCTTAGTTTCTAAGTCTCTTTATAGTAAGAAAGACTTCCTTTTAAAAATTAAGATAGAAATACACAGACAGATAGCTAAACCAGAAAAACTTACTGTCCTATGCACTACCAAAACAAATAACCCAATCCAAACCAACAACAAAAATGCCAGAGATGACAAACCAAGAAAATATACATAGATATGCATAGATATACATAGATATATAACAAAAGTAGTTGAGATATATGTGCAACTGTGAAGCAATCAGCAATAAGGTTGCTATCAGATAGGATAATAAGTTTAAAAATATGATAATTCCATATGGGAAGGAAATGGGAGGGAAAGAGAAATAACTAGTAGGAATAAAGTCTAAGGAAACATACAGAGTGAGAACTGAGAGAGTCAAAGAGGTGAGAATGCCAGTCAGCTGTCTGAACCAACCACCAGCTTATTTCAATCACCAGTCTCCTAGTGCATACCAAAAAGCTGTGTGAAATGAAAGGCATGTTGCCAGGATGGCAAGAAACGGTGCTTCCATTCAGACTTCTACTCTAGATGAACATGCCCTTCTCTCATTTTAGAAGGAAATAGGTAGCTATGACAGTGGATTAGTACCAAAGTCAAGGTGTATGCATTACACTGGCAAACTGTGATTCATTATAGCCAGGAGGAGGAAGCACAGTAGATGAGCAGCATTATTTCTAGCCAGAGCTACTCACTGGATGATAATGAAAAGAGCACCCTAGGGGAACTCAGCTGCTTTGATTTTTCCAGTTTCTGCACCAGCCCAGTTCCTTCCTACTCTGATATCTCAGTGCAGGGAAAAGACGATTCTTGCTCCTACGACTTCACGCTTGATTTAACCTGCAAACAAAAGCAGCCCAGGGCTTTCCAAGTTTGGGTTACTAACTGTTTTTGCAATTACCCATAACATGTTCCAGTGCTTCTGTTTCCTCAATGCTAGGGAAAGTAAACCTCCTAAAAACAAACAAACAAACAAACAAAGAAAACAATCACGGCATTTAGTACAAAATAGAAACAAACCTTAATGTAAAAGGGATGCAAACAGATTCATGCCTGCCAATTCATTAGGAAGGTTCCTTGGCATATAGAACCTAATCAGCAAAAAGAATATGTAATTTCTGAGCAACAGATAGACAAAGCCTGAAAGCATCATCAGTGTCCCAGAAGCTTAAACTACAATGACAGTCTGTCTGACTCTGTTAGCCACATTTCAGAACGCTCAAACTGATTTCTACATATCTGATAACTATTCTGTAGTTATTTTGTAGTTAACTGGGTAATGTTTAACTGGCCATTATATTAAGTGGTAAACATCTAATATGCACAATTATAGTATTACCCATGGCAGTTGGTATTTCGTCATTGATAAAAACACTTAGGTGCTGCCAAAAGTTTTGGACTGTGTATTTTCAAAAATGGCCCACTTCAGTTAAAATTCACTGATTCTAGAACACAGTGAGGGCTAAGAAGGAGAGGAGAGAAAAGAGAAGTGTGGTATATAGAGTCATAGAACCGTCTAGGTTGGAAAAGATCTTCAAGATCATCAAGTCCAACCATTAACCTGACTACTGAACTCCATCACTAAACAGTGCCTTTAGCGTCACATTCACACATCTCTTAATTGCGTCTAGGAAAGGCAAATCTACCAATTCCCTGAGCAGCCTATTGCAAAGATTGACTACCCTCTCCACGAACAAATTCTCCCTAATGTCCAGTCTAAGTCTCCCTTAGCATAACTTGAGAATACTCCTTCACATCCTATCACATTTCACCTGAGAAAGGAGACTGACACTCTCTTCACTGCAGCTTTCTTTCAGATTGTTGTGGACAGTGATGAGGCCTCCCCTGAGCCTTCTCTTTTCCAGAAAAAAGAAACCTCAATTTCCTGAGCTGCTCCGCATAACATTTGTTTTCCAGTCCTTTCAGCAGCTTCTTTGAACACTCTTAAGCAAATCACTACCCTTCTTCTAGTGAGGGACCCCAAACTCAACATAGGATTCAAGGTGCAGTCTCAACAGTGCCACATACAAGGGGACAATCATTTCACTAGTCCTGTTGGCTACACTACTTCTGATGAATTACTTTTTAATCAGGTAGAGAGACATGTTGTGAAGACGTCTAGTGGTTTACTATCCTATGACTGTAAAAAAGATTTACTATTTTCATATTTAGAATTCTCTGTGCTTGTACCATGTCAATATGTCTGTGCAATATTAGCTACAGAGAACTAGCAGCATTCAGGGCTTGTTAGCTTCTGAACGGTTACAGCCATTAAAGAGAAATGTGTTGGTGGCAAGATGCACAGCAAGTCTGAAATTAATTCTAGATAGTTTTCTGTGAAAGTAACTTTAATATTATAGTTCTTGGGGCACTGCTGGGCATTTCGCATCCACTACACTACTTTATATCATACTGTTTTCTAGATTTTGAATCAAAAGGCTTTACAGCAGCAGTCCATTGATAAACAATGTACAGCCATTCATGAACACGCAAGAGCATGTTTGTTACTAAGAATCCTTTGCTATTACTTCTGTAAATTTTACAGTCACACACTGAACAATCCCAGAAAGGCACTTATTTATTTCTTGCAGTGATGCTAAGATAAGTAACATTCATTGTGCTATTTGTATTATGAAAAAAAAGTGTCATTCCCTTCCAGGACATTAGAGTAAACTTTGCAATTTTGGGTACTTGGATCTTGAATGTTCTAGATGGCATTTCACAATTCATTAGAAGGAGCGCTGTAAAACTTCACTGGAAAGGACCTTGGAGAGAAGTATCCACAGAGTTCAAGACACTGAACTCTGATAAGAGTTTACTGGTTGGGTACAAAACTAAGACTGACTACACTTGACTCTTATCAAGTTATTAAGAATCTTCAGTTATATCCTTGGACATTGCCTCAATAATATGAAAAGAACGTAAGAATTATAATTGAATGCAAATTCACTGAGACTACAGAGCTCTAGAGATAAAACTGAAACTATATTTGAATCTACACACAAATATACGCAAAAAGGGGAGTAGGAGAAAAGATAAATGTGCATAGGGCTTAACGGCTTTTCTGAAATTATCTATTTTACTTCATACCAGTGTTTTCAGTGGTCATTAAATATGTGATTTTCAATGAAAATGTAGGATCTCTTCTATGACAGGCAACTTTTCTTTGGACACAGCTAGGAAAAATTACTTCCCAATTATCAGGATTTTGCATGAAATAGCCAAAAGATTTGTCTGCCCAGAAGTTTCCAAATAAATAAACAGATAAATAGAAATCCTGTCTGTGATTGTTCAGAGAGTTAAGCTGTGGTGGAGAAGGAGGAGAAGGGCATATTAAATAACTTTATATTTCTGTTCACTTTTATTTACTGAGATTTTTTCTCTTCTGAATATCTCTTACTGCAAATAACAAAAGTAACTGTTTTTATGTGTATGTTTGTTTTCATTGCTGATGTTCTTTTTGACCCATATTCCACATTTGCTTCCATAGAGCTACTATAAAAATAATCCATAGTAATCTTGTACTACATGTAACAAACATGATAGTGGGTTGCAATAATTTCTGTGGAAGGAACAAATCAAAGTGAGTTATCTATTTGTCATGGCTTTATGATTTTTGTTATTTGTATTCCACATCATAACTTCATGTAGTGCACCAGGAGTTAGAGTTAATACTCCTGTTCCATGGACTGTTGATATTTCTGCATACCTGGTTCTCAGAAGAACAACTACATATCCCAGAAGACTTTCACTGTTCCATTTCCATTTTCCATTCACAGGGAAAGATAAAAATGCTCATGATTCACCAGACTTCCCCTTCTTTTACTGCATGTCTCTGTGGTGTGTGCTCTCTAGCTGTCTTGCCTTCAGCATTAGAGTAAGGCCTTCAGTTATGGACACTACCCCTCTCATTTTATTAGATTTTTTAGCTTCAATTCCAATTATATTTTATTACACTGAGTTGCATTCCACTACCATATTTAGTAAATTAGTTTTCTCCCTTAGCTCATTGTCACTGTTTTGTTTTTAGGCCCATCTCTCTACCTTTTACCTTTTCCCCCTTCTCCCTCTCCTGGGGCATGGATCCATGGGTTCCCCTGCCCCCCAGAGTCTCAGAATCAGGCCTAACTGGCCCCAAACTGCTGACACGAGTTTGTGCAACTGTATTCTATGTTTCTTATTGCAGTTCTAAGAGTCTGTACAGCAAGGACTTCTCAAGCTATCCTGTCTCAGGTGTTTTCAGCCAACCTCTCATTTTTTCCTCCTCACTAAAGAATTCTTCTCAACCTGTGCTGAACTGTGAAACAGAAGCAAAAATGTTAATGTGTTTGAGGAAAAAATAAAACAAACAACACACCCTTGGAGTTACGAGCTTTCTGTGAGATGTATAACACTATAAAACTGCAGTTATCATTCACGTCTTTGCATTGCTCATGCAGATAAGGGAAAAATCATATTCTTAGACATGGGAATTCCAATTGTATGGTGTTGAAGAAAAACATACAACTCAAATGAGAGCTAAAGGACTAGAATAACTTAAACTGTAAATGGAGGGCAGGAAACAGTTGCACGAGGCTGTCTATTAAACAAACAACCTTCAAAGAAAACAAAAGAGAGCCTAGAATCGAATGCATCTACAAAGTATAAAACATTACTTTTCTTGATCCCTAAAGAATATATACAAATAAATAAAGGAAAAACATTCTGTTGTGAAATAATATCCAAGACCCTGTGTTTGGTAAATAAATGGATAAAAATTATATAAATTACAAATCTCTTCAGTGACCCTACATAGAAAAGTGATGGAATAAAAGACTTATCTCACAGAGTATGGAATTGAATATGGTTTCAGTTTCAAGTCAGCAACTCCATTCCAGGAATGCACTTAGCTCATCAGCTTCTTAATGCATTTGAGTTTTGGTTTAGTTTTCATAATTCAGTGTCATCACAGCTTTAAAAAGAAATTAGAAGATTTCTGTCCTACTGCCTGGCCTTCTTCTGTGCTCACGTATAGTGCATATTCCCTGAAGGTATTGCTTTCTGTAAAACCAGTTTTTAAATACATTAAGTGTATTTTAAAAGCCCTTTATGTGTTCTGCTTAATTAGTTATTTACAAAACCCATAGATTTTTTCTAAGATCTTCATCTCAACAGATTTTCAGCATTTGGCTTTGTTATATTTTGGCCTCAATGGAGAAAGGAGTGAAGTCACCTTCCTAAATGTAATTGGCAGAATCATATAGGACTTCCCATTCTGAGACATTATTCAAGAGCATCTTGAGTCCATGCAAGTAAGAGCCCAAAATCATTCAACATTTTGTTTAAATCATTAAAAAAAAAAAAAAAAAAAAAAAGAAGACTGCACATGAATACACTTTTCAGGGATTTCACAAAAAGAAAAACATGGTGTACTAGATATATTTCAGAAAGGCATAATGAGACCCAACAGTGGAAAGCCAAAGACAAACAACTCCAAGTTTGAACAAGCATACATTTTTTAATACTACGACAGTACTGAGTGAAACAAGCTTATAACTTCAGTTCTTCAAAACTGAAGCCTTTCTGGAAAAATATTTTTCCAAAAATAGAAGTTTCTAGGTTAAAGAAATGACTAACTGAGTGAAATTCTATGGTCCGTGATACAAAGTAAATTGAATTAAGTGAATGAATAGTCCCTTCTGAACTTCAATATGTGTCTTTAAAAATGATATGTGTCTGAATATGTAATTTATGCTGTAGGAGCCCACATGAGACTACTGTAAACTGAAGATGTTCCACAATAAAACTGTTTCATTATCTCTACTTCATCTATCCAAGTAGAGGTTGGATATGACTGCACTACTAATTTAATTAGTAGCTGGGTTTGACTCTTATACTGAATGTAGATAGTTTTTCAGAGAATGTCAAGGATTTTTAAAAAAGGGTATTTCTATTACCAAAATATTTTAAAACAAGTTATACATTATTTTTAATAAGTCATAAATTATAGTCTTGCTGTAATTTTATCTATTAATCATATACCAGTAGTTGGAACATTTTAACCATGGAAGTCTTAAATGTAAAATTCTCAACAAAAAGTTGTGTGTACTTCTTTACTCATGTCTCTAACCAATATTTAGGATTGACAGGCTGAGTACTGTCAGCAAACAGTACTGGATGAATTGCTCAAAATTGGGGACTGAGTGCAGAATAACACCCTAGTAGAGATATTTAAACAGCAGAATAAAGGAAAAAAGTAGCTGACTAAATTTAAACTCAAAATATCTATATTTTTCTATTTTAATATTTTGATACTATATCTTTTATATCTATATCTATATATTCATATTTCCCCCTCGTATCTAGTGCAGCTAATTTTTTATATTTATTTTAAACTCAAAATATCTGTATTTTTCTATTTTAATACTTTTATACTATACCTTTTATATCTATATCTATATATTCATATTTCCCCCTTGTATCTAGTGCAGCTAATTATTTATATTTATTTTCCATTGCTCCCACACTCTGTTAACTCATGCCCTAACAAGATGCCCTATCCTCTGCAATCTTTCTGAATGAGCGGAGATGTTGAGTTACTGTCAGACCTCACTATATATACTCAATAAAACATCTTAGAACTTGGTTTTAAAAATATTAAGCTGAAAGTGAAGTACTTTTGTTTTGATGTTGATTAGATTTTTTTCACTTCTTTCAGGAATCAGTATTTTCTCTTTGTATCTTCATTTAAATGGTGTTTCTTTATAAGAAATGAAGAGTACAACTGTCTTTTCTTGTTTTCTTGCGAGAAGAAAAGACTTATGGTCTATAAGTAGATTTCTTAGGGGACATCTCCATTTCAGTAAAAATATCACATACAAGTAAATTCAGACTCCCTTCAAAATATTATTCAATATTTAATACATATCATTTATTTTACTTGTCTTTTTGACTACTATACTACTTTCAAATTAAAAGTTCACTCTATGTATTACTTAGTCTCCATATATGGTTCTCCATATCTTGATTATTAGCTGTTCAGCCTGGTTCCATCTGTGCCTTTCTGTAGCAGAAGATACAATCTTATAAACCGTTACCCTAACTTTATTCTTTCCTGTTTGATGCCTTGTGTTCTCAAAAGAAATAAATGAAGCACAAACTAAACATTAACTGGATTATACATTATTATTATTTTAATTAATTTAGACCACTTACTTTGAAGAAGTAGTCGCTGAGTAAGTACTACATATCTAATAACATAATATTCATCTATGAAAGTACAGGCATAATAATATAATAGCACAGTTAATAAACCATCTTTAAAGACAATACTTGTAGTTAGCAGTACCTAACTCTTCCACAAGCCCCTTCATGAATCAAGGTCTCTTGCCAGGGTAATAAGATGTTCCATCATGAAGTTATATATAATTCCGTCAAAATAATCTTGGAAAGTATATAATTTTCAATCACTGATGGAAGCAAAGACATGAGAAACTGCAAATGTGTTCTTCTAAACTGGCAACGTAATATGGAATTAAATGCAAATGACTACGTTAATGCAACATTATGATCGAGATATGACACAAACAAATGTCATTAAATTTGAAGTATGATTCCCACAGCAATTGTAATTCCATTGCTTTGCACTTTCTGTGTGTTTCTATGCCATATCCTGTGCAGTATTAACTTCAGTGTATTTTTGTGTATTTGCAGTAATACTGAATGATGATTGTTCGGGGAACCAAAACTGAGTTTTCCTATTTTTGTTAATGTAAAATATTCACAATAATGTTGCATTTATATAATTTTTCTGTTTTTAATTTCTACTGTTTGCCTTTTTTTTTTTTTTTTTTCTTTTTTTTCAAGGTGATAGTGTATTGTTTCAATATATCTTGCCAGCAAAAAGTTACTGCTTTTATGGAGAAGTAATTCTTTGACCTACAATCAAAGTCATGAATATATTTAAATTAATTTTATTTCACTAGATTTTAGTCATGTTAAATTTAGTCATGTTAAATCCAAGTACTTGGTTGTTTTTTGGTTGTTTTTGTTGTTGTTGTTGTTTTGCTTTATTTTGTTTTGCTTTGTTTTGTTTTTTAATGTCTTGATATATATATATTTTCCTATCATTTATCCATAACAACTATAATTTTGCATCAAATCATTTTTGGGAAATTCCTGGGATGCAAGCCCTTGCATGTTTTATAAGTAGAGAAGCAAACAGTGGACAATATTAATTCTGGAGTCCTTCCCTAAAACATTCAGAAATGTTAGTAGCTACATTCTGAATAGCCCTTAAAGGCTAATAAAGGTGCTTATGCTTTATTTCTAATCGTTGCCCATTGCTGACCTTGAATAAAATGAGGAACACACCAAAATAATGCCTCCTATTTTATTATGTGGGCCATGGCTTCAGTGGCAGAAAGTGGTGTTATGGCAGTAGAGGTTGAACCTTCTAACCAATATTCTGTTACATTTTGTTGTCGTGTGACAGATGGCCATAGGGAGGCAGTCTGACAAAATGTCATCTGTCATGGAATGTGTATGAAGAAAAAGTGTGGAACTGACTTTCTCCATACAGAAAAAATCACACTTATTGACATTCATTGATGCTTGCTGAGGTGAGATAGTGGGTGGTGTGTTATAGCAGTGATGAGAGCAACATGTAAGAGTAAGCCACATTCCAGATGGCCATGCAGATTTTTATGAGCACGGGATGCAGGCTCTTGTTCATCACTGGCAAAAATGCATAGTTCATGGTGGTGACTACGTTGAAAAACAGTGTTTTGTAGATTACAATTTGCTTCATCCAATAGTGTTATAGTTTTTATATCTCCTGTAGTTTCCATGGAAGTATATGGGAGGCATTACTTTCTGAGGAACCTATGTATTTATAAACTGAATCACATATTTATTTAGTGAAAGGATTGCCTACTCATAACATGCAGAGTGTCAGGACAGATCTAGCAACAGTTCTTAGTTTTAACTTTAGAATTCCATTTTCTCCACTTTGTGCTACAAATGGGAGAAAAAAAAAAAATCAATGTGGAAAATAAAAAAAAAATAAAAAGTATTTAGAACCTTCCAAATACAGGTTAAATTATAGCTTGCCTGTATTGTTCTGTTCAGTACAAAAATAATAACAGTAAAATCCTTGACACCTATCTAAACCAGTACCATTGGAATTAAAGAATAACACTTATCTACTTATCTGGTAGTACTCATTCTGGCAGCACTGCTTCTGTACATTTACTAATTAAAAAAAAAAAAAAGAAGACAGACTTCAATATTTAATCCTGGCAAAATAAATGTGTAACAGAAATCTGGTGTAATTCTTGGATTGCTCTTGCATTAAGAGCTAATTGGAGCAACACCGGACATATGAAAGTACTGCTGTGTTCTAAAACATTACTTGAAAGCAACAAAGTACAAAAGTCTTAAACAATAGACAAAATAACGTATTTATTGCAATATAAGTATGAAAAGGTAAAGTATGAGACAGACACAGCACTGTAAAATCATTTAATTCATTTTAATGAGATATCGGTGTCAATGAATACTTAAGAATTAATCTGAACAGGAGTTTCAGCACAAATCCACCTTGTGTGTTATAAAAGGTTTCAATTTTGCTATTTTCTAAACACAGAAAAATGTATCCCCCCCATTCAGAATATTGAATGTCTTATGAAAAGTGAAAGGTCATTTGTAACTGTCCAAAGGATTGATGGAGTTGAGATACCTCCTTGACCTTCACCCTGCACTCATAAAGAACAGTCTCAGATGACAGAGCATCAGGCAAGTTTTCAGAAAATGTCTTTTCTTATTTTGTATTGCATAGCAGGCTCGTTACCTGATATTTTTCATAATTGTATGTCAAGATTTAATTACTTCATGTCTTCCTTCATTAAAAGTAAACTGTCATCTAATACCACTCAGCTATGTTTGTGATTTGCACTAATTCAAGCATTTCTGTCCGCTTTTCACCATTGTTTTCCATCTCAGTTTCCGCAGTAATTGCTTTGGAGGCCTATACAAACAATGTCAAGGTCAAATCTTACAAAAATTCTTCTCCAATTACTTATTGTCAGTTAAGGATATGCATTATAAAAACTGGTTCAGAAGAGTTTCATTCTTTCTTTTTCTCCACATTGTAATCTTCAAGTATTACAAGTGGTAATGGAAGCTTAAGATGTTAAAACATCAAACTTCTACAAGACTTGTGAAAACACGAAGCATATCACTTTTTAATCCCTCTACTACATTTTCAATCATGTAGCTTATTAGTGAAATTTTATACAAAATGTCTAATTAGGCATATGCTGGGAGTAAAATAAAATTTACTCAATGGTAAATTCTCTTGTTGTTAAATTCTTTCATACCACTGACAGGGAAAGTCAAGGACATACATCTTAATGGTCCACTTACCAAGAAACAAGAAGGCAAAGAATTCATTTATCAAGTTTGAGTATAAGGTGTCACTCTCCATACTTCCCTACAAAAAGCATGAGAGTGCCAGGCAGCAAAAGAGTAAAATGAGAACAGATGCAAGGTAAAGGAAAGAAAAAAAGAATGCCTTTGCTGAAGGGGATAGGGATATAGTGGGAAGAAGGAGATTATGACAGTAAAAAGTTAATAGTGACTATTATGCATTTTCTGATTATTTTCTCACATAATGATGTCAGATGTATAACATGAACATAGTACATTGTCTGAAAGCAAAATTTTCATACTAAAGTTTTGGAGAACCCAAACATACCTTAAATCAAAGGGATCTATTTAAATTTTTGCCCTAGGAACATAAGTAGAAACTACTGTATTGATCCCTAGCAACGGAATTAAATAGTTTGGATCCACATGATGGGAAACCATAAAGACAATAATAGATTACTGTAATTTTTCATATGCCAAATTCTTAACTTTTTTCCATCTCAAAATGCTTCCTTGATGCTGTCATATAGAAATCTGTGAATCTGTCATCTGAAGGCACCTGTTTTCAGGAAATCCTCCAAAGACCACATAATGTGCATTTAACTTTCCTGTGCATGAACATTTCCCGCATTTTCAGGAAAAGCATTTTTAACCATTGTGTTTTGTCCATTAATGTGAATTTATATTTAAAACAAATGACAGATTTTTAGACCTTTTTTTCCACACTGTGAGAAAACTAGACTTCATTCCTTCCTTTCCCCCAGGGGATTGAAACCAATTTCTCACATCTCCCATCCTTAGTTATAAACCAATAAACCAGTAGACCACAGAATGATGAAGGCTATCTTTAGTTTGGTGAGAGGTTTCTTCAGAATTATTACCTCAAGTCAGAGTTCTTGAGTTTTTTGAGAAAAAACACAAGACATATGACTATAAACTGTTCAGACTGTACTCAGCTTAATTTCTCCATTGTAGTTCATCTGCCAGAGGTCTAAAGTAAAATAGATCAGAAAAAAGAAGGCATTAAATTTTTTCAGTCAATGAAAGGAAAAATCATCTAGAACCACTAAAATAGTGGAAAAGCAGAAAATACTAACATGATTTGTAGAGGAAAAAAATAGGCTAAAACAGTAGTCTCAACAAGACTATTCATATGATGACATTAGAAGAATGAACAGCTATTTTAAAAATTGTGGTCTACAAAAACCATTCAGATCCGCAATGTCTAAATAAAGGATCTTAGTTTGGAGCCTCTTTTCTTTATCCAGAAAGCTCTTTCTCAGACATATTTTTTTCCTTCCAGAATCTCAAGTAACTTCTAGACCAGTAGCACATGATTTGATATACAATGTCCCAGATTAAAAACATTTGAAGTACAAAACATTGTGTTTTACTAGGTCTTTTTGATCAGATGAGTTGAAAAAGGATAAGGTGAGTAATTCTTTTTCATCATTCATGTATGGAAATGATTTTATATTATCTATGGAAAAATGCTTTTACTCAAAGAACTTTTTTTTTTTTTTAATTATCTTTTGTCATTTGCTGTGAAATCACAGTCAGTAAGATTCAAAGCTTGCAATAAAACTCTTGAGAAACTGTGCTGTCAAACATGTAATTTTACGGTCTAGAAATTTGCAGTCTGTTTACATAGGTTATTGAAGTACACTTCTTTTCCAGCGTAGATATTTATTTAAAAATATAGTAGGACTGCTCTGAAAGTAATGCCTCTTATTTTATTATGTTGGCCCACATTGTCAGAGGCAAATGTTTGTAGTATGGCAGTGGAGGCTGAACCTCTGTCAAAATTCCATTACATTTTGTTGCTGTGCAACAAATGGCAACACAAGGGCAGTCTGACAAAATACCATCTGACACGGAGTATGAAGCAAAGGTGTGCAATTGAATTTCTCCATGCAGAAAAAATTACACCCACTGACATTCATCAATGCTTGCTGAATGCTGATGGAGACCAGCAGTAGATGTGAGCACAGTGAGGTGGTGAGTGGCGCGTTTCAGCAGTAGTGTCGCAACAGCAACAGTGTCACCTTCACTGGTGCAGATTTTTATGAACGTGGCAGGAAAGCTCTTGCTCATCATGTGTGAACATGCATATATAACAGTGATATCTATGTTGAAAAATAACGTTTTGTAGCTGAAAATTTGCTCTATCAAATAGCATTATTGTGCTCTTTGTATCTGTTGTAATTATCGTGGAAATAAATAGGAGGCATTACTTTCAATGCAACCTACACATAAGGGTAGCATTTCCAAACTAATAGAATGTAATATATTTATTTAAATTCAGATACAAATGGTAGTGGGTATATTTATACTACACAGAATCACAGAATCATAGAATCACAAGGTTGGAAAGGACCTACAAGATCATCTAGTCCAACCATCCTCCCAATTCCATTGCTACCACAAGCTACTAAACCGTATCTCATAGCTTCTCATCCAGACGCCTCTTGAACACTGCCAGGGACGGCGACTCCACCACCTCCCTGGGCAGGCCATTCCAGTGCCTGACCACTCTCTGAGAGAAAAGGTTTTCCTTATGTTTAATCTAAACCTCCTCTGATACAACTTGTGGCCATTTCCTCGGGGCCTGTTTATTGCCTGGGAGAAGAGGCCAAACCCCTCCTCATCACAACCTCCCTTCAGGAAGTTGTAGAGTGCAGTGAGGTCTCCCCTGAGCCTCCTCCAGGCTAAACAATCCCAGCTCCCTGAGCCGTTCCTCATAAGACTTGTGCTCTAGACCCCCCACTAGTTTTGTTGCTCTTCTCTGTACATGTTCCAGGGCCTCAATGTCTTTCTTGTAGTGAGGGGCCCAAAACTGAACACAATACTCGAGATGCAGCCTCACCATTGCTGAGTACAGGGGGATGATTACCTCCCTGCTCCTGCTGGACACAATATTTCTAATGCAGGCCAGGATGCCATTGGCCCTCTTGGCCACCTGGACACACTGTCAGCTCATGTTCAGCCAAGCATCAATCAACACCCCCAGGTCCCTTTCCTCTTCACAGTCATCCAGCCACTCAGCCCCAAGCCTGTAGCACTACATGGGGCTATTGTAGCCAAAGTGCAGGACTCAGAACTTGGCCTTGATGAACCTCATCCATTCACCTCAGTTGAGCGATCCAGCCTATCTAGATCCCTCTGAAGGGCCTTCCTACCCTAGGCAAATCAACACCACCTCCCAACCTGGTCTCATCTGCAAACTTACTGAGGGTGCACTCAATCCCCTCATCTAGGTCATCAGTGAAGATATTAAACAAGATGGGCCCCAGTACTGACCCCTGGGGCATGCCACTTGTAATGGGTCACCAGCTGGACTTACTTAACTCCATTAACTGCTACCCGTTGGGCATGGCCCTCTAGCCAGCTCCTTACCCAAAGAAGGGTATACCTGTCCAGGCCATGTTTCCCCAGGAGAATACTGTGAGAGACCGTGCCAAAGGCTTTGCTGAAGTCCAGGTAGACTACATCAACAGCCTTTCCCTTGTCTACCAGTCTAGTCACCCAGTCATAGAAGGAGATGAGGTTGGTCAAGCACGACCTGCCTTTCATGAATCCGTGCTGGCTGGGCCTGATCCCCTGGATGCCACACACATGCTGTGTGATCTCACGCAAGGTGATTTGCTCCATAACTTTCCCTAGTACTGAGGTCAGGCTGACAGGCCTGTAGTTCCCTGGATCCTCCTTATGGCCCTTCTTGTAGATGGGAGTCACATCAGCAAGCCTCCGGTCCTCTGGGACCTCTTCAGATAACCAGGAGCGTTGGTAGATGGCAGAGAGCGGCTCAGCAATCACCCCAGCTAGCTCTCTCAGCACCCCAGGGCGAAGCCCGTCTGGTCCCATGGAGGCCCATGCTGCCATAGGCAGCATTACACTTCGTAATGTATGAAATTTTTTATAGAGCCTGCAACTACTGCCAGATTTCAAGGACATAGGACAGTATTAGAAATAATCTGAAACTTGTTACATCATATGAGGTTTTGGAGAGATTTTCAATATATTGAAAAATATTTATTTGGGAAGTATTTGTGAACATTGTATGTGCAGAGGACTGGTAACATATAGTATTGCTTTTCCAGTTCTTGTGATCAACTTAAGTTCATCCTGTTTTTTCAATTTTTATTTTTTAACAGAGCAAGGATACCTAGCACTGAGAAAGTGCATCTTCACAGAATAATTTAATGTGACCTAACGTTTCAATTCCATGAAACATTATAACAGGATATAGTGGGAGACACTATTTTTTATTTTTTTAATGTTAAGGTACTAACAAATACAAAATTAATATGTGTATATCACTGTGTTTTATAATATATTATAAACACAAAGAACACCATGGTAAAATGATAAACAGTTAGCATTTCTTAACTCCTTCTGATATTTCATAGAATCATAGAATCCTTAGAGTTGGAAGGGACCTTCCCTTACTTCTTTCAGCAGTTTGAGTACATCTAAGGTAGTCTTCAATATTCTAGAAGATACTGCTTATTTGCCCAATAAAATAAAAAATGCAAGTTTGACAACTCTTCTTCACCAATACCTTGTATGTATTATAATGAAATCAGCAACATATTTTTTCATATTCGGTATTTAGGCTAGTAGAGGTAAAACAAATAATACGGATCTTTTCAGAACAGTTTTTTTCTGCCACATAGCCCTTAATCACCTTGTTTTATTGCTAAGCAATTCAAAGTACACATCAATGGGAACCACATCTGCTGGCCATCTATCTTATAATACAGATAATATATCTTATTTTACTGGTTAAGATTATATTCACATCATCTTACACTGTGGCATCCCCTGAGCTTGTGTTGTTAAACTTACTTTTCAAAGTGTCTTGAAAAGTACCCCCATGCATTTACTGAAATCCTGTAAGGATACTTGACATAATTCATCCTTATTACCAAGTCTGAAGACTTTCCAAACCTTACACTTTAGCCATAAAATTAATTGTTGCTGTACTCCATTAACAAACACGATATGGCTTTTTTTTCAACCACAGTGTTAACAATTACATGTTTATTTTAATCATCCATTTTAAGAAGAATTGTAACAGTAAGCAGTATTGGCCAGTTTTGTGTGGCAGCGTTAGAAAACAATCACCACAAAAGTACATTAATCCTGTGGTAGAAGATTCGTCTCTAGGTACAAGAGGGTAGCTCATTTTCTTTGACCATTTATCTCTCTGAAACGATCAGCAAGGATGCCAATTAGATGCACTATTTATCACTGTGGCTTGACTCGTGATGTTTACACCTTCCCAGCAGAAAAGACTAAAATGATTTCTCTTTTCTTGCTTTTTTTTTTTTCCCCCCTGAAAGTTGCTCATTTATATTTATATTACAATCAAACAGTATATAAGTAGTCATTTTCCCCCCCAAAGTCAATATAAAACTATGACCTAAGTTTTCTACAGTCTTTTAAACTCTTCTAGTAAAAGAAAGCATCAAGTGATACGAAATGACCAAATTCAGATTGTGTCTCAGATGTGCCTGGTAGCATAGCTAAGAGTGAATATAAATGACTCCTTTCTGAAAAACTTTTCAATATGACAGCATTCCTGTTCAGAAAGTCTCTAATATCGAACAGATACAAGTCTTTAAAAAATCATAAAAACAGGCTTAGTTTATCATATGAGAGATGATAAATTATAATATAGCACATTATTCACAGTGCAGAGGTAGGTCAAACTGCAGAATGCTACAAATGAAATTTAACTGAATGCACAGTTGCATGATTATTTGAATAAATTCATCAAGATTTCCCCAAACTATAATACAATAGGAATTTATTACTGTTAAGTGTCCAAGACCTTTATATAATTAAAGTATACATATTTTTTTCATATTTACACAGGCGTATTTAGTTAAACAGGCAGTACAACATATTCAGTTATCCATAATACTTGTGGCCTAAGCCTTACCATATACAAGATAATCTATGAAGTCCGTTTAGCATAGTTTAGTCTACATTTTGTGTACGATCACTGAATCACAGAATCACCGAATCACCGAATCACCAAGGCTGCTCTAAGATTATCTAGTCCAACCATTCACGTCACCAATATTTCCCACTAAACACAGTTTAGATGTTTAGATGTTTTAGAAACATCTAAAGTTTCCTGAACACCTCCAGGAATAGTGACTGTAACCACCTCCCTGGGCAGCCCATTTCAGCACCTGACCACTCTCTCAGAGAAGTATTTCCTAATGTCCAACCTGAACACTGGTTCTAGGTTCTATCACTAGTTACATGGGAGAAGAGACTGACTCCCACCTCACCACAACCTCCATTTAAGTAGTTGTAGAGTGATAAGATCACCCCACGGCCTCCTCTTCTCCAGACTGAACAATCCCAGCTCCCTTAGCCTCTCCTCATAAGACTCGTGCTCCAGAACCGTCAGAGCTTCTTTGCCCTTCTATGAACATGCTGCAGGGCCTCAATGTCTTTCTTGCAATGAGGGGCCCAAAACTGAGCACAGTATTCAAGGTGCAACCTCAAAAGAGCTGAGTACAGAGGGATGATCGCTCCACTTCTCCTGCTGGACACACTATTTGTGATACAAGCCAGGATGCCAGTGGCCTTCTTGGCCAGCTGGGCATGCTGCTCACTCATGTTCAGCCATGCATCAACCAATAACCCCAGGTCCATTTCCTCTACACAGTCTTCCAGCAACTCTGCTCCAAACCGGTAGCGCTGCCTGGGATTGCAGTGGCCAAAGTGCAGGACCTGGCACTTGGCCTCACTGAACTTCAACCCATTGGCCTAAGCCCAGCTATCCAGCCTGTCCAGATCCCTCTGTAAGGCCTTCCTACCCCCAGGCAGATCAATATGTCCTCCCACCATAGTGTTTTCTGCAAACTTACTTTGGGTGTGCTCAATGCATTCATCTGGATCATCAATAAAGATACGGAACAGGACAGACCCCAATACTGACCCCTTATTCAGTATCTGAATTTTAAGTGAGCTTGTTTAATTTCCAGCATAAACTCAAACAGCTTGCTTGAAACAGCATGAGAAATACATAAAAATATTATTTTCCTCTATTAGGCTTTGTACCAGATTGAAGTTTCAGGTGGATAACTGTGTAAAGCAAGTTCCATATGTTTTGTGCAAAGAACTTTTCAGTTGGAATTGCATTTAGTAGGTTAAGATTCAACTAAATACAACCTTCAGAAAAAAATAATTTACAATTAATTTTAGCTGGTTTCTGATAGAAACATTGTTTGAGAGCCAATTCCTACAATTTAGTTTGATTTAATAATCAGTACCATATTAAGATGATTACTTACCAGTTGATTTGAATACATTTCAATCATATTATTTGTTACACTTTAAAAAGTCAAATACACTTGAAATTACAAATTAAAAGGAACAATCAAATCATCATAGACTCATAAAATGGCTTGAGTTGGAAGGGACCTCAAGGATCATCAAGTTCCAACCCCTGCCACAGGCAGGGACACCAACCTCCATGTCAGGCACTAGACCAGGTTGCCCAGGGCTCCATCCAACCTGGTCTTGAACTCCCCCAGGGATGAAGCATCTACAGCCTGTCTGGGCAGCCTGTTCCAGCTCCTCACCACTCCTTCTGTGAAGAACTTCTGCCTGACATCTAATCTAAACCTTCCTTCCTTGAGCTTAAAACCATTCTCCTTGTCCTATCACTGTCCATCTGAGTAAAAAGTTGATTCCTCTCCTGTTTATAATCCCCTCTAAATACTGGAAGGCTTCAATGAGGTCTCCTCGCAGCCTTCTCTTCTCTAGCCTGAACAAGCCCAGCTCCCTCTGCCTGTCTTCGCAGGGGAGGTGCTCCAGCTCTCTGATCATCTTCGTGGCCCTCCTCTGGACCCTCTCCAACAGCTCCATATCCTTCCTGTATTGGGGGCCCCAGACCTGGACACAGTACTCCAGATGGGGCCTCATGACAGCACAGTAGAGAGGGACAGTCACCTCCCTGTCCCTGCAAATAATACGGCCTTCCCTTTCACTGTAGCTAGTAGGTCAAAATATTTGATTCTCCCCCTCTACTCCATTCTCGTGAGACCCTACTGAGTTCTGCCCCCAGCATAAGTAGAACATGGAGCTTTTGGACCAGTCCAGACGAGACCACAAAGATTAGAAAGCTGAAGCACCTCCTCTACGAAGAAGAGCTGAGAGTGTTGTTGTTGATTAGCCTGGAGAATAGAAGAAAATGAATACAGCTCTAAACAGGCTCTGTTTTGATTAATTTGGGGAAAATAAATAAATCCACTGAAATGAACACACAAGAAAGAAACAATTTCACCTTGGGCAATTACTCTGACCAAGAAGCTGACCCAGTGATAAAACAGTTTTTAAAAGGAATCACACAACACAACCATCTCTTCAAGAATCATCTCCAAAATTATTAGATATTTGTGACAGATATATGCCAATAAGTGTAGTGGCAGAACAAAGGATAACAGTTTGAAACTAAAAAAAGGTGGAGTTAGGTTAGATATGGTGAAGAGATTCTTCACTGTGAGATAGGTGGTAAGACATTGGAACATTTTGTCTGTAGAAGCTATGGTTGCCTCATCCCTGGAAGTGTTCAAGGCTAGGTTGGATGGGGTTTGGGGCAATCTGCCCATGGCAGGAGTTATGGAACTAGATGATATTTAATGTCACTTCTAATCCAAACCATTCTATAATTTGGCACTACAACTTCTGTGATATTATAGCCTCTTCCAATGTTTCCCATTAGGCTTCATATATTATCTTCAGATTCATAGGTTCAATATACCAAACTTCGAGGATTTTTCAGTTCCAGAATATCAAGATTTATAGCTCTGTAAGTGCAGGATTACAAGAGGACTATAAATAAGATGGGTCCCTAAGTCCTTTAAACACATTATATGGTATTGTACATTTAAAACTTTGACTAATTAATTGTCAAAATAATCTTTAGTGCATAATTCTATATGTATTCATGGTGGAGCTGGAGCTGGGAGGGCTTACTGTCAGATTGCACAACTCTGGCCGTAAGGTTTAAAATCTTTGCTATTCTTCCTACTGCTGAAGTTGTTCAGTAGTATGAAGAAGTAATCATATCCAAAATTAAATGAAAGTAAAATTCAAATCCTATGTAAATAAGTTACTGCCATATACAAAATCTATCTGTATGGCAAATATTTTTTCTTGAATGAGTTAATAATACGACCTTTTGTAAGCTGTTTTTTTTCTTAATCAGGTACACGACTCTCTGTAAACTTTCCTTGCTTTCAAAGGCGAACATAACTAATAATTTCTGCAAAGGTCTTGAGCTCTTCTGACATCTGGTTTTGGTTTACTATAAAAACTCTGTCTCTTGATCTCATGTGTTGAACTACTGTATGTTTGCCACTGTCTATTTCCTGTGAAAAAATACACTGAACAATAATAGCTTTTGTTCCTAACCTTCTCATCACTAGAACAGCTGAACAAATAATTTTTGTGCTTTCATTTGAAATAATTTATTCCATGCATATGTTTGTAGAAGGTCATTTGGGTTACTGGATGTTTCGTCATTTAAAAATCAAATATTAGAATTTTAAATTACTGAAAACTGCATCTGATAGTTTCCTTATGCTTTTAGCTGTTCTTCTGTCAAAAATCACTTCCAAAACTTCTTCCAGTCTATATACAGCTTTGGATGAATGGAAGGAGCTAAGGAAAAAAAAAAAAAAAAAAGAAAAAAAAAAAAAAAAAGAGCATAATGAAGAAACACATATGCATCATAAATAACTACTCAGCAATAAAACAGAAGTGTCAATTCATAGATCTGCTTAGATATGTCAATTTTGGGATATTTGCTATGCTGTCATCAGTATATATTTCAAGATTAAACTGGTATGCTTTTATTCTTTTTATTTATAAGAAGTTTTAATTGAAGCCCATGTAAACTTGATTAATTTCTATAAGCTAATTTTTAAAGTCTTGTCATGGTTTTGTAATTTTTGCTGTTGGTATTCCACATCATAACATCACATGGAGCACAGAGAAGAAGAACCACACGTCCCAGAGGACCTCATGGTCAAAGAGGAAAATATGTCATGGAAGTGACGCTCATTCGCTCTCTCTCACTGCCTGGCAGCGGGTGCTTCCAAGCTGTGCGCTTTCAATTTCAAAGTAGGCTTATCGTTTTTTTGAAAACTCGCTCTCTCTCTCTCTTATTTTACTTGATTAGCCTAAATTACAATTAGATTGTATTATATTATCTTGCATTCTGATATCACAGTTAGTAAAATAAGTTTTCCTCCTTAGATCGTTGCTGATGCTCTGTTTGTTTCCTTGCGCCCAGCTTCCATCTCCCTACCCCTTTCCCTTTTCCCTTCCCATTTTTGGGGCCGGTGGGGCCCACAGGCCTACTGCCCCCCTGTCACGGACATAGATTGATCTAGATAACTCCGTGACAAGGCTTCAAGGTGTTTGTTGTTGTTGTTGTTTGTTTGTTTGTTTTAAATATACTTGCATTTACATTTAAAGCACAGAAAATATATTCCCTTACTATTTTAGGTATATTTCAAACTGTGTTTCAAGTTAATAACAAAAATATATATATGTAAATGTGGTTGAAAATATTATGATACACTTAAGTAACTCAAGTTTTATTGGAAGATAAGCACCCTATTTCAATTTATTGGTTTGTTTATCTGTTTATTTACTTATTACCCAAACAAGCTTTGTCATACCTTTAAACTGGGATGAAGTGGCATAAAGTATACTAGACAATCAGACTTTTAAGCAGTTTTTTTTTTTTAATGATAATATCTGAAAAGCAGTATTTAAAAAATATATATATATATGACTTATTACTTTGATAAAGTGGTTTTAAAATATTGTTGACATACAGAATGATAGAATGATAGAATCACAGAATCATAGAATGGCTTGGATTGGAAGGGACCCTTAAAGGTCATCTAGTTCCAGCATCCTGTCGTGGACAGGGACATCTTTGTCCAGATCTGGTTGCCCAGGGCCCCATCCAACCTATCCATGAACACTTCCAGGGATGTATGTCACGGGGTTATCGAGATCAATCTGTGTCCATGACAGGGGAGGGGGCAGTAGGCCCGTAGCCCCCCGGCCCCCTCGGAAAAAAAAGGGAAAAAGGGAAAAGGGGTAGGGAGATGGGAGTTCAAGGGAACAAACGGAACAGCGGCAATGATCTGAGGAGTAAAACTTATTTACTAACTATGATATCGGAATGCAAGATAACACACTATAATACAATATAATTGGAATTGAAGCTAATAAATCAAATATAATGAGAGAGAGAGGTTTCCGAAGACCGAGAAGCCTACTTTGAAGTTGAAGGCGCCGCGGCTTGGAAGCACACCCACACTCGCTGCCAGGCAGTGAGAGAGAGAGAGCGAGCGTCGCTTCCGTGACGTATTTTCCCTCTCTGGCCGCGAGGTCCCCTGGGACGTGTAGTTCTCTGTGCTCCACATGATGTTGTGATGTGGAATACCAATAGCAAAAAATTACAAAACACAAAACCATAACATTCCACCCCTTATTCTACATCACTACATCATGCTTAAAAATACATATACAAATAAACAATATTTGAAAAAGCATTACACATACAGGTCTATATACATATATATATGGAATTACTGACTGCACTCCCCCAACATCAAGTTCCCTTGTGGTACACATTGAACATCCCCATCCTTCTGCATCACCCACCAAGTGCACCCAGGTCCCTGGGCGAAAACAGTTCCACGGAGAGGTTTGCCCTTTCCAGAGGCTGGAAGGACCCACACTGCTTTTCCCAACATGTTCTTTACATGTACAACAGGGACCTTATCTCCCTCTACAATATGTAGAGGGGCTGGATTGGGTAGGACCATCACGATTGACAGATCCTCTGGTATTGACCAACCAGGTGGCTTCTGCCAAATGCTTCTCCCAGTGCTTAAATGTTCCACCACCCATTGCTTTCAACATGGTTTTCAACAACCCATTGTATCGTTCAATTTTACCAGAAGCTGGTGCATGATAGGGGATATGATAAATCCACTCAATGCCATGATCTTTGGCCCAAGTATTTACAAGGGAATTTCTGAAATGTGTCCCATTATCAGACTCAATTCTTTCTGGAGTGCCATGTCGCCACAGGACTTGTTTCTCAAGACCCAATATGGTGTTTCGGGCGGTAGCATGGGGTACTGCATATGTTTCAAGCCACCCAGTGGTTGCTTCCACCATGGTAAGCACGTAACGCTTACCATTGCGAGATCGTGGTAAGGTGATATAATCAACCTGCCACGCCTCCCCATATTTGTACTTTTGCCATCGCCCTTCCCCCCAGAGAGGTTTCATCCTCCTGGCTTGTTTAATTATGGCACACGTCTCACAGTCATGAATAACCTGTGCAATAGCGTCCATAGTTAAGTCCACCCCTCGGTCTCTAGCCCACTTATATGTTGCGTCCCGTCCTTGATGGCCTGAGGTCTCATGGGCCCATCGAGCTAGAAATAATTCACCCTTGTTCTGCCAGTCTACGTCTATTAACCAGTTCATTTACAAGGGGTCTTCTTACCCCTTTGCCATACATTGCTGCGAGTGTACTGGCATACCTTTCTGGTGCAGTCTTTGTGAATGTACACCACATATTTGGTGTACACCTGACTTTCTCAGGATTATGATTTTGGTCTGGCTCGTCAGGGATGAAGTCGGAACTGTATAACATTTCCACTACAGCATGCTCTCTCAAATAACTGATACCTCTTTCCATATCAGTCCATTTCTTTTTCTCAGGCATCAGATCATCTTTGAAGGGGTATCTTTCTCTTACGGATAACAGCATTCGCTTCCAGAGGGTGAAGGATCCATCCTGGCATGTACCAATACCCCTGTCAATGGCTGAGTCTCTAGTAATGCTACCCAGTTGGCGAGCTTCTCTACCATCTAGCCACACACTGTTGGCCCCACTGTCCCAACAGCGGAGTAACCAGGTGACGATAGGCTCTTTAGGGTGTCGTGAAAAGTCTTTTCTCAGAACTCTAATTTCACTCATTTTTAGAGATCGTTCAACAACAGTAACAATGTCTTCCTCACCTCCACCTCCTGCTCTTTCAGGACTTCTTGTTACCCTTCTGGGAGTTGGTGACCGTGATCTTACTGAAGGCCCCTCCCCCAGACTCAGGGCTGCTTTCCATGGATCGAGCCACTCTGGACCTCTTTCCTCCCCTTCTCTTACAGCGTCTGCTTCCTCTACTTTCTCCTCCTCCTCTTCCTCTACTTTCCTTTCCTCCTCTACTTTTCCTTCCTCCTCTTCCTTCTTCTCTAGCTGAGTTGAGACTCGTTTCGTTTTCCGTCCTCTTACAGGGGCAACTGACATCGATTCTGGTACCTCCTGTGGTTGATGGACGATGGCAGGTTGGTCGGTTCTGATGCTCTCCCTCTCCAATTTGGCTCGAAGTCCATCTCTTTCAACTGTGAGGATTTTTAGCTCAGATTCAAGCATGGCTTGACAAGACTGAATTCTGCTTAGTTCATTTTGGAGGGTGTCTTGCTCAGTTCGGAGTACATCCCTCTCGGACTTGAGGGTATCTTGCTCAGACTGGAGGGTGTCTTGCTGTAGTTGGAGGTTGTCAAGTTTGGATTGCAGGGAGTCTTTCTCATTTTGGAGGGCATCTCTCTCAGACTGGAGTGTGTCTCGCTCGGATTGGAGGTCTTTTCTCTCGACTAGAAGACTTTCTTTCTGGACCTGGAGATTCTCCACCTCAGTTTGGAGACTCTCTCTTTGGATTTGGAGACTCTGTTTCTCGACTAGGAGACTCTCCTTCTGGACCTGGAGATTGTCCCTCTCAGCTTGGACTCTCTCCTGGAAACTCTCCTTTTCGGCTTGGAGACTGTCTCGCTCATCTTGTATTGTCTTCTGGAGACTCTCCCTTTCAGCTTGGAGACTCTCTCTCTGGAACTGGAGATTCTCCCTATCAGCTCTGAGACACTCTCTCTCAGCTTGGAGACTCTCTCTCTCAGCTTGGAGACTTTCTCTCTCAGCTTGGAGGTTCTCTCTCTCTCCAATTTCAGAAACTCTATCGCTTTCTGGGATAGTATTGAATAAGGCCCGATAGGCATTAGCCAGGCCCCAGATCATTTGTGCCATTTGTGCCTCCTCAGATCTGCCTGAGCTACAACATTCCTGTCTTAAATAATTGTTTAAGCACTCAGGGTCTTCCAGGTGTTCAGGAGTAAAGCTCCATGACACCGAGGATGGCCATCTCTTTAAAGTGTCTCCCAAGCCTTTCCACACTCCCTGCCACTCGGTACTCTCTGGTTCTGGGGGAGACTTCTTCAAAATATGATAAATACAAATACTGAGTGAAATGATGAGTAGTGCATTCAGGGAGATTAACAGTATTAACAGTGTGATCAAATGGGCATTCAAAAACTTCATAAAGGATTCAAAGGGGAGACTGGGAACCTGCTTAAAAATCACAAGTTCTGTAAAATTAGCAGCTCCCTCTGCAGTTGTATCCCACATTGTATGCAGGTACCAGGTAGGTATTTCTAACAGTGTTTTCAATTGACTATATGTACTTGTAGCTCCATAGAGAAAAGTGGCAAACTTAATCAGGGCCCAGTATGTTTTGAGCATCAAAAAGGAAACACCAATGGCATGCAGTCTCTTGAAAAGCAGTTTTACAAGAGAAAGCATTTTTTTTTTCTTTACAGAAGCAAAATATCAGTGCTCAAAGTTTACAAATATCACCAGAATATTGGCAGTCCGCCTGGACTTTCAAGGCCAAGCTCTCAGTGAGCACCTGCAAAAGAGATAAACTTTCCCAACACAGCTAACGAAACTCTCCGAGAGCAGAGATTCATTCTAACAAGCTACAAAGCAACTTTTTAAGAGCAGAGAGGGATTATTTAAAAAACCAGAAAACAAGCCCCAATATCTTATCTTAATATCTTATCTCTATGCCCGCATTCTCCACCAAGAACTGTCACGGGGTTATCGAGATCAATCTGTGTCCGTGACAGGGGAGGGGGCAGTAGGCCCGTAGCCCCCCGGCCCCCTCGGAAAAAAAAGGGAAAAAGGGAAAAGGGGTAGGGAGATGGGAGTTCAAGGGAACAAACGGAACAGCGGCAATGATCTGAGGAGTAAAACTTATTTACTAACTATGATATCGGAATGCAAGATAACACACTATAATACAATATAATTGGAATTGAAGCTAATAAATCAAATATAATGAGAGAGAGAGGTTTCCGGAGACCGAGAAGCCTACTTTGAAGTTGAAGGCGCCGCGGCTTGGAAGCACACCCACACTCGCTGCCAGGCAGTGAGAGAGAGAGAGCGAGCGTCGCTTCCGTGACGTATTTTCCCTCTCTGGCCGCGAGGTCCCCTGGGACGTGTAGTTCTCTGTGCTCCACATGATGTTGTGATGTGGAATACCAATAGCAAAAAATTACAAAACACAAAACCATAACAATGTAGAACCCACAGTTTCTCTGGGTAACCTGTTCCAGTGCCTTACAACCCTCATAGAAAACAGTTTCTTCCTAATATCTAATCTTTCCCCCTGTACTCAGCATTCGAGTACTGAGTCCAGTTTTGGGCCCCTCACTGCAAGAAAGACATTGAGGCCCTGGAACGTGTTCAAAGAAGGGCAACAAAGATGGTGAGGGGTCTGGAGCACAGGCCTTATGAGGAGAGGCTGAAGGAGCTGGGAATGTTCAGCCTGGAGAAGAGGAGGCTCAAGGGAGACATTATTGCTCTCTATAACTTCGTGAAGGGAGGTTGTAGTGAGCTGGGGGTCGGCCTCTTCTCTCATGTCATTAGTGGTAGGACTAGAGGGAATGGTTTCAAGCTGCAGCAGAGGAGATTCAGACTGGACATTAGGAAATATTACTTCTCAGAAAGGGTGGTCAGGCACTGGAATGGACTGCCCAGGGAGGTGGTGGAGTCACCAACCCTGGGGGTGTTCAAGGAACGACTGGATGTTGTGTTGAGGGACATGATTTAGTGGGAGCTATTAGTGATAGGTGAACGGTTGGACTGGATGATCTTGTAGGTCTTTTCCAACCTTGATGATTCTATGATTCTATGATTCTAAAGCTATCCAATTTCAGTTAAAAGCTATTATCTTTTGTGCTACCATTTTAAAAAGTCTCTCTCCAGCTTTTTTATAGGACCTACTTGGGTACTGGAAGGAGTTGAATATCAACTGAAGTGAATCCAGTACTCCAAGACTACGATCTTAAAATGTTATTGAATCAGAGTAACCTTTAATTTAATGTTGATTGGTGAGTGCTTTGAAGAAGGAGTCGGAAAAATAATTCAATTATTTTCAAGGTGAAGCTTGCTTAGTTACTAGGGTTCATTTTTAAGACAAAATTGAAACATCAAGGAATGATGCAATAACTGAGGTTATCCCTTCTCAGTTATTTTCGTACTGCAAATAAAATGTAAACCAAAAATGGAAAAATATAAAGATTCCACTTTTTGCCTTGACTAAAAACTTCTAAATACAGAAATCAGTCCTTTTAAAAACAGTGTAGGTACATTTCAGTCAAGTTTTGCTGAACGAATCACTCTAACCTGCCAATTTGTCTATGTAAAGACTTCACAAAGGACACTTGAAACAACATTCAGTACTCAGCTGACACAATGAAGATCAGAGGTTGTGTTATCACGAGTTAGGAATAACAGGTTTTTTTCTCAAAGTTGCTACCTTAAATGCAAGATCAGTAAACAAGTTTTTAGCATGTCATTTACTTCAGTTAGTAAGTACTATTTTAGATCTTCACATTTCAGATTTTAACATTTGTCTCATTTTTGCTTCGATTTGGGCTTTAATAATCCAAATTCTAAGCTTCCTCTCTTCGCTGATACTGAAAAGTGAAAGGATATATTGGAATTGTTTCAATCAAGACCTTGGAAGCTAAAAACAAACAAACAAACAGCAACAACAACAAAAAAAAGGCAGGTATAAGTTTTACAGTTGAATACAAACTGCAGATAAATTACATTTTAAATATCTAACATTTTACCCACGTGTACTCTGAAGTTAGTATTTGTCTTCTATTCAGTATATATATTAATATATTCAGCTTATAAAACCATAAGAATAGCAGGATCTTCTGCAATAGGAAACAGGGAAACGGTTTCAAACTAAAAGAGGGGAGATTTAGATTGGATATAGGGGAAAAGTTTTTTATAATAGGGTGGTGAGGCACTGGAACAGGTTGTCCCGAGAGGCAGTGGAAGCCTCATCCTTAGTGACATTCAGAGTCAGACTGGACTGGACTTTTAAGCTACCTGATCTAGCTGGAACCAGTTGTATCTTGTAAGGCAAAGCCCCTACTTCTCCACACAGAGGTCACTCTGCAACCCATGATGCCAAGCACCTGGTCTTATATACCTCCCTCTGCTAATTAAATATAACAATTATATGTACCATAATGAAGCAGATTTTAACAGCACCATATATCAGTATCTTTATAAAAAATGAAGAATTCCTTACACTGGGTAGAAAAGGATTAAATTGTCTATATATATTTGCATCATAGGAAGCAAAATCATGTAACTCTCTGATTTAGAGTGATATGAAATTTGTTCTGTTTCATGGCAATATCTAACCTAACTGGTGGTACCAATTGGCAGAACTTTTAATTTTGGAAAACTATTTGGATTGTGGACCCTTCTAAACAATTAGTTTTAATTATAAATTTATTATTATTACTTAACAATCTCAGAATTTTAAGGAAGGGTTCAGAGCAATAAAAAAAAAATAATTTATCTAGCAATAATTTTAGAAGTAAATAAGATTAAAAAGACTAATGCCATTGCTTGGAGTTGTACAGATCCCAAGCAAAACTATGTACTCCTGTACTCAGCATTGGTGAGGCCGCACCTCGAGTACTGTGTCCAGTTTTGGGCCCCTCATTAGTGGTCATTAGTGGTAGGACTAGAGGGAATGGTTTCAAGCTGCAGCAGAGGAGATTCAGACTGGACATTAGGAAATATTACTTCTCAGAAAGGGTGGTCAGGCACTGGAATGGACTGCCCAGGGAGGTGGTGGTGTCACCGACCCTGGGGGTGTTCAAAAAACGATTGGATGTTGTGTTGAGGGACATGGTTTAGTGGGAGCTATTGGTGATAGGTGAACAGTTGGACTGGATGATCTTGTAGGTCTTTTCCAACCTTGGTGATTCTATGATTCTATGATTCTATGTATAAACCATCAGAATCATTAAAAATGTAAATTACAGACTCATTACTAATGACAAATTGTATGGAACAAATGAAAAAGAATTCATCATACATTTTATAACTTGTTAAATTATTTGAGAAAAATAATTATAATGATTCAAGTTTAACTAATAACATTAAACATGTTTGGATTTGTTACAATAGAGAGGTAACAACTTCAAATATTAATGCATTCAATACCATGAAAGACAGTAAAAAATAATTCTTCATAAAGTTGAGAAATATCCTAAAAATAGTAGAGTTGCAAACACTCCTGGCAAGATAATTAGCATAGCTGATCTAGCAGTATGGACCCATTTGAAAAAGCTGCATTTTACTAAGAGGAAAAGTCACAGTGAGGCAGGTGAGTGGAATACATCTCAAGTACAAATGGCAAACCAATGAAGATTTAGTTTTCTAATTTGATATTCAGGTTTGCACTGGAATGGAGAACAATTGCAAATGACGAACAAGTTCTACACTCTGAAAGTCAACACTGCATAAAACTAAACAGCAGGCCTTCAGAGATTTCATTTCTATTGCAAATTAAAAATATTTTTTTAGTATGTTGTTAATGAATTTTCAAAGCTTTTTCAAAGCCCCTTGGCAAACTTGTATCAAACTTCGAACACAAACATCTATTAAAACTGTAGCTAAATATCCTTAGACAGGTTGATGATCCTACTGCATGATATGTAGGGGTAAGGGAGGAAAGGAGAGGGGAGGGGAGAGAGAAAGGGAAGGGAAGGGAAGGGAATAAACTTGCTTGGAATTATATGCACACAGTTTCACAGACACTATAAATTTGAATTATCTGACAAGAAACAAACGTGATATTATCTTGTAATTTGACTAAGAAATTGAAATGTTATGTATGATATTTAAAAATAAAACATACACTGTGTTTTAAGATGCCAAAAACATAGATTGTAAAACAGAAGTCTTGATGTTAAGAGATGATGGAAGTTAGTATTGTTTTATGAAGATAAAAGAAAGTAAAAAGGCAGAAATGGGGTTACATTAAACATTTATGGAATGGAAAGGAATTCACATATATTCATAGGTAAGCCTAGAGGCAGTGATAGAGTACTGTATGAGTTTATATACTTTTTCATGCATACATCAGAAAGTTTCCCACTGTGGAAAAACAACAGAATATGCCCACAGAAAGTCATTGCTGGTGTGCAAAAAATAATATAAAATATCAATCATGTTACTCTAGAAAAACATACTACAACATACTACGTTCTCTAGTCTAAACAGTCTTTTTAAAACAGACTATTTATTAAGATACTCTGTTTTATTGAACTTATTGATGTTTAGTCCATACCTATTATATTTTTCACACCATTAATTCCTTTAGCTTAAATGACCTTAATTTCTTTTCTTTCTCTGCTTATCCATCCTTTCCTCTCACTACAAATAACAGAATCATAGAATCATAGAATGGCTTCGGTTGGAAGGGACCTTTAAGATCATCTAGTTCCAACATCCCTGCTATAGGCAGGGACACCTCCCTCTGGACCAGGTTGCTCAGAGCTCCATCCAGCCTCACCTTGAATGCTTCCAGGGAGGGGGCATTCACAGCCTCACTGAAAATCTGCATCTGCTAGCAAACCTGTGCATATAATTTCATCTTTAATCACCATCACCATTAACTAATTTGGATAATAACATTAATCAAGTTTTTCAGAGATTTTAGCTTTTTATCTGCCAAGTTTGAAGAATTTTCATGTAAGCAATAAAAAGATCAAAGAGAGCATCCAATCTCTTGAAATGGGAATATATACTACAAATAAATTTTAAGAGTAATAGTAATCCTTAAAAGAGGAAGACTGTTTGTGTTAGCAAAACACTGAAATATATTCAACAACTGAAAAAAGCACAATGAAATTTAGATCTAGAACCAGATCTAAACCAGAACCAGATTAATCTACAACCAGAGATCTAGAAGCCAAGCAAAATATGGAGCTCACAGAACCAGTTGTACTAAGTCAAAAAATAAACATGATCGTTATTCCAGATCCCTAGAACCAAGGTTTTGTGTTAAATTAAAATTCATAAAAGGCTCAGGAGTATTTTAGGGAGTTCAAAACTTTGAATCGCTTCTCCTGAGACTTGTCTAGGAAAAACACTTTGAAAGTGAGTTGGTATATAATATTCCATAGCCTCCTATTATCAGTTTTTATTGATCCCTCTCAACAATGCATGAGAAAGCTGAAACACTGGCAGTAGCATATGGAGTTAGAATGGATTTATAAAGAATATCCCAGTGGAAAATAGTTACAATTAAATGTACTGTGTTTCAAATAGATTTTCAGAAACCTTCAGTTTTTGAAGAGTATTATATACCTATAAATGGATTTACTAGGAGATACTCATGATATCTACTTTTTCAATTATATTCACTTTTTAATTCAATTATATGCAGTTATATATATATGTTTACCATGTATGTGCATATACTTGTTTTCATAAAATCACATCTATGCTAAAACTCTTTAATACATTATCAAGTCATAAGCCATTACAAAACCTTCTAAGTACGTGATGGTATTCTCTGATAGCAGATTAGGACTAAAAAATACACAAAATTGGATAAACACCAAAATTCACTTCAAGAAAACAATTATGTCTTATATACTGTTAAGTACAGGAAAGTAAGCATAAGTTTTTTGCATAATCTTCACATTATATTATTCATGAAAGCATAAAGTTTGAAAGCATTCTAATTTTAAAAAGGAGCTTAACAGTCATATGAAAATTCTTTGTATTTGTGTCTCAACTATGAAAGTACTAAAGCACTGAAAATGCAAATAACATAGTTGGGCAATCATCCATCAGCACTATAATCAAAGAGTGGGAAATACATGTTGGCTGCACACAGTAAAAAGTAAAGCCAGCTACTTACTATCCAGGTATTTTAGTTGTATAAAAAGTATTGGCCAAATGTATTCTATTTTTGTTGTACTGGAACCCTTTGCATTAGGGTTCCTGGTTGGGGTCCACTGAGACACTGCACATGTTCTGTTTGGTAAGGAATAAAGGTAGGATAAGTATTAACTGTTCCATAAAATTTTGATACTACAGCATTCTTATGATGTAGGACTCAAATGTACCAGGGAAAGAAGAAAGATGCATGTCTGAAGTCTGCTGTTTTAATAAAAAGAAGTCTTCTGTATATTCACGGGAATTAAGAAAAGTGTTTAATTAAGAAATGGGAATTAAGAAACCAAATTCAGAATTTCCATTCTAATACTATGAGTAGGCAAAGATATCTCAGAAACTCCTGGGAATGATCCAGTTTCACCAGATACTGATTTATGCAGCTTTTGCGCCCATCTGCTTAAATCTTTTGTGTAAAAATGTTTCAATGGGGTCTACAGTTTGATCTGTCAAGGTAAAGAAAAATTCTTTTCCCAGCAGTGGGCAATTTGATGGATTTTCAGTTAGAGAGAAAGCTGTCAGGAACTTCTTTTATTAAAGTTAAAATTTAAGTAATCCACAGCTGGTAACATCCTAATTTAAATTCTTTCCTATGTCTAAAAACTAACTATATTGATCTTTCCAACAGTCTCTAAGATTTATTTAATTATTAAATACTTCTGAAAGAAAACAGAGCTAATAGAAATATGATGGAGAGTCACTTGATGATTACATCAGGCAGTTCCTTCAAGATGACATGGGGTACATGTCATCTGACCCCATAGCTTTGTATAGGTTCATTACTATCTGGTGGTCTGAAACTTGTTCTTTGTTTACAGGGAGAAAGACTGTGCACCCCAGTCTGCTGTCTGAAGATTCAGGAACATGATGGACATTGGAAGCCTAGCTGCCAGTGAAGACTGACGTTGAATACCTTACTTATCTTTACAGCTGTTGAAGCCAGTTCTCCCTTTTCAGTTATAAGAGTGGGTACAGTCTCCTTTGCATGTCTCTTCTGTCTAATGTAGCCATAGAAATCCCTTCTTGTTCTTTTTCACATTCCTTGCCAGGTGCAATTTCATCTACGCCTTCGCTTTCCTGATCTCACCTCTACATATCTGAACAGCAACCCTGTACTCTTCCCAGGCCACATGTTTCTACTTTCACTTCCGGTGCCTTTTTACCACTCTGCTTGATCAGGAAGTCCCCATTCAGCAAGGCTGGTCTGCCTCCCTTACTTGATTTCATGCACTGGGAAATGGAAAGCTCTTGAGCTCTCAGAAGGGCATTTTTAAAGAGATCCCAGCTTCTAAGGACAGCTTCCCATGAGTTCAATTAAGGAATTCAATAATTCCTTAAACAGAAAGAGGTTTACTCTTCTGAGTTTCAGACTCCTGAATTTCCTCTTTGACAGTCCTGTATTTCTTGAGACCACAAACTCAACCAGAGTGTTTTCAGTGCAGCCCAGTCTGCCTCCAATCTTAATGAGCTCATCTGCATTGCAGAGCACCAGGTCAAGCAACGCATGTATTGTGGCCAATAAAAATAGGAAAAGATCATGAGACATTTTTTGGTTTTGACAAATCTTTTGCTAAGAGATCAGAGCCATATCACAATGACAGTGACAACTATATTTGCCCAAAACCAGGGAAATTGAGTTATTTATGTGAACAGTGTAAGAGATACTTCTCTCACTTTATTGTTTTTCCTGTCAGTTAAGATTAGCTATAATGTAATTCTTAGAAACTGCTACTTAAAATTGAGAAATCCTGACCTTGTTTTGAAAATTGTATTTTCATATAATATGAAATCAGAAGAGATTCAATTAGACTACTGTATTTATTTTTGTTTTATGAGTCAGTGATTTCTGTAAAAGTAACACGTGTAAATTCTATTAATTTAATCATGCAGTAGGCATACAATGTGTTGATAGTGATTAAATGATTATTACAGCATCTTGAATTCAACATCAGGAAAAATTATGTGAGCAATTACCGGAAAAGCTTTTCAATACCAAATAGGGGGGAATAAAATAAAAAAAAAATCATAAGACAGGAAGTAACAAAAGTTGTAAAGCAACTCTAGAGATAATTTTACAATGTTCTAGGAATGTTTCATGGTGAGGAAAAACTATCTTTGTAAGGAAGTAACTGACTTAACCTGACAGCCACAACTTTTCAGGTACGATGAGAGTGTCTTGGGAACAATGTGGTAGATCTTAGTAATGAAACCGTCATAGACTACATGTATTACTGGTGGCAAGAGGATCTGGAAAGGTATTCTATTCCATTTGTATCTATCTCCTTTGTCTGTATATTTACTTTTGTACAGTTGGAAAAAATGCAAACTTATCTGTTTTTGTAACGTTACAGTGCATGTAGTCTTGCTGCAAGCTCTTTTTTTAGGAATCTTATTGGAGTTTTTCTTCTGAATAAGAGACTTCTAGATCAACAATATAAGAAAGACTGAATCTATATAGGAATTCTGCATCTGCTATTTTCAGAGCAATGAAAAGAGAGTTTACAAGTGAATAAAAGGTGAAAAGTTATTTAGTATATAAGACTATTACAATGAGAAATATTTACTGTTTAGCAAAATACAAATAGAAGCAATCTATACACTCACGGTGTAAGTGTTTCAGGAAAGGATTTGGAAAACGTTTGATATCTATCTGATTTTTAAAGAACTTACTATTTTTTAGCAGGCTTTTGTTTCTCAGTTGCAAAATCTAAATGTGAAGAAACAAATTAGAAACCAAGAGGTCACACAATGTCTTCTTCAAGTTCCATTTTTTGGGGAAAAAAATGCTAAAATGCCTCACTTCATATGCATTTATATTAAATTACAAATTCAGCAAACCATTTAAGCACGTAATTAGTTATAGGGAAGTGGTTAAATGCTATTGACTTCAAGTTAAGCTCATGCTTAATTGCTTTGCTGAATCAGACTCTCAGAAGATGTTTAATAAGTGGTTTGTTTGTTTCTTTGTTTGCTTGTGATTTAGATTTATTCTTATGTTTATTTATTTTAAAGAAAACAGGATGCATCATAGCTTTGTGAGCCTCTTGTGTTTAGTTGCATGTATACCTGGTCTCATGATGTTAGTATGTATTTCAGTATTTGTCCTATAGTCTTTGACATGTTTATCTACACAGCTATCCTTTCACCTTACAGACAGGAAATGAAGTACAGAGAAGCTATCAATATGCCTGTACTGATAGCTCAGTCAGACTTGAGCTAGATGCAGTCTGGCTGATATTGGTAGTTCAAAAGTCAGTGCAGCACCGTCTACTGCTCTTAGGATACAGCATCCCAAAGAGGCTGCTGTAGGCTTGTCCAGAAAACACTTTTCACTATAGGGATGTAATAAATTCAGAAGACAAAATTTATATACTTGGATGTTCATAGATGCATACGCATAAGTATTTACATACATACAATATATATAATTATATATACAGGTGTATAGATATTTAAATATTTGTATGCACACATACTCATATATACACATATACACACAAAACTCAAAATGAATAAAAAATAGATAATGTAATATCCCTGAGGCCAAGGAGCCCAATCAATTGATTTATTAAAGGCTAGAGTGGTTAAAGCACGTAATAATATCATATACATATTGAAGGACTGATGCAGTAACTCTCTGGGGTTTTTCTTTCTATAATAGCCATTCTTTCTATAATAAGATGAAATGTAGACGGATTTTTTAAGTCATCATTTATTTATAAGATAGCTTAAATCTAATGCAAAACTACTTAAGAAACCCAAATGTCTCATCTAAATTTCCAAATGAGTACCAAGTATTATTAGAGCATTAGTCTTCCAAATGGAGATCTAACTGGGAAAAGGAAACTGAAATCTCAGACAATTTAAGACAGTTCTTTCTTTCTCCATGGATAAGGATTCTGTCTAGTTTACACACAGAGTTCCTTTCTCTAATTTCTGTATGCCTCTCTTGTCAGCCTATGTTTTGGTGGGCCTCTGCAGAAAGGAGGTTCCTCAGCATTAACTAATTAATCTTAACAGGTGCTATGTAAGGTAAATTACTTCTCTTATTGCCAATTTTCCCAGTGAAAAATTTTGGTATAAGGTAATGTAGTGTGGCAGTGACAGAAGAAAGGAAAGTGTGTTGTCTTCAGAGTTCAGACAGTCTCTGCAGTAACCTGACCTATTTTAGGCATCAGTGCAGTTTCAACATCCATAATGCCATGTGGTCTCAGTCTGGACTGAGCTATCACATCAACAAAAGTAGTGTTGGAGTGGACAGCTATGCAAACTCAAACATTCTACACTCCCATCCACATGTATTACTATCTTCTCAAAATGTGCTTCAAGGGCAAATTATAAAGGCACCATGTCCAAAATGATTCCAAATGTCCCTAGACAGCAAAGATTGTGACTGTTATCCTGCTTCTCTCTTCCCTTTCTATTTATAGGACACACTTTTTATCTCTTCTGAATCTGGCTTTTAACATCCTATTGCTGCTACTGCAGTGTTACAGCTGTACTCACTGCTAGATTGACCTTGTAATAAAGTTGGTTTTTGACATGTTAAATATGTTTTGCTGTTGCCTGTGTTGTCCTTGGGTGCCACAGATTGCCCCACAGATTGTCAGGACCACCTTTATGGGCTAGCTTCATCCTGCTGAGAGCACACCTATGCTTGAGGCACAGCCTGGGATTAGTGAATAGGAGGAGCATCTCTTAGGAATTTCAAGAGGAAGAGTAAGTTTCCAGGAAGGATTTTGCAATGAGATACAAAATAGAACTGCAAAATGTCAAAGAAATTGAAAGATGTGTTTCTGCTTTCATAATATTTAATTGGCAGCAACACACTTCACTGTATCTACTGCTTTCTGTGGCTGATAGAATTTGTAGATTGTGACAGATGTGATGCAATGAGAATGTATACAGAATTACAGAAAGACTTTCAACTTATTGACTTGTGCCTGCCTTTGAGCAGGCATGTATAACTCTGAATAAGTTAGTGAGAAGCAGAGGACAAAGTCCAGTTAAAGCTGAAAGCTTCAGAAGTGTTTTCCAAGTAAAGAGGAGAGGAATAAAAATTAATTTAACTAAAAGAAGATGACTATTTTGGAAGAGATATTCATCCTTAGTTTGAATGCATTTAGTGTAAATCATGGTTTCGTATCATGAACTGTACAAAAACATTTTTTTTTTTACACTTGGAACAGCTTTTATAGCTCTACCAATTTGCAAGATGGTGCATCCCTTGTCATACTATGATATCAAGTATCTTGTCATCTCCTGCCAGCTTCCACAGTGAACTACCTATGTAAAGAATAAAAAGTGCTAAAAAACAAAGCCAAATTCACAGAATAATAGAACCATGGAATACTGTAGGTTGGAAGGGACATCTAATCCCCTCTATTTATAGCAGGTTACTTTGGTTTGTTTACATTCAAGTGTCAAACATCTTTATGGATGGACATATGAAGATTCCTCAGACTCTCAAGGCAACTTGTTCCATGGCTTGAACATTTTCATTGTTTTTTTTTGTTTGTTTGTTTGTTTGTTTGTTTGTTTTAAAAAAAGGGGTTTCCCTTTTTTTCCCCAGTATCTAGTTGCCACTCCTATATTCTAACTAACTTGTATTCATTTTCTCCAGTCTTATTACTGTGTGCTTCTAGAAGGTATCTGTCTCCACTCAGTCAGTATCCTACTGTCAATGGTTTATGGGCTGATTTGGCCTGGTTCTGTGACTAGCAGGGCAGAGGGACCTGTGGATCCATGCCCCAGAAAGGGATAAGGGAAAAAGGATAGAGAGATGGGCCTAAAATAAAACAGCGGCAATGATCTGAGGAGAAACAAACTGTGAGCTCTGGCAGCTCGGAAAGCAAATGGTATCCTGGGCTCCATCAGGAGAGGGGTGGTCAGCAGGGATAGGGAGGTGATTGTCCCTCTCTACTTGGCTCTTGTGAGGCCCCATCTGGAGTACTGTGTCCAGGTGTGGAGCCCTCAGTACAAGAAGGACATGGAGATTTTGGAAAGGGTCCAGAGGAGGGCCACGAAGATGATCAGGGGGCTGGAGCACCTCCCCTATGAGGACAGGCTGAGGGAGTTAGACTTGTTCAGCCTGAAGAAGAGAAGGCTGCGGGGTGACCTCATTGCAGCCTGAAGGTAACCTACACCCAGGAGGGGAGTAAACTCTTTGAAAGGGCTGACAATAGCAGGACTAGGGGAAATGGATCCAAGTTGAAAGAGGGAAGATTTAGGTTGGATGTTAGGGGGAAGTTCTTTACTAGGAGAGTGGTGACGTCCTGGAACAGGCTGCCCAGGGAGGTTGTGGATGCCCCGTCCTTGGAGGTGTTCAAGAGCAGGTTGGACGAGACCCTTGGCAACCTGATCTAGTAAATGTGTATGTTGGTGGCCCTGCTAGGCAGCAGGGTTGGAACTACATGGTCCTTGAGGTCCCTTCCAACCCGGGTCATTCTGTGATTCTGTGATTCTGTAATTTACTAAAAAAGATACTACAATGCAAGATAACATGCACCAGTACTGGTCAGGGATGACCTGCTGGAGAGGAGCTCTGCAGAGAGGGACATGGGTATCCTGGTGGACAACAGGTTGGCCATGAGCCAGCAGTGTGCCCTCATGGCTAAAAAGGCCAATGGCATTCTGGGATGCATTAAAAAAAGCATGGCCAGCAGGTTGAGGGAGGTGATGCTCCCTCTCTACTCTGCCCTGGTAAGGCCTCATCTGGAGTACTGTGTCCAGTTCTGGGCTCCACAGTAAAAATAAAAAGACAGGGATCTCTTGGAAAGAGTCCAGCAGAGGGCCATAAAGATGGTGAAGGGCCTGGAGCATCTCCCCTATGAAGAAAGGCTAAGTGAACTGGGTCTGTTTAGCCTTGAGAAAACAAGACTGAGAGGGGACCTGATCTAGGTCTATAAATATCTAAGGTGTGGGGGGCTAAGTGGCGAGGCCAGACTCTTTTCAGCACTGTGTGGAGACAGGACAAGGGGAAACGGCCAGAAACTGGAGCATAGGAAGTTCCGCGCAAATATGCGCAAGAACTTCTTTACGGTGAGGGTGACGGAGCACTGGAACAGGCTGCCCAGGGGGGTTGTGGAGTCTCCTTCTCTGGAGATATTCAAGACCCACCTGGATGCCTACCTGTGCGACCTGGTGTAGGGAACCTGCTTTGGCAGGGGGTTTGGACTCGATGATCTCTGGAGGTCCCTTCCAACCCCTACAATACTGTGATTCTGTGATAACACACAATATACTACAATATAATTAGAATTGCAGCTGATAAATCAAATAAATATAATTAGAGAGAGTGTCTGAAAACTGAAGGCCTTACTCTAATGCTGAGGAAAATTGTGCAGTTGGGTCGAGCAGCAGGGAGTTGAGCCTGGTCCCATAACTTTACCAGTGATTTTATCTCCTCTCTGAATGAAAAGTCCTCTGGGGTATGTAGTTCTCCTCTTCTGGGACAGGTACCTGGAACTCGAGCATTAACTCACAAGAGTCCAGTGGTGGGGGACAATCACCTCCCTCCCTCACCCTGCTGGCCACCCCTTTTTTAATGCAGCTCAGAACATAGTTGGCCTTCTGGGATGCATGCACACATTGCTGGCTCACGAACAGCTTCTCATCCAACAAATCATCCATCATCATAGCTCCTTGAGCTATCGTCCACTATCATAGCTCCTTGAGGTTGGCAGACCAGACAATTTTCCAGCCACTTTATTATCCATGTATTCAGCAGCTATCTTACTTGCTGATGAGATGTTGTGTCGAAAGCCTTGTTAATACCTACGTATACAACATCCATTGGCCTCTTTTTGTTCACAGCACTACCCTCATTGTAGAAAATTGGTGTGTCATGATTAAGCAGGCTAAAATTCTGTTGGCTGCTACCTTTTTGTGATTCATGTGTTTGAAAACATCTTTCAAGAGGATTTACTCCACCACCTGCCTAGGACACTGAGGTGAATCCAATCAATTTGTCCAATCCAATCAATCGGGACCTTCCTTCTTGCCTTCTTTGATGATGAGTTGTTTTTTTTTTTCAGTCATTGGGAACCTCCTCCAAAATCCATGATGTTTTGAGCAAGCTAGATAACAGCCTTACAGTGATATCATCCAGCTTCATCATCACACTCACATAAATTCCATCTGTTCACAGAGACTTGTGTAAACAAAATTGGCTAATCCTGTTGGTATTTCACCAGGTTTTTGTTTTTTTTTCTCTCTCTCATGGAAAAAAATAAAATAAAATAAAAATAAAATAAATAGATAAAATAAGCATTTAGATAAAATAAGCATTTAAACATTATTAGAAAACAACTGCACACACTCAGGTATTATGTTAATTACAAATTTTCTTTGTCCAAATGCCACTGCATACATGCATACAGCTCAACAAATATAGTAAAAAGAATTGAAGACTTTAGGATATTCATATACAATATTAACCATTTGATATGATTAACAACCATCACATATTCAAATAAATAAGAGACAATACTGCCTGGAGTTAACACATAAAGAAACATCAACAAATCTTAGATGTAATTTTTTTGCCTGAAAGAGCAAGTATCTTAAGATAAGAATGAGGTTTGGATAAATGCATATCATAGAATCATAGAATGGTTTGGGTTCGAAGGAACCTTCAAGACCATCTAGTTCCAACCCCCCTGCTGTAGGCAGGGACATATCCCACTAGACCAGGTTGCTCAAAGTCCCATCTAGTCTGGATATGCATTATCAATAAACTACAGTTCCAGAATATTTTTTTAATCAAAATACATTTTACACACATTTTTCCTTTTAATATTTTCATAACTTCAATTCTGCTCTGTCCAATTTGTACTTTAAATTTTCTAGCTTCTCTTTGTTAGTTCAATTCCTAATTTATAATCATAATGTTTTGATAACATTCTACTTTTTCAAGGCAAATCATATTATCTTTGCATAACATCTGTAGTCTAGAAATAAGAAAAAAATCACTACTATTAAATATACCATCGTTTTTTTCAAAAAGAATGTTTTATCATTCACCCTTGGTAGGTAACTGTGGATTTTTATTTTACAAAGATGATAAGGCTCAGTAAATGAAAACAACATTAATTACAATAAGAAATTTATATAAAAGCAACAAACCACTGTACAAAAACACATGGTAGGATTACACACGAAGCTCCTATGCAAATAACACAAACAGCAAAATTAAACAATGAAAATAAATGTTAACCTGTCACATTTAGCCCAAGTATAGGAGTTCTATAGATTTTGCTTTCTTTTATTTTTATTTTTTTTTTCTTTTCAATATTAGCAGGGAGAAATAGGCAAGTCAAATTATGTGTTAACTTTTCAAATATATGCTATGAAAATGAAAAAATCTGTTTTTATGGGTGTCTGACATCATGACATGACAAAAGTAGTAAATCAACATTGAAAAAATATGAAAATATTTTAGGACATTTGTATTTTTTCAGGTACAACTGTGATTATGAAAATAAATGAGTCTAAGTAAAAAAAAAGACATATCTCAGAAACTGGATCCAAAGTTTACCACAACAATTAGCATTACTGTATTTAATTAATAAATAAAATATAATAATAATAATAAAATATTAAGATCAAAACAAAACAATTCACAACTCTGAAGAACCCTTTGATGCGTTCAGGCCCAAAATGAAGTATTCTTATACCAAAATAAAGTGGTTTTATTTGCTTCTGGTAGACAGAAATGTACTGCTAAGTCTACAGTATATACTATGGTGGGGTAGAGGCAAAATATGTAATCCCATCAGATAATTAGAAGAAATGAATTTTATATAGTCCTGTTTGCGCCTCCTTTCATTGCTTTTCCTTCTGAACCATCACAGATAATCTTTTATTCTGCCTTTAATTTTCTGATGACACTCTATAACTAGGCTTATGAATCTTTGATTCACGCAGTCCTTCATGTTTCTAACGTAGCTGGGGGAACCACATTTTTTAAAAGGGCCTTAAGTTAACAGATCATGCCTGGAAGTCATATGTATCTTTAATTATTGTGTGATTAACACTGAAAATTAGTTGGTTCTAATAAAATCTCTTGAGCAAATATTATTCCTAAGTCTTTCTCAAGTACAATAAATCAATATTCTTTATCATTTCCTCAATGTTCAAATATCTGGGCAAGTGTTATCCACCTTGATACAGTGTATTGAATACTCCAGTCTTTATCTGAATGGAAAACCCCAAAGTTCTTGTTAAAGTGAAAAGAAAACATCTGGGGGAAGGGGGAAAAAAAAAGAAGAGAGAGAGATGATAGTGTTCATTATCAGTAGTACACAGACTACTGTTTTCAGCACATTGACAGGTGGGTCAATAGCAAACTAATCTATTGCCTGAATAAGTTTGGTAAAATCTTATTCCTAAAGTATGTATCTCAAACATAGGGGGAAATATTTTATCATCAGTTTTGTTTTGTTTTGTTTTTTTAAACATTCTTTATTTTGTACTTCTTATTTAAGTATCAACATGTGAAATAGATATCTAAGTTTCATAGCCACTGGAGACCAAGACAGTAAACTGAGCTTAAATGGTCTGGACAGCTAGTAAGCTAACAAAATTATCTACTTAATAATGAGCAAAATCACTCTGGCTTCCATTAATTGTTTTGTGTCTTTACACATACATTCCCAATATGTTGATGACTACAGGCAGAATCCCAAATTCAGAAGTGAATTTAGAAATGAGTATCTCTAGTATAAATTCAGAAGATTCTAAAGATATTTAAATTATTTACATCTTTCAGGTACCATGGACTTATTTCTTTAATTACTTATCCTTCATGATTGTGTCCTTTGGAACCCTTCCATGTTAATCTTTATTCATAAGTGTCAATTTTTTAATAATAAAACCTGAGCCATCAAAGTCTAAATCTCTGTATAAATCTGTTCTTGGAGTTTTATTTTTTTCTTCAAGTGTATAGCAAAGATATCTTGCCAGTCCCTTAAGCAATCACTGTATAATAACAAAGACGTCATCTACCATAATTTTTGCAGTTTTCAAGACTGTCTCCAGCAATATCTGAGTTAAGTCATAATGGTCTGGATGAATTTACAGCTAGATGGATAACAGTTGTTTAGCTAGAAGTTTATAAGTCATTTTCCAACTGGAGGCCTGTAACAAGTGGCATACCACAGATCACATTATCACAGAATCATGACTGTACTAGGACTTTGTCTCTTTAACATCTTAGTCAGTGAGCCAGAGAATGCCATGGAGTGCATTCTCATCAAGTTTCTTGGTGACACCATACTGAGAGGACAAGTCAATAGACTTGAGAACAGGAATTTAATAAGGGATCTGAACAGCTAATGGAATGGACATCAACCTTATGATATTTAACAAGATAAAAGATGAAGTCGTATACCTGGAAAGAAAGAATCAATTCTGTTGATACAGACTGGGGATGGACTAACTGAAGTCCCTTTCTACAATGCGCATTATTTAGAACAAGACAGCTTTAGACTGGAGAATTTTCATGAGGAGGATCAAGCACTGGAAAAGGTTGTATTAGGCTAAGTAAAACCCTGAAAAACTTAGTCTACCCTTGTAGCTGAGACAGCTTTGAGAAGGAGGCTGGAGAAGAGACCTGACATCCATTTCATCTGATTTTTCCCATCATCCAATGATTCTGTAGAATTCAATTTGTATAAGTCATGGTCTTCTTGTTGTTCTCAGATATACTTGTATGAAAAGCTGTTCAGCACATACTGTACTTCATTTCTGCGCTTAAAATAATAAAATAACCATAGCACCATGTGGTTTCCATTAGAAAGTGCTGACTTTTTAATAGAACAAAACAAGGTTGACTTGTACAGTACAGCTTCCTGTCATATTTACAAGGATTCCATGTACAGGAAGCTGTTCTCAGGTACTGGCTGTTTATTAATGTAAAACACGATTACTTGAGTGTCTGTTTAAATTAAGTCCGTATGGTGATATATCAGTTCCCTGAGTCTGGAATGTATGGATAACTACTGTCATTCCCAGCACCGTCAGACATTCCACATGTAATGTGATTAAGTTTAGATCTCTAGTCCTAAAAAGATCGTTCACAGACTGCCACCGACTCACAAAAGTTACAGTACTACTTCATCCATTCTCTGTGGTATGAGGACCTTAAAATACCTTACATTAACTGGATTCTTCCGGTACGCTGAAATTACCATTCTGAAAATAGGTGATATACACAAGAGATACCATCTTGATGGTACTGGAATCAACATTCACAGCATGGATTTAACATCCCAGATATCAAATGAGAACTAACAAGGACACGGGAATGGTGATTTTCCTTTATGAAAGCTTTTCTCAACTGTCTCCATAAAAATATTCTCCTCTGCATGCACAGGTTTTCAGGGAAGATCCACACAAGAATAAAAAACAAGGTACACAAAAAAAAACACTATTCAATTGATTTTGTCCTTCCATGAGTCCCTTATTCAGAAAGTATTACTTTACAACCAAATGGTGTTGGAGTTGTTTCTAGTATCAGAAAACCCAAATTGCAATGAGAAGTCTATGGGGGAGCTACAAAATCAAGTCTCAGATGTAATCATGTTCTACAGGTCAAAAGTCTTGTGGTACAGACAACTGCAGTATACACTGAGTGAAAAGATTCCTACTCTCTAGAGAAGGAAGTAAATCTGATAACCTGAAAATTTTTAGAATATGTTCATCTCAGATGGATTGTGATTGTACAAGAAATTATATAGAATATTTTTGCTTATATGGAGATATCTTCTAGTTAGGCTGCACAGAATCTATTGAAAAAAAAAAAAAGAAAAAAAGTTGTATCGAAGAGAGACAAATAGCCTGAGAAGATGTACTTGCAAGGATATTAATTGTTATGACAAAAGGAAGATCTGCCTACCCAGCAATAGACACCTACTCAACAGCAAAACCTCAAATTCTATTAACTTGGTTTGACTTAAGTTTTTATAGATTTTTGACAGTTGCCTCCCTAGCACCATCTGGTGTCTGCCAACTTGTAACTTGTGAGAATGCACCAAATACAAATTGAATTCAGCTCATGGCCTCATGAGACAGAAAAATTTACAGCAAGCGTCTACACAAAAGCTCACAAGAATATTAGGCAGGCTGGAATGAGCATACGTTATGTTTATAATTTTCACTAACCTGTGTTGCTGAAACATTCAACAAATACATATTTGCCAATGTCTCATACATTGCCTCTATAGTAATATGCATGAAGATAGGAGCTTGGGTGCTGTGTTAGCTAGATTTTGCATATGAAATATTTCCTTCTTCCATCCAAAATTTACTAAAAAGCTATACTAACTACATTTCAGATAAATGGTACTGTATCACCTTAAGTTTCTATGGCCTATGGAAAAAAAAAAATAATAATAATCATGAAATATACACCTTTTCAACAAAAACATACTGAAATGATAATCAGTATAGCCTTAAGAGCTGGAATACTAATTTTTTTTTTTACCATGCATAGCTGTCGACAGCAATATCAGGACACAGCTGCGCAGAAAATGATTCAACCTCTATACGCTGCCACTGTGTATACTATACTGTAATTCATAAATATGAAGAGTGAAAGTATCATTATTCAATGTCCCTGAAGAAAATGAGAGCCTATGTTTTTTTACTATTCATCCATTTTGTGGAATGGTTTAATTTAATTTTAATGTATGCATTATGTTGTCTTAAAAAAAAAAAAAAAAAAAAAACAAGAAAAAAAACTAAAATAAGCAAATACTGAATCAATATGCAATAAACTGTTCTGATATCACTTTCAATTTGTTTCAGAACAATTAAAATAATATATTTTCTAAATAGTCTTAGAGACATGCACCTGTTATATCTGACTATTATTATAGAATATATCACCATCTGATAGTTTCATCAAAAAATCCTCGATGGTAGTCTATCTGAATTATGTTAAATAAAATATGGCCACTGTCTTAATTAGTCTGTAAGATTAAAATCAAATGGATCTGGGATAAAAACTGAAGTCTAAACATGTCATATATATCATGTGTACAGCAGGGCTCATAGAAGTCAAAAGGTCATTATTTTTTCTGAAAATTACATATTCTCATGCAAAATCTGATAGTCTTTATTGATGGACAATGTCATAAAGCCATCACTGTGTTTATAGACATTTAATTGAAGACAGCATAAAACGATAAACTAAGAAACATGCATGGTTGACTCCTCCAATTCAAACCATAAATCATACTGATGTTCAGACAAGTCGCCCAGACACAAATTCTGATGATAGATGAACCATTTAACTTTGATTTTTGAAAGCAATGAGCTCGCTAGCAATACCTCACACTGACTAATACCACATATGGTCATATAAGAACTCATCAAAAATCCATTTTTCCCTTGTGTGGATGCTAAAATTATCTTCTAAATGATC